>QLTV01001543.1:625965-651425 GCA_003457575.1 Thermophis baileyi
TGTTTCTGGCTTTGCAAAAAAAAATTGGACTTTTTGGCACTGCGCAGGCGCACGCGGCCACGAGGCGCGGCCACGTGGCACGGGAGAAAGCAAACCGGCGAGGTAAGTTAGAACCCACCCTTTTCTTGCCGCAGTTGTTAAGTGAATCACTCAACCCTTGTTAAGTTAGCAACATGGTTGTTAAGTGAAACTGGCTTCCCCGTTGACTTTGCTGGTCAGAAGGTCACAAAAGGGGATCACATTGTTACCTTTTGTAAGCCGCCCAGAGTCCTTTGGGAGTTGGGCGGCATAGAAATACAATGAATAAATAAATAATAAATAAATAAATCACATGACCCCAGGACACTGCGACCGTCATGAGTCAGTTGTCAAGTGTCTGAATTTTGATCACGCGATCATAGGGATGCTGCAATGGTCGTTAAGTGTGAAAAACAGTTATAAGTCACTCTTTTCAGTGACTTTGTAACTTTGAACGGTCACTAAATGAACTGTCGTAAGTTGAAGACTACCTGTAGCTGGTTTTCTGGGCCAGCAAAAGAAAACATCTCAAGCCTCGAGTACAAAATCATCATTTGACTCAGTGTTTCCCAACCCGGGCAACTTTAAGAGGGGTGGACTTCAACTCCCAGAATCCCCCAGCCAGCAAAGCTGATCTGATCTGAACTAAGGCAGCAGCACCCATGAAATTAAGGCACCCTCATAGCCTTCCAGAAATGCTGATGGAGCAATTCCAGAGCAGAGCTTTGGAAAGAGAAGAGAAAGCAAAACTAGCAATGGTCATGGTGACTTAAGATGGAGTGTGGGGCACTGAAGCCTGCCAATCAGATCTCCTGGTTTGGGGGGGGGGGGGAAGCTGATTTAAGCTCTGAAATAGATGTAGGTAGACCTTGAGTTACAACTATAATTGAGTCTGGCAATTACGGCCGTGAGTCGTAAAGCAGGTGATCACGTGACGAAACCCGGTTTTGTGAGCATTTTTGGTGGCCATGTGAAGCAAACACCATGATTGATAAGGGTATTGTTTGCTATGGGTTGTTCAAATGGCCATAAATGCGGGCCAGCTCCTGAGCACCCAAAATGCAGTCACGTGACCATGGTGGCCCCAAAGGTGCTTTTAAAAAAGGCAACTGGAATTCCTTTGTTTTTGCTTGAAGACGTTTCACTTCTCACCCAAGAAGCTTCTTCAGTTCTGACTGAATGGTGGAGAATGGAAGGATTTATATTCCTTGCAGTCATCTGGTCGTTAGCACTCTTTCTGAGAGTCACTTGGAGGTTTATCTGTGCCCTCAGGATCACTTGTATCAGAGTGCGAATGAACGTGGAACCTTCTTGGAACTGCAGAAAGGACTGGGACAGGAAATAGGTGGTATCGTATTCCTCCCCCTCTGTTGAGAGAGGGCTGTTCAATCTTAATGTAGATGGCTGCTTTGACCCCTCTTTCAAACCAATGGTTCTCTCTGTCCAGATTATGGACTTTGCTGTCTTCAAAAGAGTGGCCTTTGTCTTTTAAATTCAGATGGACTGCTGAATCTTGTCCTGATGGGTTTGTTCTCCTATGTTGTGCCATGCGTTTGTGAAGTGGTTGTTTTGTTTCTCCAACTTACAGATCCGCACATGTCTCACTGCAAGGAATATAAATCCTTCCATTCTCCACCATTCAGTCAGAGCTGAAGAAGCTTCTTGGATGAGAAGTGAAACATCTTCAAGGAAAAACAACAGAAGTCCGGTTGCCTTTTGAAAAAGCACCTTTGGGACAACCATGACCTGGATGACTGAGAATCTCCACAGACATGACCATGGTAGAGGTGGTGGTGGGTTTCCAGATGTCGTAACTTTAGGACAGGTAGCTTTTGGTGGGTCCATCGTAACTTCAAACGGTCGCTAAGTGACCAGTCATATGTCAAGGACTACCTGAATTCTAACTTCGTCCCCATTTAAAAATGGTTCGATCCTCGGTCCTAGCGTGAAGTGTTAACCCTCATTGATTTCATGCAGCCCTCTGGCTAATATTGAAAGTACTCGGCAAGAGATCGGTCCAGATCTCCAGTTAAAAAATGGTGCGGTCAATGGAGGCCAGCAGGCAACTTTCTCTTGCTCCACTGATCAAAGCAGAGGAGGCCACAGTGAGGCTCATCCTCCTCGGTTCCTGCTCTCTTAACCAGCTCAACTGTCCTTTTGGGGTTTAAACAGACAATAACCCCAGAAGGCTCTGTGGGTTCTCTCTATGACTTGCACAAACCACAACGCCCACCGTGCTGGGATTACAGAAAAGAGAGGGTGTTAGCTTTACAAACCTCAGAAGACGACAAATGAATAAACAGCACAGAAACAGACCTGAGTTTGCAGCCAAAAGCCAACGTTGGAATTTTGAGAGCAAACTCTTGGGCTCCCCACAACATGGCTGCTTAGTGGGTGGGCTGGGCTGGGCTGGGCTGGGGCGGAGGAAGGCAAGTGAAGTCTTCCTTGATTTGAGTTTGATACTTGGGGGCTCCACAGATGCCTCTAGGATTGCCAGTGCCTTCTTCCGCTATAAACGGGGTGGGGAGGGTCTTGGCAATTCTCCAAACGGCCAACTTGCAAAGAAGTGAGGTGGCATTTTGTCCTTTTCCCAGAAGCGCACCCCCCCAACCATTGTTTTTTGCTTGAGCTTGGGGTTGGACTAGAAGACCTCCAAGGTCCCTTCAAAACTCTTGTTATTCTGTTATTTTTTTTCACTTCAGCTTACCTTTGTCTTCCATTTTCCCTGAGTGGGTGCACACACTTGCAGACCAACTCTCTGGGGGGCAGGGATCCCACTCCATTTTTTAAAATGCCACTGGGGACTACATGATGCTGGGAGAAGCGAAATATTAAATTAGTTGGACTCAGGCTCCTCTTTATATCATGTGAAATGTCTTCAGATATTCTCCAATAAGTATAGGTGTGTGTGTAAAAAAAACACCATTCATTTATAGGTGGGCCTTGACTCATAACCATTTGTTTAGTGACCATTCAAACGGCACTGAAAATAGCAATAGCAATAGCACTTAGACGTATATACCGCTTCATAGTGCTTTACAGCCCTCTCTAAGCGGTTCACAGAGTCAGCCTATGGCCCCCAACAATCTGGGTCCTCATTTTACCCACCTCGGAAGGATGGAAGGCTGAGTCAACCTTGACTTATGACCGTTTTCACAATTACAAGCCAACCAGCAGGTTATGTGATCAAAATTGGGTTATGTGATCAAAATTGACCCTTGGCAACTGGCTCATAGTTATGACGGTCATGTGATCATCTTTTGTGACCTGACAAGTAAAGTCCATGGGGAACTCACTTAACAAGCATGCTAATAACTTATCAATTGTGTCAAGAAAGCTCATTAAACGGGCCAAAATTCACTTAACCACTGTCTCGCTTAGCAACAGAAATTCTGGGCTCATCTGTGGCCATAAGTCGAGGACTACCTGTAGCTGATTTCTTTTTGTAAGCAAACATCAGAGAAATGTGTTTCGGGGGCACAAACTGCATCCAGCAATGCTCGTTCAATGTGCCACTCAATGTGAGCATGACACTTTCCAGTGCCTGTCTCCTCACGAGCCCTAAGATACTCTTCTCATCCTCCCAAAACAAGGAAACCCATGTGAAGCAAGCCACGCAAAGTATGTTAGCTCTTAAGCCAACAATTAAATTAGGCATCCAAATATATGCTATTAATCACTCGTAGGGTGGGTCTCCGTTAGATTAGGCTAAAACGGAGTTGTATAGTCTGAGATTTAATGTGTTGTAGGACCCAGCTATTGTCTTAGGAATCTGTGGGCCATATGCTAGACTAAACATGGTTTGTTTGTTTGAGCCCAGCTGTTTCTGGGAACGTAGCAACTGTGCTTCATTCATTTGGTTGAGAGTTGAGCGTGTTATGCAAATTGTGCCACGAAGGGCCCAAAATGGGTTGAATCATATCTACCTATTTAAACAAGATGGCCTCTGTCCAACCACTGTTGATAGTGATGTTTCAGAAGGCATGTTTGGGCACCCACCACGATCATGCATGGAGCACTGAGAGAGACATGACACTGGGGTTAGTAAGGAGGCAGGATGTTGCTCATAGGTGAGGCTGCTCCCTTTCTTTTTAAGGGCAAATGTAGAGTTGAGGGAGCTTCCACATCTTCGTGGTCTCCTGTCCCATTTCTCCTTGGCCATAAAGCCCCCTTCACTCTATCTCACATGGCTGGAACAGAACAAACCTCGCTCCAAAATTTGATCTCAGCAGTGGCACAAATCCAAAAACTCCTCAGGAAATGCTAAATATGAATACTGTAAATCTGATCCATCTCCAATCACTCCACTTTAAAATTGTGTTTTTCCACCTTGGTCGCTGGTTGGCTAGAGAATTCTGGGGGCTTAAGTCCACACACTTTGAAAAAGCACAGATTAAAAACTAAGTTTGTGATGATGCAAACGTCAGTTTCCTCTCATACAGGTAGTCCTTGACTTAACCACAGTTCATTTAATGACCATTCAAAATTATGAAACTGAAAAAAGTGACTTAAGATCATTTTTCACATGAACATTATAGCAGGGGTCTCCAACCTTGGCAACTTTAAGCCTGGAGGACTTCAACTCCCAGCTTTGCTGGCTGGGGAATTCTGGGAGTTGAAGTCCGCCAGGCTTAAAGTTGCCAAGGTTGGAGACCCCTGCATTATAGCACCCCATGATCACATGATCAAAATTCAGACACTTGGCAACTGAATCATATTTATGACGGTTTCAGTGTCCCAGGGTCATGTGATCTCCTTTTGCGGCTTTCTGACAAGCAAGGTCCATGGGGAAGCCAGATTCACTTAACAACCGCAATGATTCACTTAACGATTGTAGCAAGAAAGGTCGTGAAATGGGACAAAACTCACTTAGCAACAGAAATGTTGGGCTCAATTATGGTCGTAAGTCGAGGACTACCTGTACTCTCTTTTCCACTTCAGATTTGTTATCCTGTAAAACGCTGACTAAGAAACAACCTGGAAATCTCTTAGCCCTACTACAGGTATATTGTGACCAATCAAACCTGACCATCTCACTGGTGATGGTCCATTTCTACAATTTCTGATCTGGGCAGGTCTGCTGTACGATCACACGCGTGTCCACTCATGCAAACCCAGTCATAACCTAGCAGCCCTTAGTCTTCTCATCCAAATTGCACAGGGGGGGGGTTGCTCCAGGACAACTGATGCAGTCAGATGAATTGGCCTACATTTTTAAATGGCTTTGCTTTGTTAATCACCCGTGGCTTTCAAGCAATTACAACCTATGACGTCCTGCGTTGCCTAAGCTCAAGTAGTAAGGATCTCTGTGAGCTACTCCATATGATTACAGAGTAGAGTAAGCTTGTTCAGGCAAGTGGCTCTCTGCTCTGAAGACAAAATACCCTTCAGCTCACTTTTACCTAGGAAAAGATTACGTGACGCAGCCCTCTGCTGTCTAATGTTTGTTATCTGGAGGGTAACAAGTTTTGCTGTTCTCAATCAGAAGTTGCTGCCAACTCTCACCACAAGCCAAGGCCACCACCAGAAGGCAATGCAAAAGACGAGACTCATCAGCCCCCAATCCTCTGAACATGAATTGATGGGAAATTAAATATGGGCCCAACAAGAAACCTTCATCCTTTCAAGAGGTGGATCAGGTCTTATTTTCTGGTGTCAGGCCTGTCCCGGGTTGGGCATTCAGGAAAGAAAAACCCTTGACTCCATTTGTAGTCAAAGGTATATTTTTACTAAAGCCAAGTGGTTATGGCGTAGCAAAGCCAGATCTGGGGATTTCCTGTGTAAACCTGGTGATCTTCCCTTGTTTTGGTAACAGTTCCACAGTTTGGGGGCTCTTTGGTGGGCGTTTGCATTCTGTTCACAGGGTTGTGTCCTTGGATCGTTCAACTATTGTCTCTGGTTGGCACTTCTGGTTCCTCTCATGCCCCCTCCTTATGGCCTCCCATCCACACTCCCCACACTTTATGGCAGGCTGCTATCAAAATGAAGCAGGTGTGGGACAGATCTGACTGCTGGCCTGGAACACCAATTATAAATGGGAGGCAGGGTACCAAAATGCTGTTTGGTTCATTATGTGACTTACCACTTGAATTAATAGTTTAAAGCAATGTTTTTCAACCTCGGCAACTTTTAAGACGCATGCACTTCAACTCCCAGAATTCCCCAGCCAGCTATGACTCCACATAGGACTTAAGGTTGCCAAGGTTGAGAAACACTCTGCTAAAGCAATGAGAGTTTCTTCAAAATAATAATAATATTAATCATCATCATCATCATCATCATCATCATCATCATCATCATCATCATCATGCCCAAATGCATGACATCCCTTCTTTCCAATTTCATGGGGACTGGAGGCTAAAACATATGAAGAACGGTTACAGGAACTGGGCATGGCTAGTCTAGTGAAGAGAAGGACCAGGGGAGACATGATAGCAGTCTTCCAATATTTGAGGGGCTGCCACAGAGAGGAGGGGGTCAAGCTATTTTCCAAGGAATAATGGATGGAAACTGATCAAGGAGAGATTCAACCTGGAAATAAGGAGAAATTTTCTGACAGTGAGAACAATCAACCAATGGAACAGAAGTTGCCTTTAGAAGTTGTGGGAGCTTCATCACTGGAAGCTTTGAAGAAGAGACTGGACTGCCATCTGTCAGAAATGGTGTAGGGTCTCTTGCTTGGGCAGGAGGTTGGACTAGATGACCTACAAGGTCCCTTCCAACTCTGTTAATCATTTCATCCAAAACTGGCTGTGAGAAGAAAGTGTCCCATGCACAGTTCCGGCAGGATCTGAATCCAGATTGCTTAAAACAGAGTCCATCATTTGAAGGCAACAGTCAAGAACAGGCCTGAACTAATTTCTTTCTTAGTTTTACCCTGGCCAGAGAAGTTGGTTTATTCACCTTTCTTCTCCAAATCTTCCCAAGGGGCCAGGAGAGTTTACAACAGCAGGTCAGGAATCCAGAAATACAATGACAAGAGGCCGACCTCAGAAATCTCGCCACACCACCTTTCCATGATTGAATTCCAGGCAAGAGGCCATCGGGGGACTATCGTGCAACAAACCACGTTCTGCCAACATTGTGCTCATTACACTGGAAGGGGCCTGTTTCCACCCCCAAGGGTTCAGATCAGGGCTGAGGAGGGGTGACTCAAAACGTCTCTGACTGACTCAGCCCCTATTAAGTGCTTCCCACATTATTGGTGAGAAGTCCTGAGATATTAGAAAGTGATTCACTTCGCAAACAATCCTTCGAGCTGCAAAAAGGCACGATTTATACCCAAGTATGGGAGACTTTAAACAATGACAAGCCTTGCAAACCAGAAATTTCTCCCGCCTGGAGCCACACCTCACTGCCGCTTACAGCTTAGGGCCTGGGAGTGGGAAGGTGACTCACCAGGTGCTCACGTCTACTGGCAAACAGCCTTGTTGACAACAAGCACGGAAGGGCTACTGGCACGAAAGCTGAGAAGTGGCGCAGGAGCACCAGAGAGGCATGAGGGAAGAGAGGGGTTCCCATTCGAACCTCTCTGCTCCCTCCAATCCAAGGGGACCCCAACCTCAGTTTTCTTGCCAAGAGCAACTGCCGGTGGAAGCCAATCACCGACACTCCTGCAACCACTTCACCTTTTGCTCCACGATGGGCTGTTAATCACCCTGTCCCCCATTTTCAATTAGACCATGGGTGTCAAACGCAAGAGTTCGGGAGGGCGTGCGGCCCTCCCGAGCTCCGTTGTCGCTGGCAGAGGGTTGCAGGAGGCCGTGGCAGCCAAAAACTGAGCTCGGGAGCCCGTTTTCGCTGGCAGAGCGCTCGGGCCACCACAGGCGCCCTCCCAACACAAGTGATGTTGAGCTGGCCCATCCACCCTGGCCACGCCCACCATGCCCCCCCCCGAGGTCAAACACAACCCTGATGCGGCCCTCAATGAAATCGAGTTTGACACCCCTGAATTAAAGGTTCCTTCAGAAAAAATGGCATGCAAACTCTGTAAAGTGCTACCCACGCCAACAGCCTGCGTAGCTATAATTATCCTCCCTTGGACCAAATCTCCCTCGGGAGCAACAGTTAGATGTTCTCAGGTTTCAAAGGGCTCTAAGAGCATCCAGAGGAGCTGAAGGAGGCAAGAAAGAGGGCTGCAATTCAATACTTTTGTTCAGATTTTCTTTCCATGTTGGCGCTTATGGAAAACTCTGCAGGACTAAGCAGCGAGGGCCCACGGTTCGAAAAACAAAACAGCACCTATCACTAGACAGGTAGTCCTCGACTTCCGACCACAACTGAGCCCCAAATTTCTGTTGGCAAGCGAGACATTTGTTAAGTGAGCTTTGCCCCATTTTACGACCTTTTTTGTCGCATTTGTGAAGTGAATCACCGCAGTTGTTCAGTTAGTAACACGGTTGTTAAGCGAATCTGGCTTCCCCATTGGCTTTGCTTGTCAGAAGGTCGCAAAAGGGGAATCACATGACCCCGATGTCATGTTATGTGACCGTCATAAATGTGAATCAGTTGCCAAGCGTCCCAATTTTGATCATGTGACCATGGGGATGCTGCAATGGTCTTAAGTGTGAAAAACGGCCACAAGTCACTATTTTAGTGCCGTTGTAACTTCATACGGTCATTAAAAGAACTGTTGTAAGTTGAGGACTACCTCAACTTGTGTATTAAAAATTGCAATTTAAATACAGGACCCCTGCATGTTAAATAATAGATGTCTGGATTCATTCAGTTAAAATATAAGTAGTTCTCGACCAATTGTGGTTGGAATCTCCATCATTAAACAATGCGTCATCAAGCGAGTCGCATCCCGTTTTACAACCTTTCTTTGCTGTGGTTGTTAAGTGAATCCAGCTTCCCCTATTGACTTTGTTTTTCAGAAGCCCCTGGGAAAGTCGCAAATGGCAGTCGCACGACCCTGGGACACTGCAACATACTGGTTGCCTCGCGCCCAAATTTTTTTCATGTGGATTGTGGGGATCATGTGCAAGGATCAATGATGCGTCCCTTTCTTCAGCACTGTCGTAAGTCTGAATGGCCATTAAAAGAAAGGTCGTGGGTCAAGGACTGCCTGCGTGATACATAGCACTTATTATTCAGCATATGATGAGAACATGCCAGAAGAGAAGTAAACATATATACACCATCCACGTAATTACAGGTAAGCATTCTATGAGAGTATCGCAGTGGTCTCAAAGCTGTCCAGTTCAGCTGTCCAGACGATCACCTCTGGCGTGGCTTCGTGCAGATCTTCTAGGGGAGGGGTGTCAAACTCGATTTCATTGAGGGCCACATCAGGGTTGTGTTTGATCTCGGGAGGGCCGGGTGGGCGTGGCTGAGGTGGGCGTGGATGGGGTGGGCATGGCCAGGGTGGGGATGGCCAGCTCGACGTCACTCGTGTCAGGGGCACCTGTGGTGGCCCAGGCGGGGCTGGGGGGGGATCCTCCTGCAGCCCTCTGCCAGCGAAAACGGAGCTCGGGAGCGCCTATGGTGGCAGAGGCACCGCGGGCCGGTCCTTCGCTGTTTCCAGGGCGGCCCCACGGGCCAGATCTAATCACCCTGTGGGCCGGATCTGGCCCGCGGGCCTTGAGTTTGACACCCCTGTCTAGAGAATGCACGTTGTCGTGGCCAGTCTTGCACAATGTGTTTAATAGTGTGCATATCAGCAGCACAATCGCAACAAGGGGAATCTTTCCACCCTCACTGATACAAGGCAGAGGCACTTTTTCCAGCACCACACCTGATTCTCTTCAATTTCCGCCAGACAGAGCGAGGCAGGTCAAAACCTGGTGGTTTGGCAGAGGGATCACTAATGGTCAGGCCACAAGGAGGCACCCTGGACCCTTCCTCTCTCCGGGCGTTCTAAGGGTTTAAACTGGGTAGGTGAATACAGGTAATCCTTGACTTACAACAGTTTGCTTAGTGACTGTTCAAACTTACGATGGCAGTGAAAAAAGTGTCATATGACCATTTTTCACACTTACAACCATTGCGGTATCTCCATGGTGACGCGATCAAAATTCAGACGCTTGGCAACTGACTCGTATTTATGACGATTGCAGTGTCCCGATGTATGTGTATGTGTGTGTGTGTGTGTGTGTCATGTGATCACCTTTTGTGACTTTCTGACAAGCAAATTCAATGGGGAAGGCAGACTCACTTTACAATCAGGTTGCTAACTTGACAACTACAGTGATTCACTTATCAACTGTGGCAAGAACGGTCGTAAAATGGGGCTAAAACTCACTTAACAGCTGCCTCGCCTAGCAACAGAAATGTTGGGGCTCAATGGTGGTCGAGGACCGCTCGTGGCTGTTTTCCAAGCTGGTCTATGGGGTTTCAATTGTTGTGGCTTGCCCAAGTCCCGCGCAGCTGCTCATGGATCCAGAAGACCAAGAACCGACCATGGGGTGGCAAGAGCAGTCTGTATCTCCAGCACCTGAGTCCGAGACCGAGGAGGACACAGGGCCAGAGGACGATACTCAATCAGGGCCTTCTGCACCTCCCCAGCAGGAGTTAAGTGACTCCAGTGAAGAGGAGGAGCCTCTGATTGATGCTAGGACACGCAGGGCAGCTAGCCGGCAAGAGTGGCTTTGTAGAAGGAGGTCTCCTCACAGGTAAACCTGCAGGCAGAGGGGCCACGCCCTAAGACTATATAAGGTTGAATCACAACGGTCACTCTTGCTGGAAACAACACATATATTTTACCTGGCTGCTGTTTACACTTTTGGTGATATCAGTTGGACTAACTCCAGTCTGGGCTCTCGGCCAATTCCAGCAAGTGAGGAATTTAAGGACTTAATGATCTGTTTGTGTTTTTTTGTATTTGAAATCCCGACCAAAGTGTTCTGTGATTTGCAACAAGCACTTTGGGAGAAACCCTGAAATTAACTTATTACTAAGCATTTATTAGTGCTAAAGCCTTCTTTATTTTGGACAACAGCGTGTGTGTGTCGTTTCCTGGGGGCTTGCTGCGCTGGGTCACAACATCAATCTTGTGCCGGGCTGGGCACTGCCCTGGTGAAGAGGTGAAGAGGCCTTGATATTCAGCATCCTTGACCATAGCCGAACGAGAGCTTGTTGTCTTCTAATGTGGGGCGGTATGATATTGCTAAGTACCGGTAACCAGTGCACAGGAGTGCGATGCAATGTGCCAGAGATGATATGTAGCATTAATACATGGATTGTGAAGATAGAACAAAACTCTGGGAATCCTATTTTCATAAGTTTTTTTGTGCAGTTCTACCACTTTGTTGCTTTCTTGTCCAATAATTCAATCTCTGGCCCCATCTAACAAAAATGAAATTCAATGTAGAGAAAAGTATGGTTTTACACTTAGGCAAGAAAAAAAAACAAATATTCAAGTACAGATTAAGCTCAATAGTAGTAACTGTGAGAGGGATCTTGGAGTCCTAGTGGACAACCACTTAAATATGAGACGGCAGTGTGCAGCCGCCGCCAAAAAAGCCAATGCAGTCCTAGGATGCATTAACAGAGGGATACAATCAAGAGCACATGAAGTATTAGTACCACTTTATCAAGCCTTAGTAAGACCACACTTAGTATACTGCATCCAGTTTTGATCACCATATTATAAAAAAAAAAATGTTGAGACTCTGGAAAGAGTGCAGAAAAGAGCAACAAAGATAATATGGGGACTCGTAAGCTAAAACATATGAAAATGTTTGTAGGAATTGGGTATGTCTAGTCTAGTGAAAAGAAGAAGTAGGGGTGATATGATAGCAGTGTTTTAACATTTGAGGGGGCTGCCACAAAGAAGAGGGAGTCAATCTATTTTCCTGAAGGCAGGAAAAGAAGTAATACATGGAAACTTCTTAGAAGCAACCTAGATCTAAGGAGAAACTTCCTAACAGTGAGAACAATTAACCAGGACAACAGCTTGCCTTCAGAAGTCGTGGCTGTTTCATCATTGGAGGTTTTTAAGAAGAGACTGGACAGCCACTTATTTGGAATAGTATAGACTAGAGCAGGGGTCTGCAACCTTAAACACTCAAAGAGCCATTTGGACCCGTTTCCCACAGAAAAGAAAACACCGGGAGCCACAAAACCTGGGTGGGCGTGGCCAACTTGACATCACTCACTTCCACCAGTCACATGACCCCCCTAGCCACGCCTACCCAGCTGGTCATTAGGGCAGAGAACCGGTTGTTAAAAAACACCGGGAACCACAAAATCCTTTTGACATCTCTCTCTCTCTCTCTCTCACCCCCTCATTCTCCCTCTCTCTTCCCCTCTCTCTCTGTCTCTCTCTATTTTTCTCTCTCCCCACATCTCTCTCTACCAAAACACTGGGAACCACAAAATCCTTTTGACATCTCTCTCTCTCTCTCTCTCTCACCCCCTCATTCTCCCTCTCTCTTCCCCTCTCTCTCTGTATCTCTCTATGTCTCTCTCTCCCCCCATCTCTCTGTATCTCTCTGTCTCTGCCCCAGCCACTTCTCCATTCCCCGCCATCGCCCTTCCCTTCTCAGGCCAGGCGAGGAGTTACTGGGAGGGGAGGGCGAGGGACGGGGCCAGCCAGTGGTGGGATCACCCGACAGGGAGCCACAGAAGAGGGCCCAAAGAGCCGCATGCGGCTCCGGAGCCGCAGGTTGCTGACACCTGGACTAGAGTCTCCTGCTTGAGCAGGGGTTTGGACCAGAGGTGGGTTCCTGCCGGTTCAGACCGGTACTATAGAACCGGTAGTAAAAATAGGGACTGGTTCTCCAAACCGGCAGTAACGGCAGCCTGGCCACGCCCCCGAGCCGGTTCTTTCGGCGGCGCCATCTTGTTTTTCGCTTCTGCGCATGAGCAGAAGCTTTGTTTTAGCACTGCGCATGCATGAAGCGCTCGCACGCCGCACCATTGAGCGAACCGGCAGCGACGAAAACCGGAACCCACCCCTGGTTTGGACTAGAAGACCTCCAAGGTCCCTTCCAACTCTGTTCTTCTGTTCGGTTCGGTTCTCTTTGTGTGTTACTTTCCCCAACCTGGCGCCTTCAAGCTGCAACTGCCTGGAATTCTGGGAGCTACAATCTGAATCTGAAAAGACATCTGACAGTGACCAAGGTGGGAACCACAACATCTGAACAGTCATGTCCAGATCAGCCCCAATGCGGGTTCCAGGCCAGGGGAATGACTCAAAGCAAAAGTTAAAACTATGCGTATGCAAGGTGTTTATATGATTTAGTGCTCCTAACTTAGCACGCTATTATTGCCTGAAAAGAGATTTTCCTGAATCTATTTTGATTCTGATTTTCCAGCAAACTGTCAAAAGCAGGTTACTTTAAACCCCAGTAGAAGCAGCTGAAAATTATTAATTCAGATTTTAAAGGCCATCTTCCAAGAGTTTGGCTGGACGGGCAAACTGAAAACGTGCAACTCAGAACAGCAAAGCATACACAGAAAGCAGAATAAGAACATATACTTTTTTTAAAAAAAAAGTTAGGAATTTAAGTGGACAAAAAAACTTTCTGGAAATGGGATATATTTTGTCCAGAAAATACATTAATAGTGAGAGGGGAAGAAATTGATTTTCATCTTTCTTGGCTTCACATCATGTTCCACATGTGGCACAGCTGTATTCCTCTGGGGAAGAATGTATTGCACAAGCCTTTGCTTACTAATCAAGCAGAACTGTTATTATCATCATCATCACTGTAGCACCATTTTCCCCAATGGAGCACACTGCACAAAGAATATCATAATACAATAAACCAATACGGAAGCCTAAACCTCTGGTCCCAGTGACTGACCAAGATTGGATCCTGCAATAGTGAAGCATTTATCTATAAATTAGAAATCAGCCAGTTTGGTGTCAGGTTGAAGGAGCCTGGCTAAAAACTGGGAGACTGTGAGTTCTAATTCCATTTTAGACATGAAACCAGGTGAGTGACTTTGGGCCAATCACTAGGAGACGGAGATTTCTAGTCCCGCCTTAGACACGAAACCAGGTGAGTGAGTGACTTTGGGCCAATCACCAGGAGACGGAGAGTTCTAGTCCCGCCTTAGACATGAAACCAGGTGAGTGAGTGACTTTGGGCCAATCACCAGGAGACGGAGAGTTCTAGTCCCGCCTTAGAGATGAAAGCTGGCTGGATGATTTTGGTTCAATCCCCAAACCACCTCACAGGATTGTTGTTGTGGGGAAAAGAGGTGGAGGAGTATTAGGTATTTTTGCCCCTTTAAGTTCCTTACAAAGTAATAAAGGTGGGATAAATAAATAAATAAATCAGCAGACTTATTGAATGCCTGAATGCCTTTCCTTCTCCCCAAAGGGAATTCTTCCCCCTAAAAGACATCTACCAATGCAGGTCTCCATTAGAAACCACAGTGACATGCATGTCACCATCATGCAAATGATGTAAACCAGGACAGCACAACACGTATGTTGTCATTCATACTCCGTGAATGCTCTGCATGGAGTTCTGCGTCTGGAATGCAGTCACATGCTCCTCAGCTCTGGTATCTGCAGTTCAGCTGCCAGAATTCCCAGCGATGGCCATGCTCGCTGGGGAATTCTGGGAGTTTGTCCAGGCAGGCAGGTGAAGGCTGCCATTTATACACAGGAGACGTGAGCGCTGCTTCTTTCCCTAGCAAGCCCAACATTGATCTGTGGTTAGTATGTCAAGCAGGCAGCTGGCCTCCTCAGAGTGCGCCTGCTGACGTGGTACTATGGCCAGGGCTCCTTGCCACACATGAAGGGCAATCCAAACCCAAGTGGGAGGCAGAGAATGGCCTGGCACAGGGACAATTCCAACACCAGCGGAGTGCCTTAGCTATGCATAACAAGGTGACCCAACATTCCTGTTGGGGGCCTTGCGTGAACATCATGCACATACATACAACGCAGCACAGTGGGGTGCCCTGGAGGAAGAGAACGAAGGTTGTCTCTTTCGTGCGTGCCCTCAGGACCATCTCATGCTGGTCAGCTGATTATGGAAATAGCCTTAAGCAGGCACAATAAATAAAATTTTGGTCTAGTCATTAAGGCACCAAGCTAGAAAGCAGGAGACCGTGAATTCTTGTCCCACTGTAGCCATGAAAGCCGGGTGGGTGACTTTGGGTGAATCACCAGGAGATGGGGAGTTCTAGTCCTGCCTTAGCCATGAAAGCTGGCTGGGTGTCTATTGGCCAATCAACCAGGAGATGGGAAGTTCTAGTTAGCCATGAAAGCCAGCTGGGTGACTCTGGGCAATCACCAGGGGATGGGGAGTTCTAGTCCTGCCTTAGCCATGAAAGCTGGCTGGATGTCTAATGGACAATCAACCAGGAGATAGGGAGTTCTAGTTAACCATGAAAGCCAGCTGGGTGACTTTGAGCTACTCACTCTCTCTCAGCCCAACTCACCTCACAGGGTTGTCATTGTGGGGAAATTAGGAAGAGGGGGATGTGTTAGATATGTTCACCACCTTGAGTTATTTGTAAAAATAACAGAGGCAGGATACAAATAAATAAATGAATAATAAAAAAATCGGAGAGACTTTATTCAAGATTAAATGGGTCCCACTCCTCCATGGTTCAACTGTCTTGAAACGCAATCTAAATATAAAGCAATCTGTTTTTCTCAACCTTGGTAGCTTGAAGTTGTGTGGACTTCCATTCCTAGAATTCCCCAATCAGCATAGCTGGCTGGGGAATTCTGGGAGTTGAAGTCCACACATCGTCAAGCTACTAAGGTTGAGAAACACTGGCCTACTGGTCTACATCAAAGAACACAAGGACAAATAGAATACAGAGCCAGGAGGGAGACCAGTTAAGGTTTCCCACAAAAAATCTGTGGAATGACAAAGTAGCGCATACCTGGCCATAAAAAGGATGTTTTTAACTAGAATTCAAAGTCAGCTGACTTACCACCATCTAAAGATGGCTAAAAGTTGCTCCTGGAAACCGAATCCCGCAATATAAAGACAATTCAATCTCTGAGTCAAACTCAAATGAGCAATCCAATTCCTATCCTAAATTCTTTCCATACATAACACACTAGAGCCACGATGGCGAACCTATGGCACATGTGCCAGAGGTGGCACGCAGAGCCCTCTCTGTGGGCACGCGCACTGTCGCCAATTGCTCTTCTGGTTTCCAGTGCGCACGAAGACCAGCATGTGCGCACCAGCACACCTGGTCTTCGGATTTCTGGCGCTCCGGTGCGCGCGAACACATGCACGCACGCACGTTCCAGTTTGGGCATTCTGTGCCGAAAAGGTTCGCCATCACTGCACTATTATTTAAAATGGCCTACTTAGATCATCATATCTCAGTTTATAAATCCAAGCTACAAAAAATAATCAAGACACTAATCAACCATAAGTTCTCACTTTGATTCACAGCATGATTAATTAAATGCTCAATAAGCTAGGATTTAAATAATTCAAATTCTCAGATTTCCTAATTAAATATGACTCAAAACCTAAAGCAAATTATCTTACCATGGAAGAACAGCAAAAAGGATTGGCATATTGGGAAACAATCTGTGAGTAACTTATTTTAATAATTTCCAAGCACACCTAGTTTGGGCCAGGCTGAACATCACCATAAGCCAGAATTCAATAATCCGGCATCATGGCCTGAAAGTCATGGTGGACAAACCATGACTGGAAGCTTGGTGAAAGATTTAGCTGGACCTTTGGCATGAGACGCTGATGGGAGCTATCTGGTGGTCCAGTAAAACACCATTGATGAGGGTAAGTCAAAATTCAAGGTACAGGGAGTGGTGGATCCCTTAATTGGATCCCTTGGAGTTGCATCCTTGCAGGGAACACCACTTTATAGATGGGAATCCAGCATAGAGATCAATGTTGTTTCTGACAATATTAATCTGTGGTTTCTGATAGTCAACTTATCTGTTGGCTAAAAGTTGCTCCAGGAAACATAGACTTGAACCTAGACTAACAGAGTTGGAAGAGACCTTGTAGCAGTGGTGGGTTGCTACCGGTTCGGACCGGTTCGCGAGAACCGGTGGCGGAAATTTGGCCATGGTCGGCGAACCGGTAGTGAAGGCCGGCTTGCCACGCCCCCGAACCAGTTTCCCGGTCACCGCTGCTTGAAAGCGGCTGGCAAATAACTCTCTGCGCATGTGCAAAGGCTTCTGCGCATGTGCAGAGGGTCAGTACCCGGATGTGACGCGACGTGCGCACTTCTGAACCGGTAGGGAAGGTAAGAGAAACCCACCCCTGCCTTGTAGGTCATCTAGTCCAACTCCTGCACAAGCAGGAGAATCTCTACCATTTCAGACAAGTGGCTGTACAGTCTCTTCTTGAACCCCTCCAGTGATGGGGCACCCATAACTTCTGGAGGCAAAGCATTCCATTGGTTGATTGTTCTCACTGTTAGGAAATTTCTCCTTAGTGCTAGATTGCTTCTTTCCTTCATTAGTTTCCATCCCTCAAAATAAACAAAATAATCAGAAACCCACAAAATAAAGACGAATCGATCTCTGAGTCAAACTCAATATGGGAATCCAGCACAGAGATCACTGTTGTTTCGGACAATATCAATCTGCAGTTTCTGATAGTCAACTTATCCGTTGGATGGCTTGCTAAGCCCATCAACAGCCCTTGTAGAGCCTTTTCTGCCCATCTTTAGTTCAGGTGGCTTTATATGAAGAAAAACATAAAATGCAAAGCACTGGTTTCGGATTCATCATCTTCAAGAATGAACAGTGAAATCAACAAAAGTTGTGGTCAACAGAAGTCCTGCTGATTTTAGCAAAGTTGTACCAGATGTTGATTTAATGCCCACATTCTAGAATTTGAATAGAAGATCTAGTCAAATTTTCCCACCGTTGTATAAAAGAAGACACCAATTTTCCCAACTTATACAAACCCAACTTAGCCTCTGGCTTCATGACTGTTCTACGCATCCTCTGCATAACAAAACTCTTTGTGTTATTTTCTTGCTACCCCCTTTTTAGGGTTATCTTAAACAAAGCATTTCTTGTAATGGGGATGTGTCTACACAGAGCCTTTCCCTGCAAAAGAAATGGTTACTATGCCATGATTTCAAGGCTTATCTCTGCTGTGAATTGACATGATGGACCGCTGGGAAAGTCCTGCACCCTTCCCTGAATGTGGGGGTGGATGTGGTAAGCCTCAAAGTGGCATATGCAAAGCACTTCCTTAGCATTTCAGCACAAGGGGGGAAAAATCCACAAGACTTCTCTCTACTTGCTTGGAAGCCAAGCAGCAAGGGGATAAGAACACTTCATTCAAGCCTCACCAAAGGACTGTTAAGGATGTCATCATATGACATTAATTCCAGAGGAACACCAGTTTCTCCTTCAGACTCACCTTCCCAGCTTAATAAGTTTTTAAAACGATGCATAGATCATCCATAAATGCCTGGAGAAACCCTCTGCTACTGAGGGACAGAAGACCATCCACGACCACAGGAACTTTAGAAAGGGAGGAGGAGAAGAAGAAGAGAAAATGGGAATAAGTCATGGCAAGAAGGAGATTTTGTCCAACCTCAGTGACTGCACAACTCTCACTGACCTCAGGAGACCTTTGCCAGCCCCGTGTTCCACGTTGCGAAGAGCATCAACTGGTGATAAATTATTCTAAAATCAAGATTATTAACGTGCTTGCCAGAAGGTCTAAATTACTGTTCCTGTAATGAGGTTTGTGTTGTGCAAGTCTCATCCTTTAAATATGTAGGGGAGGCATTTCATGCCCAAGGCAGTTGAAGGGCACAAAGCTGCCAAGCTGCCTTAAGTGTGCCAAAAAGCTCAAGGCCACTTTGTGGGAGAACAGCAACTCGCCTTCCAGCAGCGCTCAAGTTATCTCAGGTCAGTCTCTGGTCCGGCCCACTTACCGAGCAAAGTTTACAGATTAACAGAGTTGGAAGGGACCTTGTAGGTCATCTAGTCCAACCCCCCACCTAAGCAGGAGACCCTACACCATTTCTGGCAAATGGCAGTCCAGTCTCTTCTTGAAAGCCTCCAGTGATGAAGCTCCCACAACTTCCGAAGGCAACTTCCATTGGTTGATTGTTCTCACTGTCAGAAAAACTTCTCCTTATTTCTAGGTTGAATCTCTCTTTGTTCAGTTTCCATCCATTATTCCTTGTCTGGCCTTCAGGTGCTTTGGAAAATAGCTTGACCCCCTCCTCTCTGTGGCAGCCCCTCAAGTATTGAAAGGCTGCTATGATGTCTCCCCTGGTCCTTCTCTTCACTAGACTAGCCATGCCCGGTTCCTGCAACCGTTCATCGTATGTTTTAGCCTCCAGTCCCCTAATCATCCTGGTTGCTCTTCTCTGCACTCTTTCCAGAGTCTCAACATCTTTTTTATAGTGTGGTGACCAAAACCGGATGCAATACTCTAAGTGTGGTCTTACTAAGGCTTTATAGAGCGGTACTAGTATCTCCCTTGATCTTGATTGTATTCCTGTTAATGCAGCTTAGGATTGCATTGGCTTTTTTGGCTTTGGATCATTTTCTGCTTGACCTCCTGGAAGGGGTGGTCATGGGTTCTTTTAAGAATACCCAAGTCGGTGGGCTCCAAAACACCAAAGGGCCAACATAACCATACAGGTCCCTAGGTCACACACACACACACACACACACACACTCAAAGACTAATACTCAGTGCTCGCTACTCCATTCTTTTCCACTTCTAGTACCACCTCCTCCTACTCCTCCCCCCCCCCCATGATTACTTCCCAAATTCTACTGCCAGAGAACAATATCTCTTTCAATCTGCTTTAGGCTGCCTCAGGCTGTATTATGAACACACACCTCCTTCCCTCGCTCCCCAACCACCCATGACCGTTTGAAAAATATCCTTTCAACCAATCCTTGCATTGATGACCTTTGCAAGACGGTCAAGCAAAGGAAAGCTGAAGTGAGATCGTAAGCACAGTTGCGGTTTTGCTTAACGACTGCTTTGCTTAACGACCACACTTTTGGTTCCAATTGGGGTTCCTAAATGACGACAGTCTGTACCTACATCACACCACTGCGGTTAGCTCTAACGGAACACCTAAAACATTAGGACCCCTCTCTCCTACAGTCTGATAAGAGATCTGGGAATTCTGGGAGTTGAAGTCCACATATCTTGAAGTTCAGGGGTGGGTTCTAACTTACCTCGCTGCTGGTTCGCTTCCTCCCGCACCGTGTGGCCGCGCCTCGTGGGCGCACGCATGCACAGTGCCGAAAAATCCAAAAAAAATTCCAAAATTCCAAAAAGCCAAAAACAAGATGGTGACACATGCGCAGTGCCGGAAACTCCGCTTCTGCGCATGCGCAGAAGAAAAAATCCCCCCCCAAAAAAATCCCCCCCCCCAAAAAAGCTGAAAACAGAACGAACCAAAAAACACAAAAATTAAGCAACAAACAATAAAAAAAAAAAAAAAAAAAAAAAAACAAAAAAAAATCAAAAAAAAAAAAAAATCCAAAAAAAAAGGTGGTGGCGCCCACAGACCGGCACCGACAGAACCGGTTCCGTGACATCACCGTGACATCACCAGCGGGTCGCTTACCGGTTCGGGCGAACCGGTCCAAGCCGGGAGGAACCCACCTCTGTTGAAGTTGCCAAGATTGAGAAGCACTGCTCTAGTCTAATGACTCTCAACCACCATTTTTTCCACAGCTTTAAAATAACTGAGATGCAACCTAAATTTGAAACTTCAATGTTTTAGGATCTGCCGTCAAGTCTGCCATAAACGGAATCCAGAGAAAAGCAAACCCTTGTTTAAACCTGCAAAGATGAGGTTGGTCCACGGGGGACCTCCGGACAGGACAGCAGCTTCTGTGGTTTCTTGCCATCTGCTGCTTTTGCTGCCAGTGTACACAAACTGTGACGGACCCGAATACTTTCCCCTCTTAATCCAACAACGCTTCAAAGCGGGTGAGGATAAAATGTTTATTTGGACAATTCAAATTTCCTGAAGAAATGCTTAGAGCTATTGCAGAACTTTGTGCAAAAGCTGTTGGTGTAAACGGCACGCGCTGCACTAGTGTGGAAAGAGCTACACCAGCAGAACTAAGCTTCGTGCATTTCTGATACAAGGACATCAAGGTCTGCACCTTAAACTTCCCAAATTCTCCAATCGCCCTTGACAACCAGCAGATCTGTGACTTTTAACTCCCAATCTACTTAGCAACAGCTATGCTGAGTGAGGAGGATTCTGGAAATCCACCCGTCCAGAGGGTACTCAAATGATGGATTGATTCATTGAGCTGTACAGCCACTGTCCACTCTAGCTTTATAACAGGGGTCCCCAAACTTGGCAACTTTAAGACTTGTGGACTTCAACTCCCAGAATTCTCCAGCCAACTATGCTGGCTATGAAGACCTCTGCTTTATAACATTCACAAGCCATGACAACATTCTTCTCTATCACTGCTAGGAAATTCAAATGCAGGAAGTAATTTTCATCAATACCTTGTTTGGAGGCATCAAAACTGGTTGCTATGGAAACAGATGGCTGATAATCTAAATTGGGGCTTCAGTCTGATCTGCAGAGGTTGTTTAGAACATAGAACACTGAATAATGGAGTTGGAACGGTCCTTAGAGGTCTTCTAGTCCAACCCCCAGCTCAAGCAGGAGACCCTATGCTATTTCAGACAAATGGCTATCCAGACTCTTTTAGAAAGCCTCCACTGATGGAGCACCCACAATTTCAAGCTATTCCATAGGTTGATTGCTCTCTCCTTTAGGAATTAGGCCAGACAAGGAATAATGGATGGAAACTGAACAAGGAGAGATTCAACCTGGAAATAAGGAGGAATTTCCTGACAGTGAGAACAATCAACCAATGGAACAGAAGTTGCCTTCAGAAGTTGTGGGAGCTTCATCACTGGAGGCTTTCAAGAAGAGATTGGACTGCCATCTGTCAGAAATGGTGTAGGGCCTTGATGGCGAACCTATGGCATGCGTGCCACAGTTGGCACGCAGAGCCCTTTCTGCGGGCACGCAAGCCGTCGCCCAGCTCAGCTCACCCACGCATGCGCGCGTGCGCCTCCCGCTGGCCAGCTGATTTTTGGGATGCATGGTGGGCGGGGCGCATGCAGGAGACGCGCACACATGCGCAGGGGGGTCGCACTTGCATGCGCAGGGGTGGGGGAGTGGGGGGGTGTGGGGTTTTTGTCCCAGGAGGCTGCAGGGAGGCCTACTAGGCCCAAAATGGGACGTGGGGGGATGCGGCGCCCCCCCCAGCCCATTTTTGGTCCCAGGAGGCTGCAGGGAGGCCGACTAGGCCCAAAACGGGGGGCAGGGGGTCGTGTGCACATGCGCGGGGGTGGGGGAGCGTGGGGGGTGTCATGCATGCATGCGGGGGGCAGTGCCCCCCACATGGCCCATTTCTGGTCCCAGGAGGCTGCAGGGAGGCCTACTAGGCCCAAAACGGGGTGCGGGGGGTCACACGCGCATGCGCAGGGTCGCATGTACATGCACGGGGCGGGGGGGAGCGCAGGGGGGTCATGCATGCATGCGCAGGGCCCCCCGCATTACACTATGGAGGCCGGCACGCACGTGCGCTTTCGGCACACAATGACAAAAAGGTTAGGCATCACTGGTGTAGGGTCTCCTGTTTGGGCGGGGGGTTGGACTAGATGACCTGCAAGGTCCCTTCCAACTCTGTTAATCTGTAATCTGTAATTTTCTCCTTAGTTCTAGGTTGCTTCTTTTCTTAGTTAGTTTCCATCCATTGTTTCTTGTCCTGCCTTCTGGTACTTTGGAAAATAAGTTGGCCCTCTCTTCTTTGCGGCAGCCCCTCAAATACTGGAACACTGCCATCATGTCACCCCAATCCTTCTTTTCACTAGAGTAGACATACCCAATTCCTGCAAGCGTTCTTTGTATGTTTTAGCCTCCAACCTCCTAATCATCTTTGTTGCTCTTCTCTGTACTTTTTCCAGAGTCTCAACATCTTTTTGATGTGGAATGTAATGTGGCGACAAAAAGTGGATGCAGTATTCCAAGTGTGGTCTTACTAAGGATTTGAAAAGCCTTTATCTTATTATTTACCTTATTTTATCTTATTATTTATCTTATTATTTCTGAAATTTACCTTTTTGGCCCTGCCTTCCTTAAGAGCTGACTTTGCTTCTTCCTCTAGAAGTGGATATTCTTGAAGGACAAATCAACATGAAACAACTTTGAGACCCAATGCTCTAACACAGGGGTGTCAAACTCAAGGCCCGTGGACCGAATCCGGCCCGTGGGGTGCTTAGATTTGGCCCACGTGGCCACCCTGGAAACAGCGAAGGACCGGCCTGCAGTGCCTCTGCCAGCGAAAACAGAGCTCAGGAGGCCGTGGCAGCTGAAAACGGAGCTCAGGAGTCCGTTTTCGCTGGCAGAGCACTTGGGCCACCACAGGCGCCCCCAACATGAGTGAGGTTGAGCTGGCCACACCCACCCTTGCCACACACCCCTGCTCTCCCTCCCAAGGTCAAACACAACCCTGATATGGCCCTCAATGAAATCGAGTTTGACACCCCTGCTCTAACATGTTCTCCTGTACTTTTTTTTGTAGATTCACCCCTGATACCTACAGATAGTCCTTGATTTACATCTGTAATTAAGACCAGAATTATTGCTGAAAGCCACTGCAGTCATTAAGCGGGTCACCATGTGAGCATGTCCGACTGTATGACCTTTTTTTTTTGCTGTGGTCATTAAGTGAATGCAGTAGTCGATAGGCAAATTGTAGTTGTTAGGCAAATCCGTTTTATCCAATGGTCATTTTTGGCCAGAAACTGGAAGTCAATGCCAGAAATAGAAGACAAATTCGCAGTCACGTGACTGTGGGACACTGCAAATTGCCCTAAATGCGAGCCAGTTGCCAAGGGCCCAAAATCTGATCACGTGACTGGGTTGGATACCCAGCCATTGGAACTTTGAAATCAGGTCATAAATTCCTTTTGGGGTGGCCGTTGTAACCTCAGATGGTTGCTCAATGGTCGGTCCTAAATTGAGGACTATCAGTACACGGTGATGGAAACATTTCAGAAATCTAACATTTCAGCAGGAGGAGAGATTCTTTTGCTAAGCTGCTCTCTTTACTATACAAATTTAGCCATTGTGCTCCAAAATCATTGTTCAGGCAATGCCTTCTTCCTGAGGCCAACTCAACGTTCAGAAAAGGTATTCAGGTTTCTGAAAATCCCTGACTTTCTCATTAGACCAGATGTTAAAAAGCTAAGTTGTGGGTTTTTTCACATCTTTTTTCACTTGCTGTAATTCTTAAAAATTCATTGCAAGTTCTACTTTTAACACAGACATTTCATCAGAGGCCTGATTATTCCACCGTGATTACCTAACTGCAGAAGTCAACAGAAGGACTCTGCAGAATGAGTTACGCCAGTGTAGCAAGAGGGCCCTTGACTGCCTTCCAGAATTTATTTTTTTTAAGTGTCTGTATTCATAAAGAACTCCACTCTAATCCATCACTCCTTTATATAATAAGTACAGAAGTAACACAATTCCCCGGCACTGCCAACGGCAGAGCGATGAAACTGCAGGACCTGGAAGATGCCAGGAGCTAAATGCCAGGCAACGCGCGGCTGGTGGCTCAACCTGTTGCAAGAAATTCAGCCAGGAACTTAGCTTGTTCTCCGAACCCAGCCATCCCTTACGCCGTAAAACGGGTTCTATTCGGGCAGAGCTGAAAGGGCAGCAAAGGCCTGGAACACAAGAATGGTGGGAACGAAAGCAGCAGGCACACTTCCCACCAGGGTAAGCCTTCAGCACAACCACATCCACTGCACGAGGGAAGAGGCTTTGGAAGCCCACAAAAAACAAACAAACAAACTCGGGTCTGCAAGGTGGAATGGAAAAATGTCCTGTCCTTGGAAAGCCTTTCACACAAACCAGGGTCTCCCCATGTCTATTCACACAGCAGTCCTTCTGGAACAGATGCATTTTGGCACAAGCAAATCCACCTGGGGACTTGCCACCTGCGGAGGGCATTTCCACCACTGAGCAAAAAGGACAGCATCAGTTTTACACAACGTTCCAGGAAGGTCTTGAGGGCTGTGAAAGGTATCAGCCGGGGACCTCTGAGCAGGCAGTTCAAGAGAAGGACCTCGTGAAAAAGAAAAGAGCTTTCTTGAGAAGAGTTTGCATAAGACCCAGAGAGCTGCCTGAGGTGAGGGTTGGGAAGAAGGACCCGGAGGCCACAAGTTCAGTTCCTTCTCAACTTTCAAACTCACGGAGAGTGATGTGGGGCCGGTCACTCCCCTGCCTTGTTGAGAGAGAATAAATCAGAAGGAGGCAGAGCTGGGAACGTTGCCTGGAGCTCCAGAAGGAGAGAACTCTAATATGAGTATGAAGAAATGAGGTTTTCTAACCCAAGCTGTGGCTCAGAGGCATGCCAGTTCTCCCCCAGTCCCTTCTGGAGAATTCAAACCCAGATGAGCTTCTGCAGAAAAGCACCCCCTCCCCAAACAAATGAACTGGCACTACAAGAGAACAATGAGTGGGGTGGGTGGGTGGGGGGAGATGGA
>QLTV01001543.1:658392-673066 GCA_003457575.1 Thermophis baileyi
CTTCCTTCCTTCCTTCCTTCCTTCCTTCCTTTCTTCCTTCCTCTTAGAATGCAGTATTGCAGGCTAACTCTGCCCACAACCAGGAGTTCAATCCTGACCGACTGAAGGTTGACTCAGCCTTCCATCCTTCCGAGGTGGGTAAAATGAGGACCCAGATTGTTGGGGGCAATAGGCTGACTCTGTAACCCGCTTAGAGAGGGCTGTAAAAGCACTATGAAGCAGCATATAAGTCTAAGTGCTATTGCTGTTGCTATCTTCACTAATCCAAGAGGGGACTAGGAGGGGAAGGGAGCCCCCTCCTTGTCCCTTTAAGTTTTGGAATCTTACATAACTAGCAAGGCAGAGTTGCACATAATCTAACCATCTGCCTTTCAGAGTTGGTCCTCCCTTCCTTGGGAAGACCTCAGTGGCTTCAAATTTTATTTTCATTTTGAATCTGGGTCTATTTCGGTGAATGAGTTTCTTAGGTTCTTATTTTTTTAGAGAAAAGCGTCACTCATTGAATAGTCAATGAAGTAAATATTTACCCCAAAGTAAATATCTTCTTTAAAAACATATGAATGGGGGTCTGTTTCCATGAACTTGTTTGATAAATGGTTCCATACCATTTCTACCCCAAGAATCTGTTTGTATGTTTAATGTTATTGGTTGTCAGAGGAGAGGAGGACTTAAAAGCCTCCCCCCCATTTTGGAGACACCATCTTTCTGTGCTCCCCCTCATCTCCAGGGCTTGGCCATGGGATCAATTTTTCAGACTCCCAAAGTTTCTGTGCCTCTTTTGCTAATTCCACCTTCCGGGGCATCAGTTTATAATTCCATTATGACTTAAAATGGAGGTAGAGATCTCTCTTTTTTTTGTGGGGGTGTCCACTATTCTTAAAGGACAATTTAGGGAAGAAATTAGGACTTGTAGTGCTAAAAAGGTAAAGGAGTCCCTGCAGATTTTACTTGTTGCCAATTATAGGGGGGTGGTACTTATCTCCTCTTTGATAAGAGCATTGAGCCAGCGCTGTCTGAAGGCATTTCCGCAGTCATGTGGCCAGCATGACATCATGGAACGCTGTTAACTTCCCACTGAAGTGGTACCTATAGGATATATAGGGTCTCTTGCTTGAGCAGGGAGGTTGGACTAGAAGACCTTCAAGGTCCCTTCCAACTCTCTTATAGCAATAGCAATAGCACTTAGACTTATATGCCGCTTCACAGTGCTTTACAGCCCTCTCTAAGCGGTTCACAGAGTCAGCATATTGCCCCCAACAATCTGGGTCCTCATTTTACCCACCTCGGAAGGATGGAAGGCTGAGTCAACCTTGAGCCGGTGAGAATTCTGCATTCTGTAGATAGGGCCTTCTGTGGGACAAATTCTTCCAGCTTGTGCTGTAGTGAAAGCTTTGCTCCTTGTCCTAAAAGGTTTGAGAGACTAATGCCCGCTGACCTACCTCCAGGGCACAGTGGAACTGTCTTTGGTTGCTATTATATCAATTTGGACCTTCTAGAATAGGTGTCCCCAATCCCTGGGCCACGACCCATTTGGAACCGGGCCACGCAAGCAGTGGGCGAGCGCGCAGGTGCCCACAGCTCCGCTTGTGCGAGTGGCGGGCATTTGCGTGCGAAGCTCTATTGGTGTGAGTGGTGCACATGGGTGCCCGTCGTTTGTGCAAATGGAATTGCGCACGCTTGTGCTCGTGTCTGCCACTCACACGGAACCAGCCCCTCTCCCCCCCCCAGTCCGCCAAGCCGGAAAGGTTGGGGACCCCTATTCTAGAAGACATGCAAGGTCCCCTTGACTTTTAGGAAAAAAGGCCAGCTTTTCCAAGGCCCGGGATGGAGAAAAAGCCATCCAGCCCTTTCTCAAAGCAGCATGTTCCACCCTCGAGAGGCCTCTGCTTCTATGGCAGCGTTGCCTAGCACAGGGTTCGGGAACAGCCGTGATGGCAGAAGGGCACAATGGTGCAGGTTACCAAAGAGGCAGGCTGTTCAGGCAGGCAGAAACGGAACGATGCAGCTGGGACTGAACGATGCTTAAACTTTCGCCGTAGTCGGATACAACTATCATAATTATGCCTGACAACTTCATCAATGTGACATTTGCACCCCCGTTTAAAATTGGCCACACGGGGGGCGTCTCTCAGCTCTCATCTTTCTGTTAAAAACTGCAACGGGTGAACAGCTGAACCTTCCATTATTTTGCACTTAGCAAAGTAGAACATTGTCTACTGAACAAGATGTGACAACGTGATTGTTCACTTGTGTGTATCTTGGTCTGAAACCCTGGCATCTCTGATATTTTCCATTTTAGTTCTTTCTTTCACTTTTCACCAAAAAAAAAAGTGAAAAATGGGCCATAAGCCTTGATACACTCCATGATACAAAAACATAGACTCATAGGGCTGGAAGGGATCCTGCTCAAGCCAGGAGACCCTGTTCCATCTCAGACAAATGGTTGTCTGATCTTTTCTTGAAAACAACTCTGGGAGGGAAGCTGTTCCATTGATAAATTGCTCTCATTGTCAGGAAATTAATGACAGGTCATCAAGCAGTAGGTACCAGCACTCTGATAATGATAAACCAACTTCTGGGGAATCATAGTTTACAGTGATATGCACGTGGATACAAACCAAGCTTATTAAACAATATATACTGAGAGGAGGAAGAAAAGGAAGAAGAGGAGGAGGGGGAGGGAGGGAGAGGAGGAAAAGAGGAAAGGAAGAGGAAGAAGATCCCCTTCCTATTCGCACAAACTGGTTGCAGAAAGATTTGCTAGAAGCTTTGAAGGGCAGGGTTAGAAGCTGCGAAGGTTTAGGCATTAGAGGTGTTGTGGATAAAGAGCTGGGTGAAATGCTGGACATGGAGACGTATCCTGCATATGGTAGTCAGTGCTGATGTGGAGGTGCATGATGTTGGCTAGGATCTGTCAGGCTTGGGGAAGGAGGAACAGTGGAAGATATTGGAAAGTACTACGAGGGGCATTAGAAGACCGTTGCAGATTAAGAGATTTGCATGTTAGTGGTCTGTCTTCTAAGCCAGTTCCATCTGCCCTACTCCCCGGTCACCTAACATCTCCAATAGCTGCTGGAGAATGCTGGGTCTATATGTAATAAGTGTCAGGCCGAAGCCATATTTTATTAGAGACTTTGGCCTGCCATACTTTACGTTTGAGAATGTATTCTTGCTGTGGGAATTTGGGAGGGGCTGTTGCATGAGGGATGTAGACATGTAGCCATAACAAATTCCTTTAGATTCTCAAGGTCATCCTTTGTCCAGCACCTGCCCGGAAGATGAGGGGAGTAACTGACACGGCGCCAGAAGGAGACTGGCTAACATCATGAACTTGTGGGTGTGGGGACAAGGGCTTGATCTTTCAACTGGGTGGAGAAACCCTGGGAGCGTCAGATCCGGGTTTCTCCTAGCAAGTGCCAACATGGGTCTGTTAATAAATTGGAACTTTGAGGAATGCTTTGCCTCAGACTCTGATTCTATTTTAGATGCTATTTGGAACGCTGACAATAAGAGGACACGATGGCTCAGCAATTAAAGATGCAGAGCTTCTCAGGTGGATAGCTTACAGCCTGGGTTCGAGACCCGAGCACCACGCATTGCCATTATTTGCCCCTGTTCCTGTCCATCTAATAGTTCGAAAGCATGCAAATGCGAATAGATAAATAGGTACCATTTCGGTGGGAAGGTAACAGTGTTCCATGTGCCTTTGATGTATAGCCATGCTGGCTACATGACCACGGAAATGTCTTCAGACAACGATGGCTCCCTCAGCTAAGAAACACAGATGAGCCCCCACCCCTAGAGTTGGACACGACTGGACAGAGGGAACTTTTACCTTTACCTTTATCTTTATCTGGGGTGGGTTCGGACCGGTTCGGACCGGTTTTCCCAAACCGGTAGCAGCCCGCTGGTGACGTCACGATGATGTCACTGAACCGGATCGGTCGGTGCCGGTCCGTGGGGGCCGCCATCTTTTTTTGAATTTTTTTTGAATTTTTTTTTTTGAATTTTTTTTTTTTAATTTTTTTGAATTTTTTTTCTGCATGCGCAGAAGCTGACTTCGGGCACTGTGCATGCGGTCGCCATCTTTTTTTCGGCTTTGTTTTTTTTTCTGGATTTTTTGTTACTGCGTATAACCATAACCTTAACCCTAACCCACGAGCTGCGCCCACGCGGCGCGGGAGGGAGCGAACCGGCAGCGAGGTAAGTTGGAACCCACCCCTGACCTTTATATATAATAAACTCTCATGCCTTCATGAGAGAATAGTAGATAAGTGTGCAGACCTGGTATGTACTACTGAAGCTCTATCTGACAAGATTGGGGGGAGCACCAGTGGTTTAACAGTGAGAGGAAGGAGCCGCCCTAATCGATCAGGGAGAAAAGTAACAGTGGGAGATTTGTACCTTCAGAGTTGCAAAATTGATGTCAGCATTCTGGGTAAACCAGAGAGGAAATACAGCTAAAAGAAGTAATTCTACTTCATTGTAGGGCTACATTAACAGAATCTTGCAAGTCTGAAGGTACAAACTTCTCACCATTTGCTTTTAACCATTTGATCTTTTGTGTGTGTGTGTGTGGGGGGATATCCTTCTGAAGTTTAAGCCAGTGGAGGCTCCCCCCCCTTGTGTGATTTTTTCCTAGGCAGCATCTCTTCCCCTCAAGGTCATCCTTGCATACCAGAAATATGCCATACAGATTTCAAATTCTACAGAGCCATGATGGAAGATTTTAGGGAGATGAATGGTTCTGAATACCCACAAGTTCAGTTGGGCTGCAGAGGAAAACGAATGCTACTGCTGGTACATCAACTCTTAGGATCACAACTGTGGCCCTTCGTGAACTCCAGGACCCTCAACTCAGGGCTGGTGCCGGAGTCCCCAAAGCCTATGACTCTGGAAGAATTCAACTCTATCCCCAGAACTGATGCCCGATGGCTTGTGAGTTCGTGACCTCCATGATGAATGTGGGTTTGTCATGGGTAATTGCATCTCCAACGTGCACCCTTGAACAGCTCCCCATGAGGAAAACCTGTTTTGTTCCCCAACCATTTGAATCCAGTTGAATGGAATAGAAATAAGTTTACGTATCCTGCCTGATTTGCCATTTAATACTTAGGTTGATTCTACTGATGTAGCTTTATTGTTGGGTCAATTTAGTTTTGTTCTGTGCCACTCAGAATCATGTTACTTGAGTTGAACTGCCTTATACATATATATGAAATAAATAAATGAACATAAATAAACAATGAATAAATAAATGATTTAATTTGGATATGGGGGAACAATAAATATCCTTTACGGTGATCAAATTACCTTCTGGTCAAAATGGTAATCGTTGCTTCCTTGGACCTCCACAGCAGAGAAGACCTCTTAGTATGATCTGACTAGATGCTGGATGGATCTGGACGGTTTCTAGAAGTACTTGGGGATTTTCTCCAGGGGTGGGCTGCTGGGGGTTCGCAGGGGTTCAGGAGAACCTCTAGCTAAGATTCTGTGCAATTCGGAGAACCCCCAAATCCCACTCCTGGCTGGCCCCGCCCATCCCACCCCGCCCCTCCCAGGAGTCTCCACACAGCCCGTTTTAGATCCCAGGTAAGTGCAGGGAGCGCGGGGAGGCTCGGGGAGGGTGAAAAACTGGCCTACCGGAAGTTCAGGAAGACCAGAAACGGGCCCGTTTCCGGCCTCCAGAGGGCCTCCGGAGCCTGGGGAGGCCGTTTTCGCCCTCCCGGAGGCTCGAGGAAAGCCTCTGGAGCCCGGGGAGGGGAAAAACGCCCCCCCTGTGGTGCAGAGGCCGACTAGGCCACGCCCACCATGGACACGCCCACCCAGCAACTGGGCAGAGAACCCCTTGCTAAAATTTTTGAAGCCCACCCCTGATTTTCTCAATATTTTGGCAGGCCACTCTGCCTCACACGTGGTCCACTCCTATGAAGGACACAAAGGAGCATAGGAAGGGAAAATCTCTTGCATGAATTTTAAAGGGCAGAATTGGCGCTGTATGGATTTTGATTACAGGACCCCAAAATCTTGGTCCACCAAAATCACACCCATTTCTTTAAATTAGGATTCCTGCCTTGGGCGAGGAGGTGGGTGAACTAGAAGACCTCCAAAGTCCCTTCCAGCCCTAGGATTCTATGATTCTAAGACAATCTTGATTTGCAGTCATTGACCATCATAAAGCAGATTAAACAGCAGGCCTAAAGGGGGGAATAAAAAGATTAAAATAAATGAGGGACGGTATGTGTAAAACAGTCATTTTCACTAAAAGAAATTTTAAAGATAAAAAGCTTAAAATGAGAAAACATATGATGGGCAGTGGAAGTGTTAAGTATCAAAGAGAAATTTTAACGAAAGAAAGTGTGAAGCTTTCAAACTTTGGGGAGCGTTTGGGGATGATAGAAAAAGTAAGTCAATCCTAAACTTACTGGGTTAAACATCACGGTCTTTTCTAGAAGATCATAATTTAGTTACTGTAGCAGATCATAATTTAGTTACTGTATGTCTGATTTTACAGGTAGCTACTCAGAACCTGGCTATGTTGCATGTAGGTTGTGGTTGATGTCAGGTATGATAGCAGGAACTATGTTTCTGGTTGGGTGGTAAGCTGATTGACTGACTAACTGACTGATTGATTATGTGCTTATCCGGTCAGTGTCAATTCTTAACAATCACATAAAAAGACCTCGATCAGGTTGACCTGCCCAAAATCCAATCCTTCAGGTCTCCCAAAATTAGTGGTCTCCCAGAATAACACCCCCCCCCCCGTGAATTAGATTGAGCTACAACAGAACGACCGCCTCAAAGTCACTCAGGGAATATCAATGGTGGAGGACAGCTCTTTCCAATTCAGGCCAACACTTTAAACACCACCTTATTTGTTTGTTGCAGAACCGTCCACTCAGCACATGACCTAGGTATGGGTCACCAAACAACCATACATTCCATAAAACCATATGGCGAAAAGATATAAAAAAACGTCAACCAAACAGAGACACACAAGTGCATGAATTTAGCACCCATATCGGCTTCTGGAAGAACTCAAAGACACCATATTACACCTGTGCCAAAAGTATTGTGCTGGCTGCCAAATGGTTTCCAGGCAAAAGCCAGAGTACTGATTATTATTTGGCCGAGGCCCAGCCTATTTAAAATAATGGCTCTTTGGAGATGACCCCACGCCCCCACAGGCACATCTGAGGAGGCTGCCCTCAAGGGGACTCCATGCTGGGATGAAGAAATTTGACCTTTTCCTGGCTTGTAAAGAGCCTTAAATCATTTTTTTTTAAAGTGAGCTTTTATTGTTCGTTTTAATTGTTCTTAATTGTTGTTTTTAAATTGTTTTTAATATCCCTGGATTTAATTTTGATTGTATCTCTTATGGAAAATGGCCGAGAGATCTTCATTGCCAACAAAATTATGTGTAATAAATAGTCATCCCTTGAGGGTAAAAAGCTTTAAAGCCTTCTCACTTTCTCCACTTGGCAACCTGGTTTGGGATGTTCGTACACCCATCTCTGGCAAGAAGGAGAAAAGGTGGAATTTTTTTTCTGCGCCCAAAGTAGCCAGGGACAAAATTGCTTCCATAACAAAGGAGAGGGTATAACTATTGTGTGTATAAGATTTATTATTTGTATTTAAAAGAGATTGTACCCAGACAGTACACTGTTATTGTGGATATGGAAATTTTATATATAACAAAGGAAATTGCATAAGAATAATAATAATAACAACAACAAAAAAGAAGACATCCTAACTTACAGAATATGTCCCAAATCCAGGACCTAAGATTCTTGAGGGAATGAAATTTGAGAAAGCACTGCTTCAGTCCTACTGGCTGCTGCTGATCTGCTATTGCAGTCACATAATCTTCATTTTCAACATTTCATGATGCTCTCCAAAGTAAGAATGAATTTGAAGAACAATTGTGTGGTGATGATTATAATAATGATGATGATGATGATGATGTAGTGCTCAAGAACAAGCACTACAAACTAATGCCATGAAAGCGAAGATACAATAATCCACTGACAATCCAAACTGCCGACTTTGCAATGACAAAGTTGAAACTGTTTCACACTTAATATGTGAGTGCAGCAAAATCGCACAAACTGATTACAAAGCTAGACATGATCGAGTTGCTAAATTAATCCACTGGTCATTATGTAAAAAATGCGCCCCACCTGTAGCCGAAAAGTCATGGGAACATAAAGTGGAAAAAGTTGCCGAAAATGAGATGGTGAAGATCTTGTGGGACTTTCGAATACAGACGGATCCAGAGGTGGTATTCAGCCTGTTCTGAATGGTTCTCGCGAACCAGTCCAAGGATTTCACAAAACACATCAAGAAATTGCAGCTTCCTGCAATAACACCAGCGGAACTGCAAAAAACTGCGCTACTGAGAACATCGTACATCTTAAGAAGGTACTTGGTCGATACCTAGGACGCTGGCAGCAACCCGTATCCACCATTAGCACCAGTCAGTGGTATTTGTGATGCATTTTTAAATGTTCAGTTGACTGAGGTTCATGTTTAATGAATAAAAGAAATAATGATGGTNATGATGATGATGATGATGATGATGATGATGATGATGATGATGATGATGATGATGATAATAATAATAATAATAATAATAATAATAATAATAATAATAATAATAATAATACAAAAGAGAGGGCAGTTTACTCAAACATCTGACTTAGCATTGCAGGGTTGCCTTTGTGGGTTTCTGTGAGGTCCTGCCAGAGGTGGGTTCGGACCGGTTCTCCTGAACCGGTAGCAACCCGCTGGTGACGTCACGATGATGTCACCAATCCGGTTCGGTTGGTGCTGGTCCGTGGGCGCCGCCATCTTTTTTTTGAGTTTTTTTTTATTTTTTCCCCCGCTTTTTTTTTTTTAAATTTCTTCTGCACATGCACAGAAGCCGAGTTTCCGGCACTGTGCATGCGTCGTCATCTTGTTTTCGGCGGTTTTTTATTTTTTTTTAATTTTTTTAATTTCTTTTTTACTGCGCATTTTTTGCGAATTTTTGGCACTGCGCATGCGCCCGCGCGGTGCGGCCATACGGCGTGCAATGCACACGCAGCCACGTGGCGTGGGAGGAAGCAAACCGGCAGCGAGGTAAGTTAGAACCCACCCCTGCTGTACACCTTCCTCATCCTATTTTCCCCATAACAACAGCCCTGCAAGGTGGGTTGGGCTAAGAGACAGTGATTGGCCCAAAGTCACACAATTGGCTTCCATGTTTAAGGTGGGACTAGAACCTACCATCTCCTGGTTTCTCGGCCAGCAGCTTAACCACTAGACCAGGGGTGTCAAACTCGATTTCATTGAGGGCCGCATCAGGGTTGTGCTTGACCTCGGGGGCCAAGGTGGGCATGGCCAGCTCGGTGTCACTCGTGTCGGGGGTGCCTGTGGTGGCCCGAGCACTCTGCCAGCAAAAACGGGCTCCCGAGCTCCGTTTTTGGCTGCGATGGCCTCCTGCAACCCTCTGCCAGGGAAAACGGAGCTCGGGAAGGCCCCTCCTGAGCTCTGTTTTCGCTGGCAGAGGCACCATGGGCCAGTCCTTCACTGTTTCCAGGGCGACCCCACTGGCCAGATCTAAGCACCCCACGGGCCGGATCCAGCCCCCGGGCTTTGAGTTTGACACCCCTGCACTAGACCAAACTGGATTGTTTGGTGGAAGATCTAGTTTGGTTTTCCCTTGGCAATACCGAATATATACCCCGTTGCCTGGGTCTGTTTGATATCTTCCTGCCCGAATCACTCAGCACAAATTAGCTAAGCACAATTTAGCCAAGTGTGCGGTGCACACCCGCCCCTAAGTCACATGGCAAGACCTGCTTTCTGCCAAGGCCCGAGTAGGGGGAGACCAGGCCCAGCCCAGATCAAGTCAAGTCTTGAAACGGCTGGCTGGTTGGCTGCTAGACGGTTAGACAAATCTTTTAGTCTTGCCGGAGCTGGAGATAACATAACACAAGTGACATGTGGCCATGTGCACACACACTCTCTCTTTCTGTGTGTGTGTGTGTGTGTGTGTGTGTGTGTGTGTGTGTGTGTGTGTGTGTGTGTGTGTCCTTTGTGCAAAGGACTCACGGGTGGGGAATTTCAGGCCAGACTCCCACTTTTTTTTTTTTTTTTTTTTTTTTTTTTTTTTTTTTTTTTTTTTGAATTGGCATTAAGTTGTCTGCACATTAAGACAGAGATGAAATACCAGTGAGGGGGTTTCCTCTCGAACCCTTGGCTTCAGCTGGAAGATCAGATGGCAGGTATGGCCGAAAAGCCCTTTGCACAAATCCATCTGGATGCAAATTGTGCCCCTTCCTGGATCAGGAGATCCTAGCAACAATCACTCCTGCTTTAGTCGCTCCCGTCTAGACTACTGCAATGTGCTCTACCTGGGACTGCCCTTGAAGACACCCAGTCCAGGATTGGACAGTGCAGGTAGCTATATGGAGACACCTCAATGCACCCATGTAACCTCACGCCTTTGTCAGCTGCACTGGCTCCCTATGAAACACACAATTCAAAGTGTGCGTATTCACCTACAAAACCCTTTCTAGCACCAGGGTGGGTGTTTGCTGTCTCCAAGGGTTCCTGCTTATCCGGCAGAGGAGGGGTGCCGGCCGGGGGTCTCTTCCCAGGGGGAGCCCGGTCACTATGACACATAAGGAGACCATTTAAATCTCCTCAACAGGCACAGCTTCCTAGGAGTTGTACCTACCAGGGAGCAATGATCAAAAAAGTAAATAAATAATAAATTGATATTACTAGTGGAGTAAATGACAATGTTTCAAACATAATTAAAATTAAACCAGCAGCAAAATCTTACTCAGCCATTTTAAAAAGGCCAAAGGTCTGGTGTAAAGCGTGGCCCTGGGTCAGAAAATCCCTTCCTCTTGGGACACCCCCCCCCACCTCAGCAGGAGGACCTAGAGAAGAATTAGGGGGGGAATGAAGGATATATGACATTTATACAAGAATTGTACCCTCCTCCACTTCCTCTCCTTCCTTCCTTCCTTCCTTCCTTCCTTCCTTCTCTCCCTCCCTTTTCTCCTTCCTTCATTTCTCCCTTTTCTCCTTCCTCCCTCCCTCCCTCTCCCTCCCTCCCTTCTCCTTCTCCTTCTCCCTCTCTCCCTCTCCTCCTCCTCCTTCTCCATCTCCTTCTCCCTCTCTCCCTCTCCTCCTTCTCCTGCTTCCCCTTCTCTCCCTCCCTCTCCTCCTTCTCCTCCTTCTCCTTCTCCCTCTCCCTCTCCTCCTTCTCCTTCTCCCTCTCTCCCTCTCCTCCTTCTCCTTCTTCCCCTTCTCTCCCTCCCTCTCCCCCTTCTCCTTCTCCCTCTCCTTCTCCTCCTTCTCCTTCCCCTCCCCTCCCTCTGCAGATTCTGAAAGAAAAGCCAATGGTGAGCCATATAGAAGCTGGATGGTCTTCTGGCAGCGATGCTCTAATGTAATCATTGGCTGCTGCACCGAGCAGAGCTTGGAGTAAATGACCTTGGAACTCTCTAGCATTCTGTGCAACCTTCTCTCTGCTAGAGGTATGAGTAGCATTAGCTTCCCTGAGGCCCATCTAAGGTGAAAAACCCTCCTCGTTTTAATCTGAGTTTCCACTTTCCGTTTGTCCTGAGAAAGAGGCCTGTATTTGCTGGGGATGACCTGTGTCTTATCAGCAAAAGATTTCACTTGGGGCATGTTGTGAAATCGCTCCCCAACTCCTGGCGCTGGGCCTCTTGCTAACTTCCTGGAAGAAGCCAGAGGGAACTCGTTCAGAAAGTGAATAATTGCAGATGCTAGCTATCTCAGAGTTCCTTTCTTCAGAGCTTCTGAGATGGCCAGAGGCTTGTGGGACGGATGAGAGCTCCTCAGAAGAACCGCTTCCCTCCAAAATGGTAGCAAAAGGAGCAGAGAATTTCAATTCATTCCACATGACTACTGCAGTTCCCTGACCGATCCCATCTGAAATCCAGTTTGACACCCATGACCGCTATTGACAAGTCAACGGGCAGGCAGCAAAATCTAGCATGAGATTAGGTGAAACCGGGCTCCAAAACAGTAACTGTGAAAAGGACCTTGGAGTCTTAGTGGACGATCACTTAAACATGAGCTAGCCGTGTGCGGCAGCAGCCAAAAATGCTAATACAATCCTGGGCTGTATAAACAGAGGCATAGAATCAAAATCATGTGAAGTATTACCGTAGTACCACTTTATAAAACTCTGGTAAGACCAGGGGTGGGTTCTAACTTACCTCGCTGCCAGTTCGCTTCCTCCCACGCCGCGTGGCTGTGAGCGCATTGCACGCCGCATTGTGCACCACGTCGCCGCACCATGCCGCCCGGCACGCATGTGCAGTGCCAAAAATTCGGAACCCCCCCCCCCAAAAAAGCTGAAAACAAGATGACGTCGCATGCGCAGTGCTGGGGACTCGGCTTCTGCGCATGCACAGAAGAAAAAAAAATAGTAAAAAATTCCCCCAAAAAGATGGCGGCATCCACAGACCGGCGCCGACAGAACTGGCTCCGTGACGTCACCAGCAGTTTGCTACCGGTTCTATAGAACTGGTGCGAACCAGGAGGAACCCACCTCTGGGTAAGACCACATCTGGAATACTGGATCAAGTTTTGGTCACCACATTACAAAAAAGATGTTGAGACTTTGGAAAAAGTGCAAAGAAGAGCAACTAAGATGATCAAAGCCCTGGAGGCTAAAACATATGAAGAACACTTGCAGGATTTGGGTTTGGCCAGTCTAGAGAAAAGAAGGACTTGGGTGGACATGATAGCAGTCTTCCAATATTTGAGGGGCTGCCACAAAGAAGAAGGGGTCAATTTATTCTCCAAAGCACCAAAGGGCAGGACAAGAAATAATGGATGGAAACTAATCAAACCTGGAATTAAGGAGAAACTTCCTAACAGTGAGGACAATTAACCAGTGGAACAGCTTGCCTCCAGAAATCATGGGCGCTCCATCACTGGAGGTTTTTAAGAAGAGACTGGACAGTCATTTATATGAAATAGTATAGGGTCTCCTGCTTGAGGAGGGGGCTGGACTAGAAGATCTCCAAGGTCCCTTCCAGCTCTATTCTGATCCCTTTAAGGCTTCCAGTGGCTTCTGGTTGATCTGCTAAGAACTGGGTGATGCTCTTTCTAGACCAGGACTGGGCAATTAATTTTCCAAGGGGCCACATGAGAAAATGGGAGGGCTGCCCCTGCAGCCACCCCACAGCAGCCACCCCCCACCTCCTGATACCCTGTCCTCCACCATCAATGCTGGACCGATGCTCTCCCCTCCGCTGTGCCCCACCCCTACCAATGCTGACGCCCTGACACCCTGCCCCCTGTTGCCAATGTCCCAACCCCCCCCTGCCAATACCCTACCTCCTGCTGCCAACATTGTCCACCCTGTGAGCCAGACAGGGGCCACCGATGGGGTAGATGTGGCTCACCAGCCATAAGATGCCCAGTTCTTTTCTAGGTCCAGTGATCAGTTTAAAGGCAACTTGCAGCATCCTTAGTAGCTTAAATAAAAGGATACAAGAAGTCCTTGACTTATGGCCATACTGGAGCCTGCCCATTAGGTTGGTAAGTTATGAAGGACATAAAACAGGTCATGATTGTAACTATGATTATGACCTATGACCTATTACTTGCTGTTTATATGTACACTGTGAGCTTCTGCACCAGAGATAAATTCCTTGTGTGTTGGATCACACTTGGCCAATAAATAATTCTGTTCTGTTCTGTTCTGTTCTGTTCTGTTCTGTTCTGTTCTGTTTGGAGAATAATTGGTGCAGGTTTTTTTTTAACTGTTTCTGAATGGATCAATTGGGTTTTTTTTAAATCATTTTATAATGATAGTAAGTGTATGGAAGCTCAGATAGATGTCACTACCTACAGTAGATGACATGTCAGGATGACACTTTACGTTAAACGAACACAGTGGTCATAAAGTGAACAGCACACTTGTTAAGTGAACACATTGTTCACGATGGGGCACTTTTGCCGAAAACCAGAGGTAAACGTCAGTTTTTGGCAAAAATGCCATAAAGAGCAGTCACGTGACTGCAGGATGCTGAAAAGAGCATCCAATGTGGGCTTGTTGCCAAGTGTCCAAAATGCAGTCACATGACTTCGGGTGGGGGGAGTGGGAACAGCTTTCAGAACTTCAGCACTGGGTTGTGAGAAACTTTGGAGGGTCCATCGTAACTTTGGTCACTAAGTAACCGGTCATAAGTTGAGAACCATTAGGAGGAAGATGGTACATTCATACTGTAGTAGGCGGGCCTCAAGGACTGAAGCTGCTGTTCCTTCAGATTAACAGAGTTGGAAGGGACCTTGTAGGTCATCTAGTCCAACCCCCTGCCTAAGCAGGAGACCCTACACCATTTCTGACAGATGGCAGTCCAGTCTCTTCTCGAAAGCCTCCAGTGATGAAGCTCCCACAACTTCTGAAGGCAACTTCTGTTCCATTGGTTGATTGTTCTCACTGTCAGAAAATTTCTCCTTATTTCCAGGTTGAATCTCTCCTTGATCAGTTTCCATCCATTATTCCTTGTCTGGCCTTCGGGTGCTTTGGAAAATAGCTTGACCCCTTCCTCTCTGCCGCAGCCCCTCAAATATTGGAACACTGCTCTCATGTCTCCCCTGGGCCTTCTCTTCGCTAGACTAGCCAGGCCAAGTG
>QLTV01001543.1:690407-701247 GCA_003457575.1 Thermophis baileyi
TATATATATAGTACAATATAATACAATATAGTACAATATAACAAAATGACCCCCCACCTCCCACCCCCAGCAACAGCAGATCACACGAGCCATTTAATGGGCTTCATCCCGCTCTGGATTCCCCAGGCTCGCTGGCAGAACCAGAACCATATGCAAGGGATACCATGTTGTTGGCCGATAAGATGGACAATTTGCAGCAAATGCTGGATGGAGTATATGATCCAACCTGGTGTATGAACTCAGCCACTGTAGTTATTCGGCAAAGCCAAAGTGAACAAATAATGGCTTAGCACAACATGTGAACTCAGTCAATGGCTTGTTCCATACCTGGGAAGGCCCTCAAATGTTTCTTTGATTAGCAGCAATTGGTTCTGTGTTGGAAACAGGGCTGGCATCATCTCTGTTATGTGGGAATCACAGCTTTAGCCTTTAGCCTTTTAACCCAACCTTCTGTATTGCTTACCTCGCCTCAGATGCATTTGGGAAACACAAGTCCCTGTCCACTGTCACTTCTAGCATTTAGAGCTGTGGTGGCACAGTGGTTAGAATGCAGTGCTGCAAGCTACTTCTGCTGACTGCCGGCTGCCTGCAATTTGGCAGTTCGAATCTCACCAGGCTCAAGGTTGACTCAGCCTTTCATCCTTCCGAGGTGGGTAAAATGTGGACCCAGATTGTTGGGAGCAAGATGCCGACTCTGCAAATTGCTTAGAGAGGGCTGTAAAGCACTGTGAAGCGGTATATAAGTGCTATAGCAGTATATAAGTCTAAGTGCTATGTTTAGGATCCTCCACTCTGATCCTCTGATTCAAGAACTCTCGATAGTAGTAGCTTTGAGGGTATGGATGCCATACCTGACCTGAATGGCAGCAATCAGATACTAATAAAATGCTGACTTTTTGCTGTTGCCGCCTGATGCTCTGGGGTTTTGAAAGGAGCAGAATAACAGAATAACAGACTTAGAAGGGACCTTGGAGGTCTTCTAGTCCAGCCCCTTCATGGGGAGCCTGGTATGACATAAACCTGCTCAGGATCCAGTTCACATAATTCTAAATGGTTGCCATGATCACAACCGCTAGGAGCAGCAAACGTAACTGTTTAATGAGAAAGGTAGTTCTTGACTTTCAACCACAATTGGGACCAGAATTTCCATTGCGAATCACTGGTGTTATTATGTGGATCATAAGGTTGTTAAATGAATCTGGCTTCCCCCATTGACTTTGCTTGTCAGAAGCTATCTGGGAAGGTCACAAATCAATCAACCCGTGGAACAGAAGTTGCCTTCAGAAGTTGTGGGAGCTTCATCACTGGAAGCTTTCAAGAAGAGACTGGACTGCCATCTGCCAGAAATGGGGTAGGGTCTCCTGCTTGGGCTGGGGGTTGGACTGGATGACCTATAAGGTCCCTTCCAACTCTGTTAATCTGTTAGAAATGGAAATCATATGACTCTGGGATCCTTCAGGTGCCATATACCACCTGCTCTCTGGATTTGCGGAGTAGCAGAGGTAGAAGACCTGGCTCACATCCCATTTGATTGTTGCCTATATAAGAGGGTGAGAGACAGGTACTTCGGCCTATATACTAAACGAATGATCCATTGGGAACCCCACATCAAAACAACTTACCTTATGTAAGTTATGTAGAGCCGAGGTGGCGCAGTGGTTAGAGTGCAGTACTGCGGGCTACTTCAGCTGACTGCTAGCTGCAGTTCAGCGGTTCAAATCTCACCGGCTCAAGGTTAACTCAGCCTTCCATCCTTCTGAGGTGGGTAAAATGAGGACCCAGATTGTTGGGGGCAATATGCTAACTCTGTAAACCGCTTAGAGAGGGCTGTAAAGCACTATGAAGCGGTATATAAGTCTAACTGCTATTGCTATGTGCGGCCAGAATTTGAAAACAACATTTAATACAGCACAGTATTTGAGTAAAATGGTTTGGTTGAGACCGGTATATGTGGGACTGATTGGGGTAGATTGTAGGGGTGACACCGAAATATAATTTTATCATATTTTATTTATCCATATATTAAATTATTGTATTTTATTCCAATCTCATTTTAAATTGTATTTTATTCCAATCTCATTTTAAATTGTATTTTATTCCAATTCCATTTTAAATTGTGTTTATCAGACTTTAGTAATAATTTGTGTTTGGAACTCTGCACTTTGATATGGCCCATGGGCTAATCAATAAACATATACTAACTGCCAGTTAGTAACTAACATATATACCTGCCAGTTACTAAGGAGCCGAATTTTGATCGCATGACTGCAGAGATGCTACGACTGTCATAAAGGCAGGCACTGGTGCAAATCACGGTTTTTGGTGCTGTTTTGACTTTGACTGGTCACTAAACGAATGGTTGCAAATCAAGGACTACCTGTAAAACTGTGTGAAAAAGAATGTCCTTTGATTGGTCTTTCATCTCACTGAAGTTTGTTCCAATGGATGATCTGAAATACAAATATGGGCATTCTTTCCCCCCCCAAACATTTTGTATTAGGTTATTAAGTATTATAAAATACAAAATGCAAAAGTAAATAAAAGAACAATGAGGAGGAAAGGGAAAGGGGGAAGAGAAGTGAGGAAAGGTAAGGAAAAGAAAAGAAAAAGTAACATTGACTTCCGACTCTCTCTGTTGCAGTAAAATAAGGCATTAGCATCAAATCACAGCTTTTTGTTTTTCCATAGTAATATGAACAAGTCATTTCTATAAAGATCTATCAATCTAATCTGTAAAACCCAAAGTCAAAGTTACATTCTTTTCCACACCAAGCACGAAATTCAGAAGCTGTTTCCATGTGGAAACAAAAGTACTTACCGTATTTTTTGGAGTATAAGACACACCTTTTACATTATATCCAAAATATAATATATCCATCACATTATATCCAAAATTCCTTGCCCACTGAATCATACAATGTTTTACATGTTCATTTTCCAAATTCAATTTCAATAACATTTTATAGATCGTAGCGAGGTCTGCAGAGTGCGTCTGGGGGCTGGGGGAGGGCAAAAATGCCCCCGTTTTTGCGAAAAACTGGCAAAAAATGGGCCAGTTTTTGCAAAAACAGGGGTGTTTTTGCCTTGCCCCAGCCCCCAGAAGCACTCTGCAGGCCTCCCAAACCCTCTGCGTGCCCCATTTTTTGCAAAAACGGGCCCCTGCGCACCCCATTTTTGCAAAAAACGGGGTGCACAGAGGGTTTGGGAGGCTTGCAGAGTGCTCCTGGGGGCCGGGGAGGACAATTTTTTTTTCTTACTTACCTCTTCGAAATTTGGTGCGTCTTATACACCGGTGCGTCTTATAGTCCGAAAAATACGGTATGTTCTTTTCTTTAATCAGAGTAGTCAGTTTTGCCATTTCAGCCAACTCTGTCAACTTCTGCAACCATTCTTCCATGCTAGGAATCGAAGTGTCTTTCCATTTTTGCGCATACAATTGAATACCAGCATTCTTATGGGTATACGGTGAGTACATTTATGTGGTTGTGTGTGTGTGTGTGTGTGTTGAAGATGGCAGCCGTGACTGCAGAATCAAAGCGCCAACTCTTTCTACGTGCATCATATCTACCATCACCATCTTTATTTTCCGGACATTCCTCTGTGGAGGCCCTGATTATGAGAGGTGGAGAAGTGTGTCCCTCGGTCCATGTCATCCATGCTCTGTGTGACTGTAAGCAGTGTCTGAGAATGACCTTGGGAGACGGGGCGAAGAGATGCTACCTAGGGAATAGTCAGATATTTGGTGGAATCTCCAGCTTGGGGGTGAGGAGGTGTGAAGAGGGGAGTGAGTTTGGAGTCCTTGCACAGAATCCTGGAACCCCTTATCTGGCAGTTCCTGTCAAGCGCCAAGGAAATCAGGAGATTCAGGCAGTTCAAATGAGTATAAGGATTTATTGCAAGCTTAAGCTCTCTACAAGAATCTGACCAACTAACAGTCAAAGGAAATGAGCGGGAGATAAGAAAGGCATTCAAGGTGGGCTGAACTTAGATCTCTTGCGGGAACAAGCAACTCATGACTTATGACATGTTTGACCCCTCTGTCAGGCTCAGCCTGGTCATCTACAGTTCCCAAGAGAATCTGGGTTCTCCCCTGTCTGGTGAGATTCTTGTAAACAGGCATGCAACAATAAAGAAGTGACTTTGATCAGTTCACTGTGGCGTTCTGGTTCCTTGTGCCTGGCAAATAAGAGGGAGCCTACCCCACTGTTGCATAGTGGGCAGAGCAAGAAGCTCAGGAGGGTCTCTCATACATCAGCAGGTCTGAATTGTATTTGCAAGATTCTGTCAATATAGTTTTATTATGAGCCGTAGTGGCGTAGTGGTTAGAATGCAGCACTGCAGGCTAATTCTGCTGACTGCCAGCTGCCTACAGTTCGGCAGTGCGATCCTGACTGGCTCAAGGTTGATTCAGCCTTCCATCTTTTCAAGGTCGGTAAAAGGAGGACCCAGATTGTTGGGGGCAATATACTGACTTTGTAAACTGCTTAGAGAGGGCAGTAAAGCACTGTGAAGCGGTATATAAGTCTAAGTGCTACTGCTATTACTACTTACAATAAAGTAGAATTCACTTATCTGCTTGTGATCTTACCTGGTGCACCTGGGAAGACTGGCAACGACTATCTGCCTCTACCCTGTTCCCCCCACCCCCACCTCCTATACACACACACACTCTTTCATTCCAAACTGTTATTATTGTGGTGGACTTTCCAGTTAATCTAGACTCTTGACAGCTATGCAGTCTGTGCAGTTTTTTTTCTTGGCAACAGCTTCAGAAGTGATTTGTTGACATGTCCTTCCAGGATGTTTTGGGGTATCTCAATCTAAGGCTGTAAGAGAACAGGGTGACCAATACCCCAGTGGGCAAAAGAGGACACAAACCATTGGAAGGAGGACCAAATGAAGGGGAAAGGAGGACACATTGCTTATTTAACCTTCTTGGCATCTATGACAAAAATTACAGTGAAAAACTGCAAAAATAAAAGCTACTTAGGCCTACAAATGTAATTTTTTTTTATTTGTTAAATTTAGATGCTGCCCATCTGTTATCCAATTACTTTTTCCAACATCAGGAAGACTAGTTTCCCAATTGCAATTTTTCCTCCAAAATATCTTTATTTGCAAGAACAGATGCTAGCGGTAGTATAGAATCAACAACACCCTTTTCAAATTTCACACCCCGAAACGTATGACGAGTCCTTCAATCCACAGGCTAGCATGAGCATCAATTTGAAGGGGCCAGATTGAAGCAGAGGTGGGTTCCTCCCGGTTCGGACCGGTTTGCCCGAACCGGTAGCGACCCGCTGGTGATGTCACGATGACATCACGGAGCCGGTTCGGTCGGTGCCGGTCCGTGGACATCGCCATCTTTTTTTAAAATTTCTTTGGATTTTTTTTTTTTATTTTTTAAAATTTTTTTCTGGGTTTTTTTTTCCTTCTGCGCATGCGCAGAAGCTGAGTTTCTGGCACTGCGCATGCATCGCCATCTTGTTTTTGGCATTTGGGGGGGTGATTTTTTTGCACTGCGCATGCGCACGCGCAAAGCTCGTGCACACCCACGAGGCATGCCCACGCGGCACGGGAGGAAGCGAACCGGCAGTGAGGTAAGTTAGAACCCACCCCTGGATTGAAGCCAATGGCTGAAATCAGGGAAATAAGTAAATCACGTAAATTAAGTTTGTAGAGACTGCCGACAAACGAGTCAAAAGAAAGAAGCAGACAATTTGTCCCAGTACACAAATTTTCAATGACGACTCTTGTGAAAGCAATCCAAAAACAGTAACAACACCAGGAAGACACTCAAAAAGCCAGACCGTACTTGATTTGAAGGCTATGCCTGCCAGACAGAGAACATCAGGACAAAAAGGAAACATAGAAACACAGGGCTGGAAGGGACCTTGGAGGTCTTCTAGTCCAACCCCTGCCCAACCTTATACCACCCCAAATAAATGAATGTGTAATGTTTTCTTGAAGACCTCCAGTGATGGACCATCCACAACTCTGGGAGGGAAGCTAGTCCATTGACTAATTTCTCTCGCTGTCAGCGTCCTCCTTTTGCTGGACATCTCGTAACCTTAGGAGAAAGGGACCCTACCCCAAACTTGACCACTCTTTCCAAATTAAGTCTGAATGCCTGTCGGCCTGTCGGCTGCCAGCCCCTCTAGCAGCCGAATCCGATGAGGCGGCGGTGTGGGAGTCAGGATCAGCATCAAGGCAACCTGAGAGCTCCGAGGGGGAAGAGGGAATGGAGCTGGCAGAGAGAGATAGACAGAGGCGGAGCCTGGGCCGTCCATCAGCCCTCAGATGGAGAGTCAACAGCCCCCAGGTTTGGAGGTGGCTGATGAGGAAGAGGAGGAACAGCTGGGTCCAGTGCCTGATGCGCAGATGCGCAGAAGGCAGAGGAGAGGAGAGCAGTGGAAAGGCGTGGGCTGACCCTTGGGACGGAAGAGCCACTGCTGCTAGCGAAGCCCCACCCTAGCTCTGGGGATAAAAGGCAGCGGGCGGAGATGAATAGATGTGGCAGACAACTATTCATCTTCCGGCCTGACAGACTTGTTAGCCTGCGTCAAGAGAGAAACTTTTTGCCGGGGCCGCCAGCACTCCTAATAAAGGAATCTTTTGAGTTCATTTCAGAGGGTTTGTCATGTTCGGGGAGCTGGGTCAGAACATCCTTCTTGAAAGGGAGTGAGATCCTTACAAGCCTTCTGGTCATTCCGCAATCCTTTTGTGCATTTTTCCCTCTCTTCTGAGCTGTCTAGGGTCCAGGGCTCTGCATCTTGAAAGTGGTCTCATCCTGTATTTGCAAAACACCCTGCTTCTTTGCTTCTACCCATCAGAAGCCAACTCCATGGAGTTGTACCTTCAGAGCTGGCTGGGAAAAAAACCTCCCTGGCCTTTGATGGAGCTGCTAGAGAGATAAATATATTGTTAAGTTAAGCAAAATTAAAAATGTTAAGAATTAACTAAGGGCAAGCTAGATTGAACGGATAATAAGATAACCTCCAGATGTTCATCATAGACAGATTTCCAGACAGTTAAATTGCTTAATGCGTTTCCTTTGGCTAGCCTATCAATCTCCCAGCCTGTCTGAGAGGCTTCGCTAATAGTCTTCCTCCATCCACATGATTATCGTGGAAATGCCTCAGTGGTACCAGCAGTGGTTCTCCCACCAGGTAGGGCCTGTGATTCATCGACGGCACTCAAGTGTGGAAAATTGATTGCTAGCTATTGTCAGCAGGCTACGATTAACTCGCCAGAGTTGTCTTTGCAACACAAATTAATAGTGGAGAGAATAAAAGCAGAGTGAATAATTTTATTAATTAATCACTTCCTGTAAATAAATGAATTTGCCATTTAAAGGGACAAAAATCATAAAAGCAAAATGGAGAGCCTGGGGTCTTTGGGGCAGGGCAGAAGAGCTGATTTAAAGGGGGATTTGTGGCTGTAAATCAATGCTGATTTACTCAAAGTACTTTTTTCAAGAGGCAACTGGACTTCTTTTGTTTTTCCTTGAAGAGGTTTCACTTCTCATCCTAGAAGCTTCTTCAGTTCTCCACCGTTCAGTCAGAACCGAAGAAGCTTCTCAGATGAAAAGCAAAATGCCTTCAAGGAAAGAGAAAGTCCAGTTGTCTCTTGAAAAAAGCCCCTTTGGGACAACCATGACCTGGATGACTGAGAATCTCCATCGACAGCACTGATGTATTGTGCAGGGAAGTGGGTTGGAGAGGGCCCCTCCTTTCAAGACATCACCCCCATCGCCCCCTGATCGCCCTAACACGGACGCAAAGGGTCTCCAAGCAGCTCAAAGATTCCAAATTGTTGGAAATGTCAAGTCCAGGTGAGTTCCTGAAATTTCACAGCCAGAATTAGAGGAGTGATTGGCTGCTGCCACCTTGATTTTGCTTTTCTTTTTTTCAATTTCCAAGTTTAGATATCAGGCCTGGGTCAGATTCTGCTGAACATCCAAGCTCAGGCAAGGTAGGTTATAATCGGCCACCTGCTGAGGATTTACTGGCAGGAAATTTAGCCTGAACATTTGTTTAACAAAATAACAGAATAACGGAGTTGGAAGGGACCTTGGAGGTCTTCTAGTTCAATCCCCCTGCTCAAGCAGGAGACCCTATACCATTTCAGACAGGTGGCTGTCCAGTCTGTTCTTAAAAGCTTCCAGTGATGGAGCACCCACAACTTCTGGAGCGAAGCCATTGCATTGTTTAATTGTTCTCACAGTTAGGAAGTTTCTGCTTAGTTCTAGGTTGCTTCTCTCCTTGATTAGTTTCCATCCACTGCTTCTTGTCCTGCCTTCAGGTGCTTTGGAGAATAGCCTGACCCCCTCTTCTTTGAGGCAGCCACTCAAATATTGGAACACTGCCATCATGTCACCGCAATTCTTCTTTTCACATTGATTGAGGACATTGAGAACCATTCTGTCTCCTCCTCCCGCTTCTAGCATTTTGCAGGTATAGCAAGGTATAAATCGAAGGGAGAACTGAATGGATACCTGCAAAATAAAAATGCAAACCCTCCAGGGTGAAGATTGTGGGCTCTTAAATTCATTCCCAATCCTAGCAGATTAGGGAGATGGTTTGGCTGTTTATGTTTTTACGGGTGGTGGATTTTCTTTCTTTTTTAAAAATAATTTTATTAAAGATTATTATGTTGTATAAGGAGAACTTATACAATTACAGAATAAAGAAATACATAAAAGTTTTTTTTAATTAAAAAGTGTAGAAAAAGAACAAAGAAAGAAAAGAAAATCAGAAAAACAACCCCCCCTTCATCCCCAGCATGTATAATCCACACTAACCACTTGTCACTATCTCTTAAAAATATAACCAAACATTTCATCGTTCCATACATCACCCAGTTTTCTATAACCAATCTCTAAAACGTTATCTCTCCCTATTAAACTGCAAAAGTAAGGGTTGCCAGAAATAACTACAGTATATAAATATCATACAAATACAAAGAGTGCAGAGAAGAACAACAAAGATGGTTAAGGGTCTGGAAGCTAAAAGCTGCGATGAACAGTTGAGGGAACTAGGTATGTTCATTCTCTCTTCTAGTCTGCTGAAGAGAAGGAGGTGACATGACAGATGTCTTCTTCTACTTCTGCCACAGAGAAGAGGTGGTTGACCTCTTCTCCAAAGTACCTGAGGGCAGGACAAGAAGCAACAGATAGAAGCTTATCAAAAGAGACCCAACCTAGAATTAAAGAGAAGTGAGAATAATTAATCAATGGAACAGGTTGTTTCCTGGAATTGTGGGTCAACACTGGAGGTTTTCAGGAATAGACTGGACAACCATACCAGAGATGGGTTCCTCCCGGTTCGGACTGGATCGCCCGAACCGGTAGCGACCCGCTGGTGACGTCACAGTGACGTCACGGATCTGGTTCAGTCGGTGCCGGTCCGTGGGCACCGCCATTTTTTTTTTGATTATTTTTTTTTTGAAAATTTATTTTTTGGGGATATTTTCTGGTTTTTTTTTTTTTTGCGCATGGGCAGAAGCCGAGTTTCTGGCACTGCGCATGCGTCACCATCTTGTTTTCAGCTTTTTTTGTTTTTTGAATTTTTTTCTGATTTTTCAGCACTGCGGCGCGGAAGGAAGCGAACCGGCAGCGAGGTAAGTTAGAACCCACCCCTGAACCATACATCTGGGATGATATAAGGTCTTCTGCTTGGACAGAAGGTTTGGACTAGAAGACCTCCAAGGTTCCTTCCAGCCCTATGATTTTAAGTTTCTATACCCAATCCTGGTGGATTTCCCATGCCCAGAGGAAGTTCCTTCAAAAAGTTCAAAGCAACCACACACACCTGATGCCCCCTACCAGTGTCCAATCAGGGTATGGTGGGGGGAAGTGCCCTGATTTTGCTGATGGTATTTAAAATATCAATTGCACCAGGCCATTTTATGGGTCCCGGGAACCCTAAATGCCCGTTAACGCTGGTATGCTTACTGGTGCCTGTGTTTCTTAACCTGAACCTCCATTTTCTGAGCCTCGAGCCTTTAGGCAACTTTGAAGTGATCGTTGAGAGAATATAATTAAATTTGCATTTTAAACTGACAGCAGCTGTTCTTCTGGTAATGCTTCAGCACGCCTTGGGGGGCAGACGATCAAGAGCAAAAAGAGACACGCTCCTGTTCCTCCTTGATTTGGACAAGGCTTCCCTCGAACAGCACCCTTGTTCCATTAGTACACCTTTCCCGCATGTACTTGACCGGGAGTCAAGTCCTACAGCAGTTGGAGGGAGAACCATTCCTCCAAAGCCTTCCCTTTGCTGAGACCCAAAGCCACTTCAGGCCTCTATGAACTTTCCTTTTTTCCTTTTGCCCAAATTGGCAACCTATGAAACAAACCTCAATGGTTGATTTCGGTTGATCTTAAAAAGCTAAGCAGGGTGACCTGATTAGGATATGGGAAAGAGGATGCCCTACCCCTTAACCTTAAAATTGCAAGCCTTCTCCATTGCCAAGAAGACACCATGGATGGACCTATCCATAGACATGAGTGAGACTGTCTTGAAGAACACTTTATTATTATTATTATTATTATTATTATTATTATTATTATTATTATTATTATTATTATTATTATTATTATTATTATTATTATTATTATTATTATTATTAAAAAGCTAAGCAGGGTGACCTGATTAGGATATGGGAAAGAGGATGCCCTACCCCTTAACCTTAAAATTGCAAGCCTTCTCCATTGCCAAGAAGACACCATGGATGGACCTATCCATAGACATGAGTGAGACTGTCTTGAAGAACACTTTATTATTATTATTATTATTATTATTATTATTATTATTATTATTATTATTATTATTATTATTAT
>QLTV01001543.1:707232-721173 GCA_003457575.1 Thermophis baileyi
AGTTTTTATAAGACACTTTTTTCAAGCTGTGGTACAGGAAAAAGTCTGCATGTTTTAAGACAACCATGATTTTGATGCAGGACAATGCTCCATCACATGCATCGAAGTACTCCATTGCGTGGCTAGCCAATAAAGGCTTTAAAGATGAAAGAATAATGACATGCCTCCCCTTTCCTCACCTGACCTAAACCCTATTAAGAACTTGTGGGCCTTTCTTAAACGGGAGATTTATGGTGAAGGAAAACAGTACACCTCTCTGAATAGTGTCTGGAAGGCTGTGGTTGCTGCTACACAAAAAGTTGATCGTCAACAGATCAAGAAACTGACAGACTCCATGAATAAAAGGCTTATGACTGTTGTTGAAAAGAAGGGTGACTATATTGGTCACTGATTTGTTTTTTAAATGTCAGAAATGTTTATTTGCACATTTTGAGCTGTTTATTATTCTCACTTTAACAGATGCAAATAAACAAGTGAGATGGGCAAATTTTCATTTTTCATTTAGTTACATAATATTTCGGCACACTGATAGTTGCCTAATAATTGTGCATACATAGATATTCTCCTAAGAAAGTCAAAACCTCAGTTTTACTTTCTTAAATATTCAGGTTTGAGGTTTATTAACATTTTGGATTGACCAAGAGCATTGTAGTTGTTCAATAATAAAATTAATCCTTCAAAATACAACTTGCCTAATAATGTGCACTTAGTGTATTTTAATTTGTATTCCTAGTCTTTTACTGTTCTGTTTTTGGTAGATTGGGCTATTTTTTTCTTTTGTGTGAAGACAGATGCAACTAATGAAACAAGCATCAATGCTTTTTCTTTACTGCCTGTTACTTCCTTGCCATCTTTTCTCATTAGTGGACCAATTGTTTCCTTGACTTTGTTTTGTTTTATTATTATTATTATTATTATTATTATTATTATTATTGACATTTTAAGCAGTTTCTCTGGGTGATGTGGCTGGCAGCTTTTTAAATTTTAAATTCAGCTTAAATTCTTCACCCAGAATCATTGAGAGGATTCTCTTAAAATTATTAGTGGTGTCTCCGATTTCTTACCTCGCTGCTTGCCTATGGTTGTTTATTGACTAAACAAAAATTGGCCACTTCACAAAGCAACGATTCTACCGATCTTAACAAATCACTAAGGGAGTCTTGCAGGGGTCTTAAAAATTTCAGATCACAGCCTTAACCATACAATCAAAGCCCCACCCAGTTTTCTGTGTGCTCCAACATGTTTGTGGCCAACATCATCAAACATATTTTGACCACCCTCTTTGAAGGGCAGGGGCTTTGATTTCCTAGTTGTGGCTGACATATCAAGTTTTTAACCCCCTGCAGACATCTCCACTTGCAGACTCGGTTCGGTGTGACATATAAACCTCAGAAAGAGAATGAATTCATTTAACCACAATTAGATTCACATTGGTGGCCTTATTTTGACATTATTTTAGTTCTCTGTTTTGCAACCTTAGTCATTGGAAGATGTGTGGAATGGTTCCCAGAATTCCTCAGCCAGTCACGCTGCCTGGGGAATTCTGGGATTTGAAGAACACATGTTTTCAAGTGTTCAAGGCTGAGAACCACTGCTTTAGCTGATCCTTTTAGGTGGCACATTTTTGTTTTAAAATTTACTCACCTTCATGTTGAGAGGGACAGTGGGGAGTGACAGACCTCTGAGCATGTTAAACTTTGGCCTGGGCATTTGAGATCATCTTAGGAGTGTCCGCCATGCAGAAGGGACTCCCATGTCAACATCCTACAGAAAGGCACATCTGGATAAGGTTCTTCATCCACCTTTTGCAGTCAGAATAGAAAGGAGTTTAGTTGTGAACGTAAATACAGAACATTAAAGATGCGTCTTCCGGTCATCAATAAATAACCCCGAGCAGGAAAAACACACAAGATTTGTCACCAAATGGGAGAATGTAACAAACAATGAAAGTTTCCAAAATTAATTTTCTTCATTTTAGTTTATTAAAATTGCTTTCATCCATCTCCCATGTTAAATATTTTATTTTTTCATATTAATGGCTGCAATTTCTACTCTGCCTTCCTTCTGTCATTAACACTGTACAAACTTAATATCATTAGTAGTTTTTTCCTTTAATTATGTGACTGGAAGAAGAAAAACATCAAAGTTTCCGTGAAATTGGAATAGTATATCTAAATTGCCTCATGTTTATTTTAACATTAACAGTAAATGAAGCTAATGGGCTTCTATATTATTAAAAGCAGCCATTTGTGTCCTGCCTGCTTTAAAAGATGTTAAATAATTAGTTATTTAATAGAGAGGTGCAAAACAAATCAAAGAAGCAGAAAAACTTTGGAGTGGGAGGATTCGGGCTTCAAACTGGAAACTCTTTTTGAGGGGAAGCAGAGAAGGAGGGTGAAGCTTTGCATCCTGCTGAGATACTGATAGCTCTAATTTAATAACAAGCCTGGGGGGGTTTCTGTCATCTTTGAGATGTAAAGGAGTTCCACGTCTTGAAAGGATATTTGGAAATAATTTAATGAGTTTTGATGGGATTCCTTGGCTACCTGAGAAGCTCACTCAGCATTGGCCCTGGAGAGCGATGGAGGAAAGAAAATATGGCTCGCTTTCTTCACCATTATGCTTTTGAGCCCTCAGTTGGGGGAGAGTTGTCACCATGCTCTAGAGCAGTGTTTGTCAACTTTGGCATCTTTAAGCTGAGTGGACTTCAGTTCCCAAAATTCCCCAGCCAGCATGTTGCCTGGAGAATTCTGGGAGTTGAAGTCCACCCACATTTTTGAGTTGTTAAGATGGAAGAACACTGGTCTAATCTGAGTGGGTTATTATAGGAGTATTATATCTGACAGAGCCTACTCTTTAACCATGTTTTTGGTGGTCTTGAATATCTTGTCTTTCTGAATCTTCCACTTCTTGAAGGACTGGTAAGGTGTAGAGAAAAAGGTAGGATTCCCAGACATCAAATAGACATTGCAGGTTAGTCTATGGTAGTTATGCATAGGAATGTAACCCACGTAGATTAGACCACTGTTCTTCAACCTTGACAGCTGGACTTCAACTCCCAGAATTTCCCGGGCAGCATGCTAGCTGGGGAATTCTGGAAGTTGAAGTCCTCTCAGCTTAAAGGTGCTGAGGTTGACAAACACTCTTCCAGATCAATTTTTTCCCATTGGAGATCTCCATGAAGCCTACTGTTACGTACGGACGGACGTAGCACAAATTTGCATAGCCGCCGCTGATTGGCTAATCTAGCGGCGGGAGAAATAAACTGCTGTCAGTGGCCGGCTAGGCTACAGGGATGCCTATAAAGGAGGCATCCCTGCAGCCTGCCGGAAGTTCATATTACTAACAGCCAGGAGAATAAAAGGTGCTGAACTGTTCCCGTGTCTCGTTCCTTCTTTCGCGCCCGCATCTAACACTGGCGACGAAGGTGGGATCTTGAAGAAGGACAACAGAACAAAAGGCACCTTGTGGCATCCACGGCCATCTTGAAGCAAGCATCGTCCTGCTCCGGCCAACCTGAGGATGGCTACTCACACCTCCTCCGCTCCAGCAATCTTCGACCTGAAGACGGAAGAATGGCAGACCTACATGAGCCGATTCCGCATGTTCCTGGAAGCCAACAACTTCCAGACAACAGAAAGAGGGCTCTGTTCCTCACCTACTGTGGCCCAAAAATCTACAAGATGGCACAGACCCTTGTAGCACCCACCGATATCGAATCCATATCGTGGGTGACTTTACAGACAACGTTGAAAGACGCTCCAACAGCAACCCCAATGGTAAGCCGAAATGAATTTTACCATCGCCACCAACGAGAAGGCGAAACAATAAATGACTTTGTGGCCAAACTCAGAGAGATCGCAACAAAGTGCGAATTTATAAATCCCGAAGAGATGATGAAAGATCAAATCATCTTAGGGATGCGCGATCTAATGCTGCAAAAGAAGCTGCTAGTGAGGCGAGGGGCAACTTTCAAGGATGTAGTGGAAGAAGCCAGAGCCGCCGAATCTTAGGACAACTCCACAGCTGACATCAGAAAGATGAGCGGAGTCCATCGTACTCACAGGGAGCCCGACTGGATGACCGAGGTCCCGGAATATGACAATGACTCAGAGGAGGAAGAACTGGTACATCGCGTTCACCCAGAGAAAAGGGTAAGCCCCAGGGACTATGAAAACAGGCAGACCCATTTTTCAGGCTGCCTAGGGGGCCATGCCAGAGCGGTTTGCAGATTTAAAGAATCCATTTGCTGCCGATGCCAGAAGACAGGACACATCGCGGAAGCCTGCAGAGCTACCCAACCGACCCCCTACCAACCTGCCCCATACTAACCCAAACCACCCATGGGACCAGGGAGACAAGGGAAGAACAGACCAGGGGGCCAACGAGGCAGGTGCCGGGACGATCAATACCAGGACAACAGGGGGATCTACCATACAACTGTGGGCCACTCAGATGCCGGCCAAGGGGAGAAGTTCCACATCACAGTATATGTAGAGGGGATCCCATGTAAAATGGAGCTAGACACTGGCTCCGTTTTCACTATAATGTCCTGGGACACGTTGAAACAAATCCAACCATCCATCACACGACACAAACTAAAGCCGCAACAGATCCGACTCAACGATTTCCAGGGGAACCTCATCCAAGTCTTGGGACGGGCAGAGATACACATCCGTTTTAAAGACTTCAGAGGCAAGCTACCCCTGACCATCGTTGAGGGAAACTGGCCAACCCTACTCGGCATAGAATGGCTCAAGCCTCTAGGCATCGGCATTACCAGCTTACACCAAATAAAAGGGGACGAACTGGACCAACTGCTGGCCGATTTCCGGGATGTTTTCGACGGGAGCCTAGGTAAATATAAGGGCAAACCCATTTCGTTTAACCTAGATCCCAGCATCACCCCCATTAGACTTAAGCCCCAAAGAGTCCCTTTTGCACTCCAGCCCAAAGTGGATGCACAATTGGACAAGCTCATTGCCCAAGGGGTCCTAGAGCCAGTCGACCATGCCATGTGGGAGACCCCTATAGTCACGCCAATAAAGCCAGACGGATCAATACGCGTCTGCGCTGACTATAAGTGCACTATTAATAAGGCACTCCAACAAAATGCTTACCCGGTGCCAGTAGTGCAACACCTGCTGCACTCCCTAGGGAATGGACAAATATTTGCCAAACTGGACCTGGCACAAGTGTACCAGCAGCTACCGGCAGACGCAGCCACTGCAGAGGCCCAGACTATTGTCACACACAGGGGAGCATTCAAATGCAACCACCTACAGTTTGGAGTAAGCGTGGCCCCAGGACTGTTCCAAAGCATGATGGAACGCTTACTCAACAGCATCCCTGGAGTGGTTCCATAGTTCGACGATGTCCTCATCTCGGGGGACTCGAAGGAACAACTCGTGAGCAGGCTGCGTGAGGTTCTGGGACGATTCCAACAAAGGGGGCTCAAAGTAAAGTGCGACAAATGCAAAATAGGAGTCAAAAAAGTCAAACTCCTGGGGTTCCTAATTGACAAGTCAGGCATTCGTCCTACAGATGGGAAAATAAGAGCCATTAAAGAAGAGCCGACCCCCAGAAATAAAACAGAATTGCAAGCATTCCTCGGGTTACTGAACTTTTATGCAATCTTTTTGAAACAGAAGGCGACCGTTGCTGAGCCACTCCACAGGCTCTTGGGGAAGACGGCCACGTGGACATGGGGACAGAGGGAAGCCAATGCTTTTACAGCTGTAAAGGACTTACTATCGTCCAACAGCGTTCTCATTCAATACAATGAGAACCTCCCCATATTGTTAACATGCGACGCGTCCCCTTTTGGAGATGGGACCGTCCTCAGCCACCAACTTCCCAATGAATCCGAGGCTCCCATAGCCTATTACTCTAAGACATTGTCCCCAGCTGAGCGGAACTACAGCCAACTGGACAAAGAAGCACTTGCAGCAGTGGCCAGTATCAAGCGGTTCCATGAATACCTGTACGACTGCAAGTTTGAACTTGTTACAGACCACAAACCACTACTGGGACTTCTTGCAGGGAACAGCAAACACCCACTACATGTCCCCCAGGATGACACGCTGGTCAATCTTCCTGTCGGGATACAGCTACAAGCTGACCCACCGTCCTGGGAAAAGCATTGGCAACGCCGACGCACTCAGCTGCTGCCCCACTCCCGACCTCGTGGAAGACCCCGCACCTGTGGCCGAAATATTACTGGTCGACATTGAAAAGACCAGCCCCGTCACGTCTCGTAATATCGCTGAAAACACGGTGAGAGACAAGGTACTGTCCAAATTCATGAACTGGGTGTTAAGGGGATGGCCACAGGGAGAAGAAGGGGAAGAATTTAAACCGTTTCGGAATAAACAAATCGAACTGTCAGTGCTAAAGGGGTGCCTACTGTGGGGGGAGAGAGTAGTTGTACCCCAGAGTCTATGGAAGAGGGTGATGGAGACCTTGCACACAGGGCACCCCGGAATTGTACGCATGAAAGCACTGGCCAGGAGTTACCTATGGTGGCCAAAATTAGACCAAGACATCACTGAATGGGTGGCGACCTGCATGCCATGACAAGAGACTTGGCCGCCCCCCCCCATGCACCACCCTGCTAGAGTGGGAAATACCCAAAGCCCCATGGTCAAGAATCCATATAGACTTTGCTGGACCTATGACGGGGCAAACATTCCTAATCGTGGTGGATGCCTACTCTAAATGACTGGAAGTCGTGATCATGCCCACCTCGACTACGGAAGCCACAATCTGAGCACTGAGGAGGATGTTTGCAACCCATGGCCTGCCCGACGTCCTCGTCTCGGACAACGGACCCCAATTGACAGCAAAGAACATGGAGTCGTTCCTGGCTGACCTGGGCATAAGGCATATCCTCGTCTCGCCATTCAGTCCAGCGAGCAATGGCTGGTCCAAAAGAACGGTGAGAATGACAAAAGAGACTCTAAACAGAATGGGCCCAGAGAACTGGCAAGAAAGGATCGACCAGTTCCTACTCGCCCAACACATCACACCATGCATGACCACTAATCGAAGCCCCGCCGAGATGCTAATGGGACGGAAGTTAAGGTCCCAATTAGATAGACTGAACCCCAACTATCACCCAGAGACACCCCTGGATTCAAGCAAACTGACCAGAACACTAACAATAGGCGAGCTAGTATTTGCTCAAAACTACGCAGGGGATCCCAAGTGGGTGAAAGCCACGGTCATAGAAATCACTGGACCAAAATCATATCAATCAAACTCGACGATGGCAGAGTGTGGTGGAGACACATCGACCAACTCAGAAGTAGGTTGGGAGACTCCTGGCTACGCCAACCGGAGGCTGCTCAACCGCAAACAAGGGCATCGCAAAGCCCAGAGCAATGCGAGTCTCCGCCCCGAAGGCCATACAGAACAAGTGAGCAAGAAGGCCCAACAGAGATACAGGCCCTACCTAGAAGAGGCCAAGAGACCCTGTTCTCAAGTCCGGAGGACAGAGGTGGGTTCCTCCTGGTTCGGACCAGTTCGCCCGAACCGGTAGCGACCCGCTGGTGATGTCACAGTGATGTCACGGATCCGGTTCAGTTGGTGCCGGTCCGTGGGCACTGCCATCTTTTTTTAAAATTTTTTTTAATTTTTTTTAATTTTTTTTTATTTTTTTCCGGTTTTTTTTTCTTCTGTGCATGCGCAGAAGCCAAGTTTCTGGCACTGCGCATGCATTGCCATCTTGTTTTTGGCTTTTTTTTTTGAATTTTTTTTATTTTTATTTTTCGGCACAGTGCATGTGCGTGCGTGCGACGCGGGAGGAAGCGAATCGGCAGTGAGGTAAGTTAGAACCCACCCCTGCTGGAGGAGGAGCGCAAACCCCTACCTGGGAATGCCGGAGTCCAGTGACGTCAACCGGGACCGGAGGACGAAGACACGAGGCCATCAGCCGCCACGCCCAGCGGCATGTTCCAGATAATTCCACAGGCGGAGCCGAGAGCAACCACAGGCATGACCGCTCCAGACGAAAATCCAAGAGAGACTGAATCGCGCAGGCCCAGTAGGATCTTGCAGCGCCCTGTTTATTTGCACGATTACGTGACTTACGTCGATCACCGATTGGACTATCCACAAACTAAGAGGGGAGGGGTGTTACGTATGGACGTACGTAGCACAAATTTGCATAGCCGCCGCTGATTGGCTAATCTAGCGGTGGGAGAAATAAACTGCTGTCAGTGGCCGGCTAGGCTACAGGGATGCCTATAAAGGAGGCATCCCTGCAGCCTGCCGGAAGTTCATATTACTAACAGCCAGGAGAATAAAAGGTGCTGAACTGTTCCCGTGTCTCGTTCCTTCTTTCGCGCCCGCATCTAACACCTACAGCTCCTCAAATACACAGTAACTGTGGACAACTTTGTAGTGGTTGAGGATTGTGAGCATTGTAGCTGCAGCCCAGGGTGCACAACACCTGTGGTTTTACAACCTGAGAGAAAAAGTTAGGCCTTTTGCTGCACTAGAGTCAGGAGGCAAGAGCAGGGGGTCAAAAACGTCAAGATGGCGCAGAGTTCACTTCCTGCATGTTTTCTGTCTTTTGAAGTGGCACAAATAAGATGTTGTCATCTCCCTCCCTCTGAGGTGCATCGTTTCCTGAGGACTCCTCTCTTGGGGGAAGATCAAAGCTCTGCCTGGTTTTGATGCACATCGCATGTCTGGAGGTTTGATTGCACCCTTGTAGCTGCCATCTTGATTTTTTTGGCCCACCCTGGCTAATTGCTGATTAACTGTGATCAGCTGTGCAAGATGATTTTGTGATCTGAATCTTTTCTAGCCTGCTTTATTAATATCCAGCCTGTTTCACAGGCGAAATCCCATGGATTAATTTTCCTTAGATGCATTGTCCTCCAGTAGCATTGCTCAAGGGAAACCAAAAAAGACAGTAAGTCTGAAACAGAATCTACAATTAGATCGCCAAAGAGATAAGTGCTTGAAAAAGCTGATGGACAACCTGTGTCAGGTGGATGCCTTGAGGTAAGCATCCTGTGTTTGGTGTAAGAGACAGTTGATAACTATGTAGATCTTCTCACCTTCCCCATCAATAGTCCTCATCAATAGTCCAGGATTCATGGAAGCTTGTTTGTCTGTTGAAGCAATTGTTGTGACCTGACAGCACTCAGTTTGGGTAACAGCAGGAAGAAGAGAAGCCAGACCATGATTATGCAAGTGGAAAGGCAGATGGGCCTTAGAGTGCTCCTGGAGTACATCCACCTCCACCCACTTCCTCCCTGGTCTCCCATCTGCCCAGCCAAGTCCATCTGGCTCTGAATGTATCTGAGAGAGAAATGGGTCAGTAGAAAGAGGTCAACTCCTGGCCCTTCAGTTTTTGCCGGGTTGGAAATTCTGCCTCAGAACATTTGTTCTTCTTTCCTTGGGCTTCTAAAAGAGTTTAGGTGCACAACAGAGTAAAATTGTAGGCCAACCCGGCACTCTCATTGCCCCAAAGGACTTCTGAGGTAGGAGCAAGATGTGGTGGCTGGACAGGACCACTGGTCATTTAAATAATGTGTTTCTCACTGAATTTGGACATCTCCCAAGCTATGAAGCTCTGTTCCTGCAGTAACAGCAGCTTTTGTTGGGCAAGAGCCAAGGAGATGAAGCTTCAAACCCAGAGCCATCCATAGCAGCTTCTCAAATGAATATGGTCCCCTCTCTCATACTGGTACTTTAGGAAGAAAAATAGGACAGGGAAGCCTCCTTAAGCTTCTGGAGAAAAAGAGGTCTACTTTAACAAATTATTAGACTTGAGTTTCCTTCTTTGCATTGGTCTTAGTTGGTCCATTGGGTTAACCAGGGACTTTAACCAGGATGATTAGGCGACTGGAGGCTAAAACATACAATGAACGCTTGCAGGAACTGGGCATGGCTAGTCTAGTGAAGAGAAGGACCAGGGGAGACATGATAGCAGCATTCCAATATTTGAGGGGCTGCCCCAGAGAGGAGGGGGTCAAGCTATTTTCCAAGGCACCTGAAGGCTTTGGAATAATGGATGGAAATTGATCAAGGAGAGATTCAACCTGGAAATAAGGATAATTTTTCTGACAGTGAGAGCAATCAACCCATGGAACAGAAGTTGCCTTCGGAAGTTGTGGGAGCTTCATCACTGGAGGCTTTCAAGAAGAAATTGGGCTGCCATTTGTCAGAAATGGTGTAGGGTCTCCTGCTTGGGTGGGGGGGTTGGTTAGGGTCCCTTCCAACTCTGTTAATCAGTTAAACCAGTTGCCATGTATCCAAATTTTGATCAGGTGACCATGGGGATGCTGCAATGGTCATAAATGTGAAAAAAAATTAGGCACAACTAGATCAACCAGGTATCACAACCAGTATCACTGGCCACCTTGCTCGGTTTCATGCTGTTTAGATGGAGCACCATCGATTGTCTGCTAAGCCTCTGTGGCTGATAGGAGTCCGTGTCAGAGGGAGAAGAGCCACCAAGTATGATCCCAGCAGGATAACAAGGAGAGAGGAAGAGTTAACTTTCCTATCAGTCGGTTTTATTGCAAAGGGAATGGCAATATCAGGCAACTAAACAGGAAGACCCATGTGGTTTTGTGTGCAAGTGTGGGTATCAAAAGAAGTCAAGGTGGAAGTCATGAGAGAATGGACAAAACCCTGCTACTTTTTACAGGTGGCATCGTTGTCACTTTTTTGGAGTGGTGCAGTGGCCTAGAGGTGGAGCTCTCACCTCACAATCAGGAGGTTGTGAGTTTGATCTTAGGCAGAGGCAGAAATTTCTCTCTCTGGGCACAATGAGAATATATCTGCTGGAAAAAAACTCCGCATTGGCGACAGGAAGAGCATCCGGCCAGTAAACACTCAGCTCCATTCAGTTGCCCAGACTCCACTCCGCCAGGAATTAGGGGCTCATTAAAAGAAGATGACGATCATTGTCGCTTTTTTGCCTCTGCTCCAGTGGATGCCCCTGCAACCAAATTACCATCTTTAACAGGAAACAAGCCACTGGTCCAAATTTTTGTCTTATTGTAATGTGAGAAACTCGATCTGATCTGCTGGGTGATAATGATGAGGATGATGATGACCATGACAATAATAAACAGACAAAGCAGCTAAATTAATCTGGGACTTTGGAATTCAACCAGATAAGCACCTGCCACACAACACCCCAGATACAACAATTGTCGATAAGAAAGACAAAAAGTCTGGATGGTGGATGTGACAATATCTGGAGACAGCAGAATAGAAGAGAAGGAACTGGAGAACAAAGACCTGCAAATAGAATGACTGTGGCAAAAGAAAATAAAAGTAGTGTCGATAGTGATAGGCACCTTGGGTGCAATCCCCAAACATCTGGATCACCATTTAAACTCCCTTGGCATTGACAAAATCACTATTGGTCAGTTGCAAAAGGCAGCTTTACTTGGAAGAGTTTACATCCTGAGACAATTCCTTTAACACCATCAAACAAAAAATTTGCCTAATTTCAGGGCCTTGGGAAGATGTCCAAAAATGCCAACTCCAGCCTAAACATCTGGCTGACCATGTGATGAACCATAATAATAAGGTAGTACCAATAGCAATAGTGCCATCTCCAAACATCTGAAGCACCACTTGAAGACCATCGACATTGACAAAACCACCATTGGTCAATTGCAAAAGGCGGCTTTATTTAAAACAACTTACATCCTGTGATGATACCTTTAACATGGGCAGGGGTTTGGACTAGATGACCTCCATGGTCCCTACCAGCCCTATAATTCTATGAACACCATCAAACAGTGACATCTGCCTATTCCAGGTCCTGGGGAAGGACTCGATAGGCGGACAAAAGTGCCGAATCCAGTCTAAACATCTGGCTGACTGTGTGGCCAACCATAAGAATACAGGTAGTCCTTGACTTACGACCACAATTGAGCCCAAAAATTTCTGTTGCTAAGCGAGACAGTTGTTAAGTGAGTTTTGCATCGTTTTATGACCTTTCTTGCCAAATTGTTAAGTGAATCACTGCAGTTGTTAAGTTAGTAACACGGTTGTTCAGTGAATCTGGCTTCTCCATCGACTTTGCTTGTCAAAAGGTCACAAAAGGAGATCACATGACCCTGGGACACTGCAACCGTCATAAATATGAGTCAGTTGCCAAGTGTCTGAATTTTGATCACATGGCCATGGGGATGCTGCAATGGTCATAAGTGTGAAAAATGGTCATAAGTCACTTTTTTCAGTTCCTTTGTAACTTCAAATGGTCACTAAATGAACTGTTGTAAGTCGAGGACTACCTGTAGTAAGGCCAAAAGCACTGGCCAGCTGTAACCAAAGGAGCATAGTCGTTGGACGCCTCTAATGTATGAAAGAATAATTTCTGCCGGAGAATTGTTAGTTTTAAAAAAAGAGATAGAATTCACTGAACGGCTGTCAGCAATGTAATAAGGAAATTCTGAAAGCATCCAGAATCGCCAAATACGTTGTCAGAATCCGGCACTTGGCATATCCATCACCCACTCCTTAAGACATATTAAAACTGATTTAAAACAACGAGCATTTTCTCTCCTCTCTCTTTAAAGGCAGACATTATTGTTACGTAGGCTTTTGTTTTAATTAAAATAGGTATTGAAATCCTCAATGAAGCTTTGGCGGATTGTTAAAAGGGTACCAATCCATTGGCAGAACAGCCAAAAATATATCCTGGTAATTGTCATTTTCCAACACGGAGAAGGCTTAAGTTATTCAATCAAATCAAAAAAGCAGCTTTAATTTACAGAGCAGTAAAATCCACTAACCTCGCTTTCGATCAAAGAACTAAAAAAAAATAATCCCAAAATACCCAGTCCAGAGCACAGTGAAATGTTTATTTTGTACAATGGCCCATAACTGCATTTATGTGATTTAAAAGCTTTTTTTTTTGAACCATAGGGTAATATTACATGCATGTAGAATTGAGCGCTTGTTATGGCTCATTTGTCCCCACAGAGACCAAAAATCATTTGCTCCTCAATTCCTAAAAGACTTCTTTTATATATAATTCTCATAGTTTACTTTAAATGGGATCCTTAGGCTAAGGTTTTCCCTCCCTGTGGCTACGGTTTGTCAAAGCAGCTCGTAAGGGGTGCTTAATGCCTCTCGACATCCTGGCAAATATTTTTTTCCATTTGGGGCACAAATTAAAAAAACAACACAGTGGTGTTGCTGTCCTGAAAATCCCACCTGCCTCCAAGAGATACCGTGTTTCCCCGAAAATAAGACCCTGTCTTATATTTTTTTTGAATCCTGAAATAAGCGCTTGGCCTTATTGCCATGCACTCAAAAGCCCGATTGGGCTTATTATCAGGGGATGTCTTATTTTGGGGGAAACAGGATATTAGACCCACAAGTGGCAGCTTTCACCACAAAGAAGAGGGGGAGGGGTTGTCAACCTATTTTCCAAAGCACCAGAAGGCAAGACAAGAAGCAGTAAATGGAAACTGATCAGGGAGAGAAGCAACCTAGAACTAAGGAGAAATTTTCCAAAAGTGAGAACAATCAACCGGTATAATGGTTTGCCTTCAGAAGTTGTGGGTGCTCCATTATTGGAGACTTTTAAGAAGAGAGTGGACAACCATCTGTCTCAAATGATATAAGATCTTAAGTGGACTACCCCCACCTTACTGGCTTTCCGTAAAGCCGTTAAGACCTGGCTTTTCCGGCAGGCCTGGGGCCAATAATTGATTGATTGGCCCATGTATGTTTGTGTGAATGTTTTATTTTAATATTTATGTATTTTTAAATTGTTTTTTTTCTATTGTCTTTTTTATATATATACTGTGAGCCGCCCAGAGTCCTTCGGGAGTTGGGCGGCATACAAATTTTGAAAAATAAATAAATAATAAATAAATCTCCTGCTTGTGCAGGGGGTTGGACTAGAAATCATCCAAGGTCCCTTCCAACCCTGTTATTCTGTTCTTTTGTATC
>QLTV01001543.1:721519-738141 GCA_003457575.1 Thermophis baileyi
ACCATCCATAGTTAAAAGAAAACCTTCACACAACCATGCAGGGGCCAATCAGAACCACTATTGGCCCCAGGCCTGCCGGAAAAGCCAGGTCTTAACGGCTCTACGGAAAGCCAGTAAGGTGGGGGTAGTACGGATCTCGGGGGGAAGTTGGTTCCATAGAGTCGGTGCAGCTAGAGAGAAGGCCCTCCCCTGCGGACCCGCCAGCTGACACTGTCTGGCTGACGGGACCTGAAGAAGGCCAGCCCTGTGCGACCTCACTGGTCATTGGGAGGAGTGTGGGAGAAGGCGGTCATGCAGATAAACTGGTCCTGAGCCATGTAGGGCTTTAAAGGTAACAACCAACACCTTAAATTGTGACCGGAGCGCAATCGGCAGCCAGTGCAGCTCGCGAAGGATGGAACTCGTGTGGGTGTACCTTGGCACACCCACAACTGCTCGCGCAGCTGCATTCTGGACTAACTGTAGTCTCCGGACACTTTTTAAGGGTAGCCCCATGTAGAGCGCATTGCAATAGTGAAGTAAAAAGAAGTCCAGTTGTGCTGTGACTCAACCTTTTAGACAACTTTACCTGGATGGCTGAGAATCGTCACTGACCTTCAACCAGGGACTTTTCAGGGTCTCTCTGCAATGTAGTCAAACAATAGATAAATTTATTGTTGCCCATTCAAAAGTAGAGAAAAGAATACTGCAGTATTGGTAATCCTCGATTTATGACTGGTTGCTTAGTGACCATTCAAAGTTACAATGCCCCCCCCAATGGGGATTTACAACCCAATTTTGTAGTTCCGATGATGCCCCCGCCCCACAGTCACGTGACTACATTTTGGGTGCTCGGCAGCTGCTCCCCATTTATAGTTATTTCAGTGCCCTGTGGTCACATGATTGCGATTTACAACGGTTTCCCTAGAAACCGGTGTTTACTTCTGGTTTCCAGCCAAAACCAGACCATAGTGAACAATGGGTTTGCTTAATGACCACAGCATTCGCTTAATGTCCGCTGGGTTCACTTAACCACCACTGTGAAAGAGATAGTAAAATTGGGTCTGGCCACCTGGTAACTCACTTTACAACCTTCATGACTTACGACTATAATTGCCAGGCTCAATTATGGTTATAACCCAAGGACTAGCTGCATCTAGTTTACATTACTGCATGATTAATAGCAAAAACATCTTCTGGAGAATTTTTTCCTTCCCTTTAAATGTTTTCTTCAAATGTTTAAATTTGGAAGACCCCCATAAATGGCAAGGAGTGAAAAGGCCAGCAGCCCTTTAGTCCTTCTGAGCATGATGATGATGAAGCTTTTTGTGGAGGTAAACTTTGAGAACTTTTCCGGACTTCTGGAGGAATTAGAAGTGGCGTAGAAGCTCTGCAGAGCTCTTGTCCTCCTTGCAGTGACCAATGACGGAAGAATTCAAAATTAAACAAAGACCAAGGCACCATTTCAACCAAAGGCTAACTGTCATCGCTCATTGGTCATTGTTACAGCACTGTAAATGTCCATTTGCTCTCCTTGGTCCTCCAGTTTGAAATAGCATCTCAACCCAAAGTGGAAAAGGTGATCCAAGACCAGGATTACTTTTCTGGCTCTTTGACAAAAGGAGAGAGAATGAAAATGCTGCAGGCAGATGAGGCAATGATTAAGTCCTCCCCCAACGATCAGCCACTAGATCAGTGGTTCTCAACCTTTCTAATGGCGCAACACCCCCCTGCGACCCCCCCGCCGCCACCGCGACCCCCCCGCCGCAACCCCCTCCCCGCCCCCTCCCCACGCGGGATGAGTTGACAAAGGGGGTGTGGCACCAGGGGCGAAATGCTCCGGGTTCGGGCTTGCCTGCCGGTTGCCGCCATTTGGGTTCTTTTACCCTCTGCGCATGCGCAAAGCATTCTGCGCATGCACAGAGGGTAGAAAAACCCAAATGGCGGCGTCCGGGCTACCAGCTGTCCAGCGACCCGCAGGCACGGCTGAACCGGGACCTTTTCACCCCTGCAGTGACGGTGGCACCAAGATGGCGGGCTAGCGCGTGCTTAGGTGACCCCTGTGAAATGGTCGTTCGACCCCCAAAGGGGTCGCGACCCACAGGTTGAGAACCGCTGCACTAGATTGTCAAAGGATGCTGGGGTGAAGCCAGCCTTGCTTGCATGCGACAACTACCTGAAACAACTCACCTGAGGGGGCTTGGATTTCTGTAATAAAAGATGGCATTGCAGCAGGGGTGAAATCCAGCAGGTTCTGACAGGTTCTGGAGAACCGGTAGTGGAAATTTTGAGTAGTTCAGAGAACCGGCTAATACCACCTCTGGCTGGCCCCAGAGCGGGGTGGGAATGGGGATTTTGCAATATCCTTCCCCTGCCACGCCCACCAAGCCACGCCCACCAAGCCACGCCCACAGAACCGGTAGTAAAAAAAAATTGGATTTCACCACTGCATCGCAGGGCATCCAACTCTGGGTTGCTAAACTCAGGCGACCATGAGACGGCTGCAGTCCTTAGGGCCATCACTTCTGGATGGGATTTTTGCAACCTAGAGGTGGCAATCCAAAGACAGGAGCCATCAGGACGGCAGTTCTGAGCCTCTTCCTGGAGCAGGAAAGAGCCCAGGCTGCCTGTCTCTTACTGAGCCTTGTGAAATCTGAGCAAAATTCCAACATTTAGTTCCCCACCACTAAACACCTCCCGTGAGTCCTTTTGAAAACCAGTAGACAGCCTCTTTGTGCATAGGTGTTGCTTCTGGGTGTGCAAGTGTCTACTGAAGCCTTACCCATCTGGCCATCTCTAGCCAGAAGTCTCGAGACTGCAATTCCTAGAATGCACAGCTGAGCCTGGGAATTCTGGGAGTTGTAGCTCCTATGCTTGCAGTCCCAATTCCAGACTGGCAAAGAGTGACGGAATTAATCCAAAGGTGTGTTTAAAAAGACCCTAAGATGCTGTGCGTTGAAGGCCCTGTCACAGAAGAACCAGCAGCCTATTCTGACTCTATTCCAAAGAAGAGAATTGAATATGAATAGAACATATAGAATATGACTCTATATATGTGACAACTACCTGAAACAGCTATGATGAGCAGGATGGTGGTTTAATCCTAGGTAGTGGGAGATGCTTCTCTCTTAGAGTGCAAAGAAAAAAATATCTGCTGCGAACTCCACATAGGCATCAGGAAGGGCATCCGGCCAGTAAATGCTCAGCTCCATCCAGTCACCCTGACTCTACCCCTAAATTAAGGGATTACATGGTTGTAAAAAGGGAGTTTTATATATATAGATTAGAATATGACTCTATTCTATTCTACCAAGTTGGCACTAAAAGGAAGAGACCAAATTGGGCCTGACTTAATCCAGCTTTTCTTCACTTATCTTCTTGAGATGCATGACATTTGCAAGGGTCCCTATTTTGCATGCTCATGCATACCATGTTGCACTGCTGAGAGGACGCCCAGAAGAGATGCCTACACAACATTAGATGGAACTATTTGTTGAATTGGAGTCGGCCTTTCTGAACCTTCTTGGCAGAGTGTGGCACAGAGTGTGGGGGCTAAACACAAGTTACAAAAGAGATTTCTGGGTTTTCTGTCCCTTGAGGAACCCCATTAAAGTGGGAGTCAAAGGATGTTGCTCAGCCGCCCGGAGCCAACAGAGGCCTCTGGCGTCCGTCATCCTTGTCCTTTGGCTGCGTCAGCCAGCTGGCCTCCTGCCTCCCCTTCCCAGCCTCTGTAGGAACGGGGCTGCCTCTTTCTGACCCTCCCCCCCTTCCATCCTCCCCATCCTTCCCACCCTGTCCCAATTGTGTTTGAATCTGCTCTTTTCCTTGTTGCTTTGAAGATGGCTTTATAGAGAGCAGGACGCCTCAATAGCAGCAGATGGCAGATAAGTAGGAATGGTAAATAGTTTTAATTACTGGATAATGTAAGTGAGACAATAAAGGGGAAGAGAGGGGGAGTGAGCTGCTGCCACGGCGAGGGCTGCAAGTGTGGTGGGACCCAATTTGTCTGGAAGGCAGCATGTGTTGCTCCAGTCTTTGGAGGGCTTTAAAAGAGAGTGCCGAAAAAAATATTAATTGCCTGGTTCATCTGCCCATCCGTCTTCTCCACCAAAGTCGCAGGCTTCCTTTAATTTCAGGGGAACGGTTCGGAAATGGGAATCATGCAAATGAGTATCTTAGCTATTCATTTGTTTTACTGCAAGCGTTTTGTGAGCAAATGGCCTAAAGCCTGCAATGAATTAAAAGACTCGGCACTGGAGACCGATTTTTAATACAAAGTCCTGACACGAAGACGACCCCGACCGGCAGCGCCGAAAATGTTGGCATAGCAACTTTGGGCATTTTCATGCAAATTGGCTCCTATATAGATGATAGCAGTGTAATGATTTCCTTCAACTAATCATCATAAAATTAGTTTCACTATATTTAAATGCCTCCACTTAATGCATTATATCCATATGCATGAAATTGCCTGAGCTAATGCAGTACATAAAATGCCAAAGACACAATGAATAGCCAAATTGCAAGCAGTTATGTCGCCTCCCATTAAAAAACCCCTTTTCGTCTATTTTTTGGGGAGGGGGGGCAGGGAGAGAGAGAGAGAGAGAGAGAGAGAGAGATTGGGAAGTGTTGTTATTGAATGTGTGGTTCCCCCAAAGGCATCTATCACCAATTGCTAACAATGCACACAAACATTCAACATTCGTTTAAGTAACGTTAAGGTTGTACAAAATCCAGAACACTGATGAGTGATGCTGTCTCGCTCCCAGGAGCAGAGCAGAAGCCAGCCGTTGCCAAAATGGAAACTGGCAGATGATCAGAATGCAAAGAATCAGAGACAGCCATTGTTTAATGATGATGACGACGATGACAACAACAACAGTTTAGAAAACCAATCCTGGCCTAATGAAAACTTTAACCTCTAGCCAACAAATCTGATGCAGTTATGGACTTTTTAGAGAGCCTCTGCAAGGACTGTTTCATTGCAAAAGGATATCTGTGCAGAGGAAAGGAAAGGGAAAGGGAAAGGAAGAGGAGGAGGAGGAGGAGGAGGAGGGAAAAATAGACATAAAGACAGTTCCCTCCCACATGCCATCACTCTGCTAAATACAGTAGCTAATTCCCACATCACTGTCTTATGCCGAAGAATATCCAACCATGTAGCAGGACTGTATTATTTATTCTTTTACTTTTCATATTACCTACTCCTATTGGTATCTTATGACTATCACATTGTTGGTTGAATGTTATGATAAATGATTGTATCTTATGATTTATGATTTATCAGTTTGTTGCTTGTATGTACATTGAGAGCTTATGTACCAGAGACAAATTCTTTGTGTGTCCAATCACACTCGGGTAATAAAGAATATTCTATTCTATTCTATTCTATTCTATTCTATTCTATTCTATTCTATTCTCTTTTATTCTATTCTATTCTATTCTATTCTATTCTATTCTATGCCACGCCATGCCACGCCACGCCACACCACGCCACACCGCTTGTTAAGAGTGAGAGAAGTTCATGTTCACAACTGTGCAATAAAGCACAATATTTCTAAGGAGGAAGTGGCCCAGCACACTTCTCCTAATGTGTCACGTTGGAGATATGCTTTTTAGAACAGATGCGGCCAGGGAGACACAAAATGTACTTTAGTAGAAAGTGAAATGTAATAATAATTACATTAAAAGGATTAAAGACCATCGTGTGATGGTCTGGAGGTATACGATAACTTTTCCCTTCTATCGTTTTAAAATAAATCTTCAGTTGCCAAAAGCTTTGCACTTGGGCACTGGAGCCAAAGCTCTGCAGGGACACGTGTGACTCACATTGCACACTTTTCTCCTGGAAGTCGAGCATCAATCTGCATTGGAGGTGTGCCTCTTTTCCAAACTAAAGCCAAAAACAGCATTTCCAGAGAGAAAAATTAATTCTGAGACTATGGAAGGATACAGATAGTCCTTGACTTATGACCACAAGTGGGATCACAATTTCCATTCCTAAACAAGGCAGTTGTTAAGAGAGTCACACCCAATTTTGCAACCTTTTTTTGCCATGGTTGTTAAGCATACCACTATAGCTGCGACAGTCATAAGTTTGAGGACTGATCATAATCACTAATTTCAGAGCCGTTGTGATTTTGAGTGGTCACCAAACAAATGGTTAAGGTCTACTTGTACTTGTTCCTACTTGAGGGTGGTGTCTCTTTGGAGAGAGAGAAGTCATTATTTAATTTACTATGTTCCAGCTATTAAATTGAATACCTTAACAGAGTCCCTGGTTTCAAATGACCTCTCTCTACCCAAAGAGACAACACCTTCAAGTAGGAACAAGTACAGGTAGACCTCAACCATTTGTTTAGTAACCGCTCATAATTACAACGGGCCAGAACACACAGTGGTACTTGATTGGTTGGAGAGTGCGGACTCCTGCATGAGGCAATCTATGATTGGATGCTGGGTGTAAAGGGGGAGTTTCCCTTTTCTCCCGCCTTTTTTTCTTCTGTGTGTGCTCTGAATGCTGTTCTGTGATTTACCTCATGATTTACCTCATGATGTAGTGATGTGCCTGACTATCTTGTCTAATGTAAATAGAGGTGTTAAATATATTTATTTCTATAAAAATAAAAGTTCATGTCAGAGTCTCTGACTTCATTTGGACAACCCTGACAGACTCCCACCAAGAGACCATCCCTGGACTTTCAATGGCTGGATCGTCTGCCCAGGGCAGTCAGTCATGGGAGAAGCAGCAGGCAGAGGGTAAAGTCATTCCTTGTGTGGAATGGGACAATTCGCTATGGCCAACTCGCCACGGCCATCTCCCCTTTGGACAACTCGCCAGGGACAATTCCATGTAGGATAACTCAACACAATTAATGTTATCTGCCACTGTTTCTTCAACATAGTGGTGGATAACATTTATCCCATTGAGTTATCCTGAGTGGAATTGTCCCACAACAAGTTGTCCCATGGTGAGTTGGCCACAGTGTGAGATGGCTATGGCAAGATGGTCGCGGCGGGTTGGCCGTGGTGAATTGTCCCATAACCTTCCTCATGGCTAGTATAGATTGGGAATGTCTGCTCGAAGACAGTGCACGTTCAATCCAGCTCGGCTTGTTACAATTTCCCCATTGCTGGTGATTCTCCACGATGGCTGGATGCCAACTCTGCCATTGTCGCATAACTCATCTCTCAAGTGCTAATTACACAACTACTTAATTAAGGGAAACTCGATTTTTTCCCACATTAACTGTATTTTCTATGGCTCTTGCTGGAGTCATTTGCTGCAAGGAAGAATTTTCAAGTCACTGCAAAGTTGCACAGGTGTGACTGTGGAGAAGCTGACTCAGCTCCAGGAATTAACCAGCAGGAGCCGTTAAGAGGGCACCAAAATTGCAAGCAGATCTTTTAGTGGACTGCAGAGAGACCTCCTTGATTCCTGAAGTCACCGTGCAAATGCACTTATCTCAGCACAATGTGGGCTCAATGAGGGGCATCTGCCAAGGGAGGCAAAAAAGTCAAAATGGCAGCCGCTGCTTTGTGATCAGAGCCCCGCTCCGTTTTTGCACATTAAAAAGGAGTAGGGAAGTGTTTCTCAACCTTGGCAACTTTAAAGATGAGTGGACTTCAATTCCCAGAATGCCCCAGCCAGGAAAGCGTATGATCATATGGTTGTGACTGCTACAGGGGTGAAATCCAGCAGGTTCTAACAGGTTCTGGAGAACCGGTAGCGGAACTTTTAAGTAGTTCAGAGAACTGCCAAATACCACCTCTGGCTGGCTCCAGAGTGGGGTGGGAATGGAGATTTTGCAGTATCCTTCCCCTACCACGCCTACCAAGTCACGCCCACCAAGTCACACCACACCCACCAAGCCACACCCACAGAACCGGTAGTAAAAACATTTGGATTTCACCACTGGACTGCTATCTTGACTTTTTTATGACAGTCCTGGGCACTCCTGGACCCCATTCACACAAGAATGGTCTGGTCATCAGATGTAAACATAAGGCTTGCTTTTTAAAAAGTCACTCTGCTCTTCCTTTCCATGTAACCAAGCAAGGAAATCAGTCATTCATTTTAGACCAGGGGAAAATGCCAGGATAATCTTAAGGACATGGAATAAAGCACATAAATAACTAAATTGGTAACGCTAGGCAGGAGATCATGAGTCCTGTGCGTTGAGCTGCTTCCAAGCTACCTGTCTCGACCCCTTACTGTGAGCATTAACTTCATAACTGAAGTATGGTGAAGGTTGGTTCCACCATATTAAAAAAGGGAACGATTTACGGCCATCTGTAATTGCTCACTGAATATTTCATGGCCTTATATTGTACCCCTATTTTCAAGCTGTTTGCTTCAGCTCTGTGGATGCATAATGTTCTTCCAACACAGGATAGCTTTTGGTGAGATTCTTGGAGATGAATTCACATCGAGAGAAACAGGTTCTCCTGACTGGCTCTCAGCCTAAGCACAAACTCAAGGTTATCCATTCTGACCAGAGGGAGGGTGGGTAGACTAGGAGGCTATGGGCCCAAATATCTGAAAGAGAATTATCTGAATCATTAGCAGTCTTCCACTACTTGAGGGGCTGTCACAGAGAAGACAGGGTTGACCTACTCTCTAAAGCACTTGAGGGCAGGACAAGGAGTAACGGGTGGAAGATTGTCAAAGAGAGACACAACCTAGAACTAAGGAGGAATTTCCTGATAGTGAGAACAATAAACCAGTGGAATAGCTGTCCTTTAGAGGTTGTGAGTGCTCTGTTACTGGAGTTCTTCAAGAATAGATTGGACAATGATTTGACTGGGATAGTATAAGAACTTCTGCCTTGGGCAAAGGGTTGGACTAGAAGACTTCCGGGGTCCCTTCCAACCTATTAATGGGCAGAAGATCATTAGAGATCCAACCTAGGAGGAATTTCCTGACAGTGAGAACAATTAATCAGTGGAATGACTTGCCTCCAGAAGTTGTGGGTTCTCCATCACTGGAGGCTTTCAAGAAGAGATTGGACAGCTATTTGTCTGAAATGGTATAGGGTCTCCTGTTTGAGCAGGGGGGTTGACTAGAAGACTTCCAAGGTCCCTTCCAATGCTGCTATTCTATGTTCTATGTCTAATTGATAATTAATCTAGCCTTGAGCCATGATAAATGGGACATGAAAAAAATGCACTTTTAAGCAATATCTGTTGGGGAGGGAAATTATTTTACAAGGCCTATATATGTTACATTACCAACAGCCAGCTTGGGGAATTCTGGGAGTTGAAATCCACACATCTTTAAGTTGATGGGGTGAAGAAACGCTGCATTAATAGGAAGAACAATCATTAATTGTTCCAAAAGCACGTTCTTCCTGTTCCCATTTTTTACTAGTCTGTGACAAAGATAGACCCCACTAAAACAACACTGAAATGGACTTACAGGTAGTCCTCGACTTACAACCATTTGTTGAGCAAGTGTTTGAAGTTACTGGCAACTGGTCCTCACATTTATGACCATTGTAGCATCTCCATGGTCATGTGATCAAAATTCTTGCACTTGGCAGCTGGCATGTATTTACAATGCTTGTAGTATCCTGGGATCACATGATCACCCTTGGTAACCTTCCCAACGGTCTTCTGACAAGCAAAATCAACAGGGGAAGGTGGATTCACTTAATAACTGCACGATTCACTTAAGAAACGCAGTGATTCGCTTAACAACCATAGCAAAAAAGGTTATAAAATCAGGCATGACTTACCGAACAACTACCAGGGAAATCCTGGAAATCCTGGAAATCCTGGTTCCAAATCCAGATAATTTTCAGTTATGGATGTGACTGAGAATTCGAGGAGTTGAGGTCTAACACTTTTAGATCTGGAGATTGTGGAAGTCTTCACTATCTTTTTAAAAACTGTCATTTCTTGGGAAAGAGCCTCAGTTAACATTTTTAGAAACCCTGGATTCCTGCCAAGAGTTCTGATCGGAAGTGTGTTTGCCAAAGGTTATCCTTCGTGGCGGTAGAAGCCCGCCTTTCTTTCGGCGTGTCAATGAGCCTTCGCCTTTTGTGCGTTTCCTTGCCCACAGCAATCCTGTGTCACAGAAGAAATAATTGGGACATTTACAATGTCGCTCTCTTGCCGTTGCCAACAATTTTTCACGCTGTTAATTCACTTCATCTTACTATTCGCAGGGAAAGTGCCTCCAAGATATTGGCAATCATAATTTTTACGACTAGTTATTGTAACTCTGGAGTCAAATTTATCTCCATGTCACCCAAGAGAATAACGTGGCATCAAATTAGCATGATAAGCAAAGAGAACAAGAGTGAGAGAGACGGAGGCTGATGTACATCCGTGCTCAAGGAGCATCCCGTGGAGATCGGATAAGATTCAAGATCCAGGCTTTTTTTTTTTTTTAAAAATAACAGCCTGGTTTAAGCCTCTTCCTTATGTCTGAGTTGAAGTTTGCCAGCATAAACCTTTGGCGATATCTATTTTAGCATAATAGTGGCAAAATAATGCTATACAGGTAGTCCTCGACTTACAACAGTTCATTTAGTGACCGTTCAAAGTTACAACAGCACTTTAAAAAGTGGTTATTACCGTTTTTCACACTTACAAATCTTGAGGCATCCTCCTGGTCATGTGATCAAAATTCAAAATGCTTGGCAACTGACTGTTGCCCTGTTATGACGGTTGCACTGTCCCAGAGCGTCCCAGAGTCATGTGATCACCATTTTGAGACCTTCTGAGAAGTCAATGGGGAAGCCAGACTCATTTAACAATTGTTAACTTAACAACGGCAGCGATTCACTTCACAACTGTGGCAAGAAAGGTTGTAAAATGGGGCAAAACTTACTTAACAACTGTCTCCCTTAGCAATAGAAATGTTGGGCTCAATTATGGTCATAAGTTGAGGACTACCTGTATTTAGTCACTTATTGGGCTAAGTGAAAGAGATATTAGGTGGGTTTCCTCAGCTTTGTTTTGCCTCTCTGAATAAGGAGTGACACAATGACCTTGTGATGACCTTCTGGTTAGATACGTCCTGAGTAGCAGGTGGCAGGTGCCAAGGAGGGTTTGGGACAAGGTGGGAGGGAGCTTCTCACTGCTGTTCCACACAATTCCTTCTACCTGCCTTCCTTTAGGACAGGGGTCTCCAACCTTGGCAACTTTAAGACTGTGTGGACTTCAACTCCCAGAATTCCAAAGCAAAGCTGGCTGAGGAATTCTGGGAGTTGAAGTCCACAAGTCTTAAAGTTGCCAAGGTTGGGGACCCCTAGTATGCAGAACCAGTGTTGGGAAATATTGTGGCTTTCTTTATTCATGTCAGAAGCACCTACAAATTATAGACATATAAATGTCTGTGGAGATTCGCAATCTTCCAGCTCATGGTTGTCCCAAAGATGCTTTTCCAAAAGGCAACTGGACTTTCTTGGTTTTTTTCCTTGAAAACATTTCACTTCTTCAGTTCTGATTGATGATCGAGAATCTCCATAGACATATAAACATGTAACATTCAACACTAGGCAAGTGAAATAGGTCATAAAAATGCAACACGTTTAAAAACCATGTGCAATGAATAGGATTAAAACTAAATGACATTCGCCCAGAATTGTGCTATGTCAGCGGCACTTTCTCTCAGCAACACGAGGTCTTCCTCCATATATGTTGAAGGACATTGTTTGCACCACAGCATATGTGAGATAGATTGTTCTTCTCCACATTCCCATAGAGTGTCTTCAATAGGGAAGCCCCATTTTTTTAGATTGCCCTTTGATCTTCCTACCTCTACAATATTGTGGCTGATCAGCATGGGGAGTGTATGTGGGGAGGGAGGGAGGGAGGGAGGGAGCAGTGGAGAACAACTGAGCTCAGTTCTCCCTCCTGCAGGAAGGATAGAGAACATAGAATGAGGAAGGAACGTTGAAGGTCTTCTAGTCGAACCCCCTGCTTGAATAGGAGACCCTATACCATTTCAGACAAATGAGTGTCCAGTCTCTTTTTGAAAGCCTCCGGTGATGGAACACCCACAACTTCTGAAGGCAAGCTATTCCATTGGTTGATTGCTCTCACCGTTAGGAAATTTCTCCTTAGCTCTAGGTTGCTTCTCTCCTTCGTTAGTTTCCATCCATTGTTTCTTGCCTTACCTTGTGGTGCTTTGGAGAATAGCTTGACCCCTTCCTCTCTGTGGCAGCCCCTCAAATATTGGAACACTGCTATCATGTCTCCTCTAGTCCTTCTCTTCGCTAGACAAGACATACCCAATTCCTTTAATCGTTCTTCGTATGTTTTAGCCTCCAGCCCCCTAATCATCTTTGTTGCTCTTCTCATATGATGGTCTTCTTCATACGATGGTGTTCAAACGAAGGACTAAGAAGTCCAATTCTAACCTGGTAGGAGTTGGCGGCTGAAGAGCCGAGGTGGCGCAGTGGTTAGAGTGCAGCACTGCAGGCTACTTCAGCTGACTGCTAGCTGCAGTTCAGCAGTTCAAATCTCACCGGCTCAAGGTTGACTCAGCCTTCCATCCTTCCAAGGTGGGTAAAATGAGGACCCAGATTGTTGGGGGCAATAGGCTGACTCTGTAAACCTCTTAGAGAGGGCTGTAAAGCACTGTAAAGCAGTATATAAGTCTAAGTGCTATTGCTACATATGCCGGCTGGAGTCCTGCAATTGTGACTGGCCCTGGGGAACAACATCATCAGGCTTCTTCTTGCTGCCAAGGATGGACGAATCAGGCAAAGATTGCTGCTGTCCCAAAGGGTGGAAAAAGTAATCATAGAGCTCTGGACAAGCTCTTGGCTCCATGGTGATCATGGATCCATGGATTCAAGTGCCTTCTCTGTCTCCGTTTTCCCTCACTTGGGGGGGGGGCAAAAAGTCAAGATGATGGCTATGATGATGCAATCAAAGTTCTGTCTTGTGGGTTCCCCTCCTGCTGGTCTCCCACTCAAATACTAGCCAGATCTGATCCTTCCACATGAGGCGTGGTGGTGCAGTGGTTAGAATTCAGTTGTTGTTGTTGTTGTTAGTTGCAAAGTTGTGTCCGACCTATTGCGACCCCATGGACAACGTTCCTCCAGGCAGAATTCAGTATTGCAGGCTAATTCTGCTGATTGCCAGCAGTTCGATCCTGACCAGCTTGACTCAGCCTTCCGTCCTTCCGAAGTTGGCAAAACGAGGACCCAGATTGTTGGGGGGCCATAGGCTGACTCTGTAAACCGCTTAGAGAGGGCTGGAAACCCTTACACCATGTAAGTCTAAGTGCTATTGCTATTCTCATTTTTTTGAGATCAGCCAAATCTGTACTTTAAGGAAGATCTGGCAAATTATTCCCCCAATTGTCAAGACTTAACTTTACCAAAATATAACAAGCAAACTTGCAATTCTCTTTCTCCATCCGAGTGTTATTTAAAGGAAAAAAAAATCTCTGCAAATTCATTAATTCTTTTCCAATTTCCGTTTCTCCTCCTGTGAACCAAAATGGAAGTCATTTGTTTACATTTCTTGCTAAAAAAAAAGGTGTGTGTATGTGATAAAAGGTAATGCCATGGGTAGCAGAATGTAAACACACACGCGTTTCCTCAATAAACATGTTAATTTCTCGCGATCATATTCATGCATGCCATATCCATCACGCAGACCCTATTTGGCAAAGGCAGCCGCGCCTCATCACTCAGGGGAGACAGGCCCTGCCAGTTCTCTGCAGGAAACAAATAGTGCAACTTAACTCACTTGATGATGCCCCCAGGAGCAAAACAGGAGCCTCATAAATGAGTCTGCAAATGTGATAAAAGGATAATCTTGCATAAATGAGACCGCATCGTCATTACCTGCGCAAATATAAGTTTAAAAAAGCAGCAGCAGCAGCGATATTGCAAAGCTGGTTTGTATTCAGTCCAAATTAAACCAGAGGGAAAGACACTGGACTGCCTTGTGGCCCCTGGCAGAGCTACGAGATTGGCTAAAGGACCCTTGTCCTCGTCCTGCTAATGTTACCCCAAGTGTTTGGTGTGTCCCATTTTAGATGTGTGCGCCAAACATAACAATTCAGCCTCCCTTGATCAGCTGGACTTCAAAGCCCATTATTCCCAAGCAAGAGGGCAGTGGCTGGCAGGGTTTGGTAAAACCAGAGATTAGAAACAGTGCCTGATGGAGAAAGGCTGCCTTAACTGAATCTGGAATTTTTACATAGCATGCATAAAAAGGAGTTAAACTTTGATCGTGCAACTGCAGCTGCCGTCGTGACTTTTTTGACCTCTCTGGTGGTTCTCTATACCAGCTCAGTGTTACTTGGACATATGCCTGGCTGCCCAGAAGAGAAAAGCAGCAGTAAGGAGCATCTGGTGGTGAACATTTGGCTTCAGGTCTTCTCAAGGATGGATCGATGTTACAATTTACCTTCTCACCAGGCTCAAGGTTGACTCAGCCTTCCATCCTTCCGAGGTGGGTAAAATGAGGAGCCAGATTGTTGGGGGCAAGAGGCTGACTCTGTAAACCGCTTAGAGAGGGCTGTAAAGCACTATGAAGCGGTATATAAGTCTAAGTGCTGTTGCTATGCTGAATGCAGTATTTCAGGCTAATGCAGCTCACTGTCAGGAGTTCGATCCTCACCGGCTCAAAGTTGACTCAGCCTTCCATCCTTCCAAGGTGGGTAAAATGAGGAGCCAGATTGTTGGGGACAATATGCTAACTCTGTAAACCGCTTAGAGAGGGCTGTAAAGCACTGTGAAGCGGCATATAAGTCTAAGTGCTATTGCTATTCTAGTGTGTCTCAAGCTCAGCAATTGTAAAATGGGAAAAAAAGTCACTTTAAAACTCGCTATCAGACTTAGCAACAGAAATTTTGGGCTAAATTGTGGTGATAAATGAAGGACCACCCGTACTTCCCTTAAGAAAGTAAAATAAAAACCACAGATGTACCAGGAAAAGCAGCTTCAGTTTTTACCACTTCCTTGATGGTATCTTCTAGCAGGGATCATGTCGGTTTGAAGAGAAGAGGCCTTTCCTGGCACCTGCACGCTGGAACCTGTTCATGCATGGAAAGACCATGCTGGCAACCGGTTTCCAGAGGTGACCTGGTGTTTCCAGATGTTTTTGACTCTGAAACATCTAGGGAGTATTAAATTCTCCCTAAGGGGAAGAGGGCCGTATCAAATAAATCTGTAAGGATTTTGTAACTTGCTAACAAGTTCAAAGCTCCCGAGACTCCTTTTATTTCTAGCATTTCTGGTTAAATGACCTTTATTATTCTACTGTGCTACATAAATAGGTAATAAAGACACATACGCAGTTACTGGACACTACTGTGGGTTTCACTGTGGATGTTCAAGGCAGCATGTTTTAAATAATACACAACTTCGGCAATTTCAGCAATTATTTCTTAATTCCTTCCAAATGCTTTTATGCCACAAATCTGAAGGCTAGAGCTTGTTTTAGGAATATTCGTGAACCCCCCGGTATAAAGTAACAAATCTGGCAGAATCGGGGCATCACAGCAATCCTCGTATTGGCAAAGAAAGTGTCCTACACACACACACACACACCAGTAGTGGGTTTCAAATTCCGTCGCTACCAGTTTGCTATTGGGAGCGTGTGCACGGCGCTTCTGTGCATGCGCAGAGACGTCCGGGCGGGTGGGCGGAGCCTCCCGTCGCCGCCACTACTGGTTCTCCCGATCCGGGGCGAACCGGTAGCAACCCACCACTGACACACATAGACACACACGGATTTTGAACACTGAGAGGTAATTTTAGTGGGGAATTGTTTAGACTACATTCACCCTCCCCCCTTAACCTACAAGCAGGGATCCTTTGCCATAACCCTGTTTGACATCCAGCACCTGATTCTCCAAGCATTGCAGGGAAACATATGAAGCTAGTCTCTCCTTCCCTCGGCTGTAAGTGGCCTCAGCCATTTCCTTTGCAGGAAGAGTCAACAGTGGGCTCTCTGGGGCAGCCTTTCTGCTCTGGCCATCTCTTTTGGCTGCCAACTGCCCGCCAGGTTGCCCTCCTTTGATCTCTAGCCTGTAATGGTGCCACTGTCGGCCATGAACCGAGTGTGGCCCCCTGCGCATCCTGACGCCAGGTTTCCCGTTGATACAGTTAGACCCACAGCGCTGAATGTTTGTTGGTGACATGCTCAGGTTGTCCCCTAAGAGGCTGGATCAGACTAGGAACCATCTTGCTCGCCGTTTTACTGGTAGCTGTTGGCCAGTAAAAACCTAACTCTCTCTCTCTCTAACCCTAGGTCCCACATCTTCCTTGCTGTTTTGATTGGTGCAAAGGAGAATCCAGCCTCTCTACTGGCACCTGCCAAGGCTCCAAACTGGCAACAGGGGGATTGCATGGAGAAGTGTGTGTGTGTGTGTGTGTGTGTGAGAGAGAGCGAGAGAGAGAGAGAGAGAGAGAGAGAGAGACAGAGAGAGAGAGAGAGAGACAGAGAGAGAGAGAGACAGAGAGAGAGAGACAGAGAGAGAGACAGAGAGAGACAGAGAGACAGAGAGACAGAGGGAGAGAGAGAGAGAGAGGGGGGGAGGAATGGAATGGAAATCAGAAACGTTTTTCTTCCCCACCCCCATTTGCTCTTGTAGCACAGAGAGAGAGGGGGGAGGGAGAGAGAGAGAGAGAGAGAGAGAGAGAGAGAGAGAGAGAGAGAGAGAGAGA
>QLTV01001544.1:0-10290 GCA_003457575.1 Thermophis baileyi
ATGGATAGATGCTAGATCAGGGGTGGGTTCTAACTTACCTCACTGCTGGTTTGCTTCCTCACGCACCGCATGAGCGTGCCGCGTGGGCGCGCGCGCACATGCGCAGTGCCAAAAAATAAAAATAAAAATTCTAAAAAAACCTGCTCCGAACTGGGAGGAACCCACCTCTGTGCTAGATAGATAGATAGATAGATAGATAGATAGATAGATAGATAGATAGATAGATAGATAGATAGATAGATAGATAGATTAGATAGATAGATAGATAGATAGATAGATAGATAGATAGATAGTAGATAGATAGATGATATCTAAAGTTCTGTAAGACAGATAGATAGATGATAGATAGATAAATAGATAGATAGATGATAGGATGGATGATGGATGGATGGATGGATGGATGGATAGATAGATGCTAGATCAGAGGTGGTTTCCTGTCGGTTCGGACCGGTTCGCCTGAACCAGTAGCGACCTGCTGGTGACGTCACAGTGATGTCACGGATCCGGTTCGGTCGGTGCAGGTCCGTGAGCGCCGCCATCTTTTTAGCAGATTAGCAGATGCAAAACTTACTGTAGCTATTGACAGCTGAGGCCTTTTTCATGCTGTGAAATGTGTTGGGCTGCAAAAGGACTCTAGCGTGAAAAAGTTCTCTCTAAGACAATGCTAAATGTTGTGTCATTAAAAACATTCCATATCAGAATTAATTGAAGAAGCTTCTTGGATGAGAAGAGAAACATCTTCAAAGTAAACAAAGAAAGTCCAGTTGTCTCTGGAAAAAGCATCTTTGGGACAACTATGACCTGGATGACTGAGATTCTCCATAGACATTCCATATGAGATTAGATGCTTAGCATGAGGGATAGATTGTGTCTCTTTTGCAGAATTCACATTGCTTTTCTTTTACCGGATTCATAGCTTTGTAAGCCAGGATTAGGTTATGTGGAATATTCATGCAACACTATAGATCCTATTAACCATTGTAAACATCACAATAGTCACTGTTTCTGGTTCACTCTTTTTATCATCTATATTGTAACATGCCAAGCAAAATGTTGCACAGGAATACAATCAAGAGTGAAGAGAGCAATGAAGAAATCAAAGCACTGTCAAGTCACTCTTTCCCAGTCCAACCCACCTGACAGTTTTGTTTTAGTGGGGAAAAATAGGAGGAGGAAGTGTGCTGGATATGTTCCCCACCTTGAGTTATTTGTAAAAATAATAAAGGTGGGATATAAATAAACAAATAGGAGAGATGAAATAATGAAATGAAATGAAATGCCCATTTAGGGCCTAGTATGGGAAATAAGTTCCACATTTGACAACATGTACTTAATTTTAAAATACTTTGTTAATGATACATTATATGCTTTCCTGGTAAAATAAAAGCATTTTACATTTCGAAAATTGAGACCTGGAAATTTTAAGGAATTAGGAAGAGATATATCTTTTTGTTTTTACTACATGACCTGTAGGCTATATAAAAAATATCCAAGTCTAACTTTCCCCTTCACTTGTTTTACAGTGGTTAGACCAAACATGAAAAATGGGGTACGAGTGATTTCATTCCTCCTGTTTCCTGATTTTTTTTTAAATGCTAAAGTGCTATTTTTAAATATTTCCCATATGGTCACAAAAACAGGAGGAGTTGGGGTGAAACAGAATCTTAAATTCTGCTGTTGTTTTAAGAACAGTGACCGTAGAAAGATGCCAGATTCTGACCGGTGACTGATTTCAGTATCCCGAAGAGAAATGTGCAGAGTCATTTCTGTGACCCGACCTTTGAAACCAATTATTTCATTTTGAGCTTGGGCAACAGTCCTGTGAGCAAAAAGTCTGGAGAAATAACAGAATCTCCTCTGTAGTATTTCTCTCCCTCTGCGCCTCTCGAGCTGTGATTTCTATAGCCTCATCTAATCTATCCCCCAGGACAATTTCTGTAGTAATTGCAAGGGATTTTATAGGGACTGTATAATATCCATCACGGTTTCATTTTAAGTGACATTGGAGTCAAAGATCACTGCAAAGGAACTTAAAGAAGGTGCATTTTTCAAAGTGAAGTTCTAAGGTCGAGAATTTAATGTGAATTGGAGGTGCCAAAATTCACAAAGCTTGCACCACAAAAGGGGCTAGTTTAGCACGAGAGAAATGCTGAGGTAAGATACTGTGTACTTCAGAAAATCAATAGTTAGAAGATGATTGGCTTGCTTTCCCAATAGGGATCCCCTCACCCCCAAAAGGTCCAGTCTTCACCATCTGATTCTAATTAAATTAAGCTAGACAGCTTCCTACCACTACTAGTCAAAAGATATTGTGTAACTTGTGTCTAGTTCTCATTCATGGATCTGTCTGTCTGTCTGTCTCTCTCTCTCTCTCTCTCTCTCTCTCTGTGTGTGTGTGTGTGTAAAGTAGTAAGACTAAAAATAAAAATTGTTACCTTTATATCTAATGAACGAGACTAGGGGGTCAACTTATTTTCCAAAGCACCAGAAGGCAAGATAAGGAATAATCAGACGTGGGTTCCTTCCAGTTCGGACAGGATCGCCCGAACCGGTAGCGACCCACTGGTGATGTCACTTAACTGGATCGGTCAGTGCCGGTCCGTGGGCGCCGCCATCTTTTTTATTTTATTTTTTATTTTTTTACGTTTTTAAAGTTTTTTCCTGTGCTGCTGCTTGAAAGTGGGCCCTCCCTCCCCCCCCCAGGTTTATACTGACCTTTATTCCTTCTTCCAAAGCCCAGCTGATCAGCTCCTCAGCTGCGTTTCAGGTTGATTTTTTACTACTGAGCATGCACTGAAGCAAAATTGCATGAGGGGACACACGCATGCGCACGAGCGTAGCGAGTGCACGTGCACAAAACGTGCACTTCCGTCGCGATGCGAACCAGTGGGGAAGGTAAGTAGAACCCACCCCTGGGAACAATGGATGGAAACTAATGAAGGAGAGAAACAACTTGGAATTAAGGAGAAACATCCTAACAGTGAAGGCAATTAACCAGTGGAACAGCTTGACTTCAGAAGTTGTGGGTGCTTCATCACTGGAGGTATTTAAGAAGAGACTGGACAGTCACTTTTTCTGAAATGTTATAGGATCTCCTGCTTGGGCAGGGGGCTGGACTAGAAGACCTCCAAGGTCCCTTCCAGCTCCATTCTGATTGTTAGCAGATCTGCCTGTGTTGCTTACTATCCTAAGTCAGATCTATGATCACTTGGTACCTTTTGCAGGTGCCCTATGCATATCTTTTTTAGGCAACTGCACTTGCAAACACCAGACAAACCAGGCAAAGCAATTCTTGAGCAATGAACTAGGTATCAAGGCAAACAGTACAAATTTCTGCCACAAGAGCACCAGAAAAATAATTTCACCCATTATTAGATTGGCCTCAGAATTCTCTTTTAAAACTCAATTGGTCATGACTAAAATTGCATTGACTTTTGTGTACCTATCTCATGGGTGTTTCATGAGAACTCATGGCACCTACGCAATCCTGAGCTGTTTTGGAAGTCTCCTGCATCCTTGGACCCTTTTTCTGTTCATATTATCAAAATTGGCAGTTAAATTTCATAGTTGACTACATTGTTTGTGATTCTTCCTCCCACCCTCCATTTTCTTTAATTTCTCAATTTTCTGGTAGAATCCTTGAGGGATTCAGGTAGCTGATCTTTTGGTCCTTTAGCCCCAAAATTATAGGTATGGCATTCAACGGTATGCTACCATCTCTCTCATGCAATCCCCAAATCCGGTCTCCTCTTTTAGTAGAAGTTGAAATAGCACGATGATCTGCAAAGAGAGGAGATAAGGAAAAAAGTACTCTTAAGTTGTGTTAGTAGAAATATGCTAGCAATACATTGAATTCTACTGTAAACCTGGACTAAAATGAATGAAAAATGGTCCAAAAGTATTTTGTTTTAAGCTAAATAATACAGCCTTACTCAGAATAGTCTACCAAACACTCCAAAACTCAGAACACCTGAATAATCTATACTCTGCATGACACCAAATTCCATCATTCCAAGTATTTTAGCTTTGTTCTCTCATTTTTCACCACAAAAATAAAGGAGGTGGTAATCTATTCTGCAGAGCTACAAAAGTTGCTGGGATAATGGTTCATGCTGACTGCTACCTACATCCAACCTACAGGTAACCAGTGAATAAAAGGGAAAAAAATGATACAGGAATAAATTAAGAAATTCATACTTTAATTATTCTAGCCTCCTTCCATAGAGAGCCATAGACATTCAGCAAAAGTAACCCAGAGTGTGATTTGCTTCAATAAACAGTAGCATCAACAAAAAAAGCACTTCTTTAACTACTGATTTTAAGGTGCTAGATCTTTCTAACTTTTAATGGAGCTCAGCATGAGACAACCAGCCAAAAATCTTCAGTAAACTAAAGCAATAAAAAATTCCTAGTTTTCAGAAGCAGGAAGAAGGAAAGAAGGAAGGAAGGAAGGAAGGAAGGAAGGAAGGAAGGAAGGAAGGAAGGAAGGAAGGAAGGAAGGAAGGAAGGAAGGGGAATGCAGCTAGAAAGTGAAACAAAATTTCAGAAGTGCCAACAGATTAATATTTTTTGCATGGCCTAATAGTTTGGAACAACAGTAACCATTTCCCTTTTGGTGTATAAAGGTGGAACCAACTGAATGCTTGCATAAAGATCAGAGTTTGCTTCTATCCTCAGAACATCCCATTTGTGGAACTACTTCAAGTACCACTATATGTAATCTAGGACTATGGTGTTATCCGTAAGCACCTATCTTCCATATAGTTTGCATTCAAAATATGCTTAATGGATTTGTCTATCTCAGTCTAACTTTGTCTAGCCAGTGGATCTATGTTAAGTAGTCTGTATTTCTGGATCCAACCCTTCCTGAATATTTAAATGTCTTCTTGTGAAGTGTAACAAAAATGCTCAGATTTCAAGTACATGAAGTTAATCTGAGAGATGTGAATAAACTTCATCTGGAAACCTCAAGATTGGACATCATATTCTGTTGCTTAGCTGCTGTTACATTCAAGGTGAGAAAACACAATAACTTTTCACTCAATGATTTATATAGAGCTAGCTTCAGAACAAGGCTGGAACTTTTTGTACTCATTATATAATTTTATGGAAGCATGTAGTGTGTAATTAGAAGATGACACCCAAAGGTATGCAATGTCTTTGGGATTTGATATTGGGACTGGATAAAGAAGCATATTAGGTGAGTCCAAGGTGAAATAGGAAAACTGTTTTTCAGATGAAAGAGCTGCTTTTCAGTGAATCAAAAATGATTGGCATTGTAGCACTGATTCTCATAATGACAGCTAAGACTTGTTACTTTTCCTTGCTCCCCATAAAAATCTGTTCAAATGCTTCTGCTTTGGAGGTTTAGTCTTGAGAGAAAAAAATGTGAGAAATTACTTTTCTTTTTTTAAGTTTCCAACTGAAAGATCCTGAATTCATTAATGCAACTATCTCTACCAGTAATTGAATTCTGACACAATTTCTTTAAGAACTTAGTTGGATTTAATTGGCCTCACTCACATGTAGCACATTGGATTTTTATAAGACATCACTCAGGCAGATAGTTACTTGCCAATTTACAGTTCTCTTCTTTAGAAATGTCCATATTATCTCCAGTTTGATGGGACTGTGAAAAATTGCAGATGATTTAGAGAGCTAACACTTTGGATGTTTTCTGACACGTAAAAACACAAAATCCATGCTTTTTAGTATTTATTTCTTTAGTTAACTGTTTGATTTATATTCCACTTTTCCTTTAGAAACTCAAGCCAGCACGCACAGCTGTCCTTCTCCCCATTTCTTTCCCACAACCACAAACCCTGAGAAGGTTAGGCTGAGTGACAATGTCAGTCTAGGATAGTGGTTCTCAACCTTCCTAATGCCGCGACCCCCGCCCCGCCGCCACGACCCCCTCCCCGCCCCCTCCCTGTGCATGATGAATTGACAAAGGGGCTGTGGCACCAAGATGGCAGGCTAGCACGCACTTAGGCGACCCCTGTGAAAGGGTTGTTTGACCCCCAAAGGGGTTGCGACCCACAGGTTGAGAACTGCTGGTCTAGGAGCTTCAAGAACAAGGCAGAAGGTAATTATGGCCTCACAAAATTACCTTCACTCTTTTTTTTAAACCCTTCTGCTTTCTGTTACATTTCTTCTAAGGCACGTTTAAAAGTGGAATTATATATTGTGCATGTTAATGTTTTAGGGTCAAGTCAAGTCAGAGAAAGTCTCCTTCAAGTCAGCATTGGAATAACAGGACAAAGCATTCAGGCTTAGAAAGTACAAGTAGTATATGTACATACATACATATAGATGCATACATACCGTACATATTGTATATAAGAGAGCCAGTTTAGTGTAGTGGTTAAGTCATCAGGCTAGAAACCAGGAGAATGTGAGTTCTAGTTTTTAATCCCACCTTAGGCGCAAAGCTATAACAGAATAACAGTTGGAAGGACCTTGGAGAAATTGCTGTCAAATCTCTTCTTAAAAACCTTCAGTGATGGATGATGCACCCACAACTTCTGGAGGCAAGTTGTTCCACTGATGAATTGTTCTAACTGTCGGGAAATTTCTCCTTAGTTCTAGGTTGGCTCTCTCTTTGATACGTTTCCATCTGTTGCTTCTTGTTCTGCCTTCAGGTGCCTTGGATAATAGATTGCCCCCCTCTTCTTTGTGGCAGTCCCTTAGATAGTGGAACACTGCTATCCCTAGTCCTCCTTTTCATTAAAACCTACCTCTTGCTCCAGATGTGAAGCTTCTTCTCTCTTTTTCATAGACCACTGTTGCCAGTCAGCACTATGAAACAGCTGCCAAAGTGTCACCAGAGATGTCTGCTTTGGTGCCCCTAACCCAGGCAAAAGAGTTTTGTGATCCATGTCTTTAATTCCCCCTATAATGGAGACATTGATGGGGCATTAAAATGAAGGCTTTCTGAGGATCTTTTTCTGCTGCCACCACTACTGGAATAACTTGTCTGAAAGTGCAGTGCTAAGAGGCACCTTAAACTTGGGACAAGCCTACATTTCCTGCTAGTAAAATGCCATCAAACTATTTAGCTAATTGGGACACCTTGGGCTGGTCATTTTCAGCTCAAGGAAGTAAGCATTAGCGAACCACTTCTATAAAACCTTGCCAAGAAAACTGCAGGGATGTGTCCAGGCAGTCTCCAAGAATCAAATATGATTGAATGGAAGGAGAGGGAGAGGGAGAAGGAGGGGGAGAAGGAGGGGGAGGAGGAGGGAGGGAGGGAGGGAGAGAGAGAGAGGAAAAGGAAAAGGAAAAATAAGGAAAGAAGGATATGAAAGAAAAAGAAAAGAGAAAGAAAAGAAAGAAGAAGGAAAAGAAAGAAGGAAAGGAAAGGAAAGGAAAGGTGAGGGAGAGAGAGAGAGGCAGAGAGAGAGAGACAGAGAGAGAGGAGAGAGAGAGAGAGAGAGAGAGAGAGAGAGAGAGAGAGGTTCCCTTTCTTATGCTCTGGTGTATTCATAGCTACATCTGCTTTGAATTCAACGGAACAGACATATCCTCTAGCTCGGTTAAAAACCCTGCACAAAAAAACCAACAACCATTCTCTCTTGGAACCTGCCTGAGAAATTTTATTTGCTGAGAGTCTCACGTGCACCAGTAACTGGGTACAGATATCTAAAAAAAAATTACAGTATGGTGCACATTTCATTGTATTTGTGTTGTAGCAATATTTCATGCCATTATTAGATAAGCATTTCCTATACAAAGGCTTCTCTATCCCCTTTCCATCTTCTCTCCCCTCTCTCAGCTAACTTATAGCTCACCAATTGTCTAGCCCAATGTTTAGATTTCAAGGCAAAGATGAGTAAAATAGCAGTTGCAAGAGAGCTTTTGAGAGGCAGAAGGTCTGGTGTTTAATAATAATTGCAGCTTTTCTATTTTCACAGTTACCCACTCAAGTCAAACAAGAAATGGCTGGTAAGAAAAACACTTACAGGAGAAGTAGCAGTCATCTATTGAGAAAGTTTGGACTTCCTGCTGTTCAGGTTCTGTTCCGGGAAGCAACTAACAGCAGTTCGCAGATAAAAATGCTTGGGAAAAAAATGTTCAGATGCAACGTTTCTAACCTATGCAGCTTGATCTGATAACATACGGATAAGACAGAAATAATGTCAATAGATAAGACAGAAAATAATACCAACCAGTGCAAAAGCCATTTCTCTCTCCTAACATACAGTATCTTTCTTTGGGCTGCTGCCTCATGTTTAAGAGACACAATAGTGGATTTTCACAAAGCAAGCCCAATTCACTGTGCACATCACAATTCTGTTGTTATCAGCATTTGCAAACTTTCCACAGCATATCACAGGAGTACAGAAGAACCCATATATATGTGATTAGGAAAAGCCTGATTCAATTGGCGTAACCCATTGGCATCCATCTCCAGGTTTATTGCCAAAAGCTTTTCCTAGCCCTCTTGGAAAATACTAGGGATCATATACACCAGGGGTGGGTTCTGGCTTACCTCGCTGCCGGTTCGCTTCCTCACATGCCACGCGGGCGCGCACGCCTTGTGCGCCACATGGGCGCACCACGCATGCGCAGTGCTAAAAACCTAGCTTTTGTGCATGCGCAGAAGCAAAAAACAAGATGGCACCACCTATGGCGCCACCGAGAGAGCCAGTTCAGGGGCATGTCCAGCCGGCCATCACTGCAAGTTTGGCAAGCTGGGGGAAATTCCCGCTACTGGTTCTATAGAGCCAGTCTGAACAGGCAGGAACCCACCTCTGATATACACAATTAAAAATCATACTGTCTACCACTTACGTACCTTTCCCAATAATTCTCAAATTGTAATGGTACATTGTGTATGCAATAATACAAGAGCACACAATAATACAATAATACAACCGCAATAATACACGAGCACACAGTAGATACAAACTTAAAGTAAACCGCTCCAAACTCGATTGCAGAAAATACAACTTCAGCAACAGAGTGATCAATGCCTGGAATGCACTACCTGACTCTGTGGTTTCTTCCCCAAACCCCCATAACTTTAACCTTAGACTGTCTACTGTTGACCTCACCCCATTCCTAAGAGGTCTGTAAGGGGCGTGCATAAGCACACCAATGTGCCTACCATCCTTGTCCCAATGTCCCCATTTATTCATATCTATTTCCTGTATTCATAATCATGTTTATACTTATATCTGTTATCTTATATATCAGTGGTTCCCAAACTTTTCCAGTCCACTGCCCCCTTGGTGCTACAAACTCATCCTCAGTGCCCCCCACCCCCACCCCCTCCAGGTGGGCATGGCTTGGTGGTCAGGTGACCGGGTGGGCGTGGCCAACTTGTAAAATGTGGTGAAACTCACTTAACAACGCTCTTGCTTAGCAACCAAAATTTTGGCCTCAATTTTGGTCATAAGTCTTTCTTTCTTTCTTTCTTTCTTTCTTTCTTTCTTTCTTTCTTTCTTTCTTTCTTTCTTTCTTTCTTTCTTTCTTTCTTTCTTTTTCTTTCTTTCTTTCTTCCTTCCATCTTTCTTTCTTTCTGTCTGTCTTCCTTCTTTTCTCCCTCCCCCTCTTTCTTCTTTCTTTTTCTTTCTTTCTTTCTTTTTTTATTTCTTTATTTCTTTTCCCATTGAGCTTCTAGTAAGAAAACATGGGCTGTAATTTCAGCAAAATCATATGCAAAAAGTGATTACTCGGCTTCATATCTGTGGCCAGGAGGGGTATAAAAAGCGGAAGCATCAAAGATAGGACATTTTTCTTTTGATATAACGCAAGAGGCAAATTAGGATACACGGTGACACAACAAGACAGTTGTGCTCGGCCTCCCGTTTTAAATCAGTTCAACCCTCAAAAAAATATCAGAAGTTATGATTCAGGCGTTTAGGAATCTGCCTAGAGAGCAGATAAACTGGGTTATGTGCAAATACATCATTGGATGAATTTTGTTTCCGTGGAAGAAAACAGAGTTAGCCACATTCATCCCAATTTCTCAAACTCACACAAAATATTGGAAAAAAATTAACACAGAAAACAGATAGGCTCTAAGACAGGACTAGGTGAAGAACAGTTGTATAATAGATGAACATCATACAATGGCCAAGAACATCTAGGAAATTCACAGGAAATGATTGCCTTCCACTGTTTTTCTTGGCATAGATATTTAAAAGAATTCAGGAGGTAATATGTAGATTAAAGACCTTTGCTAGACTGATCCTCTAGGAATCGTTCTGGCCTTCTTATAAAACCATTAATGTCGGAGGCCATCACATTTAATACAACAACAGAATTGGAAAGGATCTTGGATAA
>QLTV01001544.1:25001-39347 GCA_003457575.1 Thermophis baileyi
CAAAAAAAAAATTCAAAAAAAATTCAAAAAAAAGATGGCAGCCCCCACGGACCGGCACCGACGACCGATCTGGTTCGGTGTCATCATGACATCACCAGCGGGCCACTACCGGTTCGGGAGAACCAGTCCAAACCAGGAGGAACCCACCCCTGCCCCCAACAATCTGGGTCCTCATTTTACCAACCTCGGAAGGATGGAAGGCTGAGTCAACCTTGAGCCTGGTGAGATTCGAACTGCTGAATTGCTGGTAGCCAGCAGAAGTAGCCTGCAATACTGCATTCTAACCACTGCGCCACCGCGGCTCTTAGAAGATAAGAACAACAATATCTGCCTTGGAAACTAAACTGGGCAGTTGAAAATTGTATTGGAAAAGGATAGCAGAACACCCCTTCCTTACTTTTGGCAAGAAAACTGCAAATATATGTCCATGAAGTAACTGGGAGTTGAGCTTAAGCTGAAGAAAATACTGCTTAGTACAACTCACATTTTTAACGCATGTCTCATCTCATCCCAAAGAGCCAGTTTGGTGTAGTGGTTAAGGCATCAGATAAGAAACTGGAAGTATGTGCGTTCTAGTCCTGTCTTAAGCACAAAGCCAGCTGGGTGGCCTTGGGCCAGCCACTCTCTCTCAGCCCTGGGAAGGAAGCAATAGCAAACCACTTCTAAAAAAACCTTGTCAATAAAATTGAAGGGACTAGTTTAGGGGGTTGCCTGGAATCAAAACTGACTTGAAGGCGCACACACGCACACACACACGCACGCACACGCACACACATCTCATCCCAATAATCTTTATACTTGGTAAAAGCTTTTTTTTTTAAAGTGCTACAAAGCTCTTATCATTATTCCTATATTGTAAACACAGTTTGACAGTAATTGAATGCTGGTGAATTTGTGGCCGGGGGAAGATTTGAATAGGAATAAGTTTGTTCACAATTCTAGCTGCTATTCTTAAATGTAAACAGCATTTAAAAAAAAACATTTAGAAAGTTCCTCATTCCATACGGACGCTTCTGTCTTTTTAGCTCACCCTAATAAAGTCATTTAAAATCGCTGGCATGACCCAGCCATTTCACACAGAATTGAAAGTGGTCAGAACAGCCTTCACACTGCAAAAGCATGTACCTCATTAGGGGTCAATCAAGGGCTGGGTTCAGTGTTTAAATGCTGTCTTGTATGCTTTAAAGAAATGAGATTACCCCCCCTTTTTTTTTATTGCGCGGGGGGGGGGTAATTTAAGTTATCTTTGATGCTTCAGCTAAAACATCAAAAGACATTTGTGGCACTTTCCATTATGATCGATGGCAGTCAAAAACTGCTTACTTCTATTCTGTTCTAGGAACTGGAACTGCATTCCTATAAATTCTACCTATATACTGATAGAAAAAGCTGCAGAACGTGGGAGTTTCTGAAAATTCTGTATGTATGTATGTATGTATGTATGTATGTATGTATGTATGTATGTATGTATGTATGTGTATGTGTATATATATATCTATATATATATATATAAAAATTGAAGTAAAATAACTCGATACCTCCACCCACCCACCCCCATATCATCTGTGACAAGTGTTAGGAAGAAAAAGGAAAATGGAGAAACTAGACACGTCCTATTGAATATAAAATGCTGAAAACTCACAAAATGGTTAAAATAAAATGAGATCCCATGAGAATAAGAGCAAGAACTGCAAAATGTTCTTGAATTCTTTTCTTATCATGTTACAGTGTGGGGCACATTATGGAATTATAGTCAAAATGGAGAAACACAAATATCACTGCCTAAGTTCTTCCTGAATAAAATATGGAGAGAATAAATCATCCTGAAGATTTGATCAATCATAAATGAACCTATTTTTACCCTGTATGCTGATTGACCTGTTTTTCTGAATTAGTAACCTTGATTGACTCAGAAATTTTTAAAAGTTAACTTAAGGCAGACTCATAAAGAGATGATGATGATGATGATGATATCCATTCAGTCATCTGACTCTTGGCGATTCTATGGGCCAGGTCGTTCCACATCTTTGGATGTTGCACTTCTTTGAGTTGTTCCATGCTCTGACTGGGGTCAGCTTTGCCACTGTCCAGCCATGGTGTTCTTTGGTGGTCTGGTTTCCTTTTACTGCTAACTCTTCCCAAAATAATTGGGAAGAGTTTATTGAGTGAATTCCCCACATAACATGGCCAAAGTAAGTTTGTTTCATGATTTTGTCTTCTAGTAACATGTTTGGTATTATGCACTTCAGTACTTGCTTATTAGTCACTTTTGCTGTCCAGGGAATATCCAGCACTACAGCTCCAATCAGCTTATTTTCGTCTGGTCTTGCTTTTTAGAGGTCCAACTTTCACAACCATAGGTACAGTAGCTACGGGGAATGCAATGGAGCAGACTAACCTACATTTGATTGCCAGGTTGATGTCCTTGCATTTCCTTATTCAGCTCATGTTCATCATTGCTGTGTGATCCAATGCAATCTGATGTTTTATTTCTGGTCTGTATTCACTGTTTTGAGTGATCTGCAATTTTAGGAAAGTGAATTTTTCCATGCATTCTATCTCTTCACCATTTCTAGTTTGATATTTCCATTCCTTGCAATGGTCATGAGCTTGGTCATTTTGATGTTCAGAAAGAGATAAAAAAAAAATCTCACTTCTTTGATTTTCTTGGTCAGATGTTCCAGACCTTCTTTGGTTTCTGAGATGAGAGTTGTATCATCAGTATATTGAAGATTATTAATGTTTCTTCCTCCAGTCTTTACCCAGGTTTTTGATTCTTCAAGATCTAGCTTCCTCACAATCATTTCGGCATCCAGGTTGAATAAGAAAGGGAAAAGAATGCAACCTTGTCACACTCCTTTCTTTATCTTAAACCAATCAGTGATGCTATAAGGTGTTAGCACAGTGGCTTCCTGATTTATGTACAGTGATTACACCAACGTGACCAGAGGTGCTGATACACCCAGGTCTTGTAGGGCTCTCCATACCTTCTCATGATCAAAACAATCAAAGATTTTCTTGTAGTCAATGAAGCACATGTAAATAATCTTTTGATATTCCCGAGATTCTTCCATTGCTACCAATCCTGAGGGCTATACAGCCACTAGCATTAAAGGCAAAATGTCTTTTATTCACCTTTTGTTCAAGGAATCAAGCAAAGATGTTCCCCCCAATGACGGTGAGAATGAATTTATGATTAAGCAAAGAAACAAATTTAAAATTATTACAATTTGTTATGTATGTAATATTGCTAGTTGACTAATGGATTGCAAGGATAGATTTTATTTGAGTTCTTTGACATTTTCTACACTAAGAAATTTCAAGGGTGTTTGTGTTGCTCAGAGAAACTTTATTTTCCCTAGTTCAGTTAACTTAATGTTATGAAAATAAAGTTCTGTTTCTACAGGAAAAAAATGGAAAGTGATGTCATATGCAGGAGCAAACCAAGTTGCAGGGCAAAAAACAAACTTGATACAAACAAATTGTTGTGGATGAAATTCAATACTACAGAGAACAGAAATATAAATCCAGAACTCAGAAAAATGTGTGATGGTTTCAATTCAAATTACTTTGAATGAAGCCATCCACTCTAACTTCATTTCCAATATACATTCTGATACTGGTATAGCTTTCTCCATTAATTTTAATCAAAATGTTGCGCACAGATCCTTCCTTGTTAATTGAAATTAGCAGGGGAACATTTATAAAGATAACTCTATGGTAGATGCACAGTATAACCTGGATCACAGCAAGGGTATAAATGACTCCACGTGTATACCAGCTCCCTTGGCTAAGAAAATAGAGTAAATAAATCAAATTATGCAATGTGCATCTTTCATGCTTTGGTTTAAAAGGAAGATTGGTGCTGACTTCTTAGACTTGCCAATGAGACTGCTTTGCAAGCCCATCTGAAAGGAGAAGTGCATAATAATTCAAGAGAAATGCTCTATCGAATTAATAATATATGTAGTTTTGAAGCTATGTCTCTCAGCGTAATCTCTTTTCATCATGATTGCCTCCCATTTAGCTGTGTTTACTAGCATTATTCACTAAAGATGGGCTAAACTCTGCAGGGGAAAATGCTGAGGTTGGAATACAGTAACTTTCACATTTGCTCTTAAAAATACTTGATTTTCCATAAGCAGCTGTACTTGAAGGAAGTGTTATCCTTTAGTCTCCAAAACCAGGAGGTTTTGCAGCTTTATCCACTTAGTCCTACAGATTTTTTTCAATAAAAATAAAATCTTCATTAGGAATATCGATAAATAATGAACACTGCAAATAAGGTACAAGTGATCTATCTTTAAATACTTGCTGCTTGCAAATATTAATCTGGCAATTTGAATTGATTTCATGCTTTTTCATCAGAACATCAGATAAAGTATTACTTCCCTAGCCAAAAACTAGGCAAGGCTATGGAAAAGCTTAGCTCACGTTAAACCTTTATTTGATTTAATTAAAATCTAATTAATGTCATATACTTAGTATGAATACTTCCTTTGGATTTCTCCTTCTAGTTCATTAAAAAGGGGGGGAAAGTTAGCTTCAACTCTCAGAGAGACTTTGAGATTCAAATCAAAGTCTTCCAGAGAGCACAACATGCAGTTGATTGTGATAGCAATAGCAATAGCACTTAGATATATATACCGCTACACAGGGCTTCACAGCCCTCTCTAAGCGGTTTACAGAGTCAGCCTATTGCCCCCAACAATTTGGGTCCTCATTTTACCCACCTCGGAAGGATGGAAGGCTGCGTCAACCTTGAGCCTGGTGAGATTTGAACTACCAAATTGCAGGCAGCCAGCTGTCAGCAGAAGTAGCCTGCAGTGCTACATTCTAACCACTGTGCCACCGCAGCTCCTATCATAGTGATAGTTTGATTTAGTGGTTAAGGCACTAGGGAGAAACTGGGAGACCGTGAGTTCTAGTCTTGCTTTAGACACAAGACATCTGGGTAACTTTGGGCTTTCTCTCAGCCCCTAGGCCACTTCTGAAATCTTGCCCAAAAAATTTCAGGGAGTTATCTAGGCTGTTGCTAGAAATCAAAGTTGACTCAGGAAAAAAAGCGATATTCTCATGCTGTAGGTTAGGGACATAAAACAAATTCAGTATTATTTTTAAGATAAAATGTTATGATTGACCATTATAGATTCTATTGCATCATGCAGTCCCCAAATGGCCTTCCTGTATTAGAGAGAAGAGAGGATCGCGAAAAGACCTCTTTCACAAAGTTGCATGCAATAAGATGTAACTTTTTAATTTATTATTTATAAACTAAAATGTAGAAACCAAAACAAAATGAAATAATGAGTGAATACATGAAGCACTTCCAGAGGGAAAAAAAAAGACTGATATGTACACTTCTCCTAAAGGATGGTTGAAAGTCACCAGTTGTGGAATGAATGTTATGCTACCAAAAGAATGAGAACATTCCTTTGCTAAGAATTCTTAATATTCAGCAATAAGCTATGCATTATATATCATTTGATCATCTAAATATCTTTCCTTGCTCCACAAATCTGCTAATGAATGAGGCCAGACATCCTTAATAGGGTCCTCATCTATGGATCAAATGAATCTAGATCACATATCACATTTATCTGAAAATAGAATAGAATAGAATAAAATAATAATAGAATAGAATAGAATAGAATAGAATAGAATAGAATAGAATAGAATAGAATAGAATAGAATAGAATAGAATAGAATAGAATAGAATAGAATAGAATAGAATTCTTTATTGGCCAAGTATGATTGGACACACAAGGAATTTGTCTTTGGTGCATATGCTCTCAGTGTACATAAAAAGACAAGATACATTCGTCAAGAATCATGAGGTACAACACTTAATGATTGTCATAGGGTACAAATAAGAGACTTAGTAAATAGTTTGACAGTGTTGAGGGAATTAGTTGTTTAGCAGAGTGATGGCATTCGGGGAAAAACTGTTCTTGTGTCTAGTTGTTCTGGTGTGCAGTGCTCTATAGCGTCGTTTTGAGGGTAGGAGTTGAAACAATTTATGTCCAGGATGCGAGGAGTCAGTAAATATTTTCACGGCCCTCTTTTTGATTCGTGCAGTATACAGGTCCTCAATGGAAGGCAGGTTGGCAGTAATTGTTTTTTCTGCAGTTCTGATTATCCTCTGAAGTCTGTGTCTGTCATAAAATAATATGATTCTAGCTTTAAGACACCCATTCCAAAGGAAAACAAAGACAAAAACAAATTACAAATATTGGTCAGGATCTTATGCACTGCTTGGCTTTCCTCCTTTCTAGTCAAAGATTTCAACTATATCCATACTGGCAATGTCCCCTTCTTTATAAAATGCGTACATTTGAAAAATATGTACATGTTTATATGTGTGCAAGTATGTGTATGTGCATCTATATCATCTATATGGAGTCCCTGCAGATTTTACTCCACTAGTTGTTGCCAACTGTAGGGGTTGGTGCTCATCTCCATTTCAAGGCTATGAGCCAGAGCTGTTCAAAGACGTTTCTGTGGTTATGTGGCCAGCATGACGTCATGGAGCACTGTACCACTGTGGTACCTATTTATCTACTTGCATTTGCATGCTTTCAAACTGCTAGGTGGGCATGAGCTGAGGCAAAGACAGGCACTCACCCCATCGCACGACACTCAGGTCTCAAACCCAGGCTGTTGGCTTTCCAACCGACAAGTCCAGCATCTTAACCATTGAGCCATCATGCCACCATATCATCTATATACTATATCTATAAAATGCAGGTCAGGAGCAAACTCATGGTGAATGAATGAATGACTACAGATTAAATTAATTGGCTCAAATCAAGATACCCTGTTTACAAAATGAATTGACAATGCTCATGTATATAAATACACACATGTTCCCCTCTGATCCTCTAGCAGAAATAGCTAAAAATAAGGGCTGGGATCAGTGGTGGGTTGCTGCCGGTTCGGACCGGTTCGGACCGGTTCACCCGTACCAGTGGTGGAAATTGGCACCCGCTCGCCGAACCAGCAGCGATGGCCGGCTGTCCACACCCCCGAACCAGTTCTCCGGTCGCCACGGCTGGCAAAGAACCCTCTGCGCATGCGCAGAGGCTTCTGCGCATGCACAGAGCGTCATTTCCCCGTCGCGATGCGAACCGGTAGGGGAGGTAAGTGGAACCCACCCCTAGCTGGGATGGGGGTGAGGAATAGGAGAGAGCTGGGAAGAAGAGATACTTGTATTGAAAAGCTTGTTTGGAGTTCTACTGGCGGAGCCCAGCTATTATATCCCCCCAATTAAAGGATGGTGCACCCCTTTATCTGGGATAGTGATCAACTTCCACTGATCCTGCAGCCTCAGGAAGATGCACAGAGAGCCAGCTTAGACTGCTTAATCAGCCACCAAATAAGTGAGGATGACAGCCAGATCACCCTCACACCCAGGGAGGAACTAGAAAGAAAGAGGGGGAAAAACTGAATAGACAGAATGTCTAAGGAAATGGCCAGAAAAGAAAAGTAAGCTGCCCTTTTCAAACTTGCTACCAAGCTAGCAAGTTCCATGGTAAGAGGCAGTTTTCCTCCTTCAATGGGGCATCCAAGAAAGAAAAAGAAGAATTTCCCACTTGTAAGTAAAACAATTGTTTACTCATATAATTAAGAGACAGCCTATGGGCCCAAGAGAAGCATCATTTCCCTTATTCTGTCCTTGCTCCCATTACGTGGCAGTAGAGCAGGAGTTAAACTATGATCTGGAGCCAGCCAAACTGGAATGAGCTGGCTATTTCTTTCCAAGATCTTGATTCCTATTTATCTCCTTATCTCAGAGGATTTGATTTGGCTGCCTCCTGCAAGGTAGCTATTTATCCTAACTTGAGATGTTCTTGTTCTTTCCTTCCCTGAGCAAAACAATGCCTAATGCCACACTAAAAGCATCCTTTTCCCTAGACCCCTCTTTTTTTTGTCCTTTTTTTAAAAAAACATCATGGATTACCAAAAGTAACTTATTTTCTCTTTCCTGTTCACTATTCATAATGCTTTTGCCAAATGAATGCCCTGCCAATATTTTTCATGCAATGAATTCAGTTACAAAAGTCTATGCTGGCTCCACAGTGTTTGTCTACTTTTTAAAGAAAATCTCAGCATGGTCTGATTTTCTTGGCCTCCCAAAACGTAGTTGTGCTGGCCATTTATGGCACCAGTACAAATATTGCTTTCAGCAGTCTAGTGGCAAAAGATTCTGTTGTAATAAGCATTGCTTACCCATTCAGAAGCTATGGTCTGAAACAAATCTTAATTGGAACTTTCCCCATTCTCTTCCCCAAGTTGCTAAATCCTTGCTACGCTGTGTGAAACTGTCCCATGGATATCAAAGCAGTTGTTGCAACCTGCCAATCCCAGTGCTGTGTTTGACATCTGCTGTTGACCTAAATCAAGAAGACAAAGAAACACATCAACAGCAAGCCAAAACCAATGCTTGGATTAGTTCGGTAGCGGAATTGAGGAAATCTTTGTTATATAAAAATCTGTCTAACAATTGTGCAGGTAGGAAGTAATGTGTACAGCTTTAAGGTGGCTATAAAAGCACAGCTAGTGGTACTCTGACACCATTCGTATGACACCTTCAAGAAAACCTTTAGTGGAAACTGCTGTTAAGACTAGAACTTATCAAAGGTAAGCCATATAAATATCTCCTTGGTGACTATGAATAGATGCAAGACCCTACAGATGTATCCACAAAGGCAACAATAACAAACATTCTCTTAAAAGATTCAGGCTCATGTATCTATATCGTGATGTGATTCATTTCTCTCTGTTTCTGCCACTTGTATCACTGCACAAATTGGTTCTTTCCCCTTGATCTTGGTGGATGCAGCTTACAAACAAGAACTTTCATCATGGACTACAAATACCCCTGATCAAATTTGCAATCAGCAAATGATGACATTTTAAGTACATATTGATTAGTCTTGAAGATCCTTTGTTGTTTTAAGTGTGTCAGACCAAAACTAATTTTCTATAAATTGCTTTTTAGAGTGCTGGCCCAACTGGCCAGTTTGGTCTTAGCAGCAGAAAAAGCATGTAGAAATATCAGTATATAATGAGTTCAACAGGGAATCAAAGCTAAACGGTGCATTTTGTGGTTGGTTCATTTCTGGTGGTTCACACATTTTATCTAGAATGGGCTATAGGCAGCTGGCAAAGAAGTCAACAGCCAGAAATAGCTGGAGGTTTCTGCCAAGAAAATAAAGCCAAGGGATCAGGCCAAGGTCATACCTGAACTCTAGCTGCATAAGAATGAGTAAAATAGGTTTGTCCAAGTAAAAGCTGATGCCACACAGATGCTTTGTTCCAACTTCTCCTGACTGGGAAGTTTACTGACTAACCTAAATCAGCAAAGCAACTTTGGAACTGAGTAATTTTCATATCCAGGAGAAGTACTGCAAACACAGTCCTCTTCACCAAAAGCAGAGGCCCGTGTGTGATGACCATGCACCGATCCAACCTCCCATAATGAAGAGATTAGATGAACTCAGACAAATGCTATTAGCTATTTGTGCAACAGCTGCATCCTTAATTGTTTGAGTTTCTTTCATCCCTCTAGATGGATGCAATAATCATAATATGCTAAGCTCTTCTTTCATTCATTTTGATTCTTCAGAGAATATAGAGCAGAACAGGAAACAAACAGAAATTGCTTTGCTAGACCCAGGTTCCAGAAAGGGGGAGTCCATAGGAACTAGTACTGCCCACATTTTATATACTTTCATCTTTCTTTCTGGAACCGTACAAAAACATGACACACGAGATATGTATTTTAGCCCAGATTTAACCTCACTGAGCCTCAGCCATGATTCAGTAGCAAACTTTTACTGCTCCAGTGCCTGAAACATCAAATGAAGAAGACTATGTACTGCCAGTTTTTTCAATTAGCGAAGGCGCTCTGGCCTTTTTTAATTGCCATAGTTTTAACAAACTGCCTGTGTTTTCAGTGGTTCAGATACATCCCTGATTTGAGGCTATTTGAAGAGTCTCAGATAATGAAAGCCCCTCTTTCACAATCCAATGGTCTTTTGCAATTTTAGAATCGTTTCCCATTATATCATGGAATGTTGCTTGGCGGAACTGTCCAAGTTAGGTGATTGGGCCTTTTAAAATTATGTAAATAAGCATGATAATATACTTTTACAAGAGGCAAGGATTGCAGAAAACCTTTTCTTGGAGGTTTGGAAATCACTGTTTCCACAGGTGCATCCAGGAACTGGGGTAGTAAGATGTGTGAGTGACTAACGTTGCTTACTTCTATAGCACTACAGGCTGAAGTGCTAGAATTGCCTCTTTGGAGTGGTATGTAATATCAGTAATACTATAACAATGGTAGTCTGTTACTAACTAATGTATACGTACATTTTCTACAGTATATAATCATGCTGTGATCAATGAAATTTGCTATGTTAAACAGTTATATTTACTGCTTGCATGGTTTATATCTAAATGCTCAATGGAAGGGACTATTATGTAGAATTGGCTATGAGTTTTATACAGAGTTTCTTGCTATCCCCTGATTTTTTTAGCAGCACATACCCGATTACCTCATCAATCAAACAAGTCTATAGTCAATTTATAAGAGCTGGGTGTGGTACAAACTTTAGCTTTTTTATCCCAAAGTGTCTAAAAACATTGAAGGGCATGCTGGATACTGACTATCCATCAGAATATACTTGCTTGCTTGGCCTGCACAAAGCCCTCTCTGATATAGACCATGTTGTAATATCCAGGGTCCTAGCTTCCCATCTATTTAGAATTACAATTGTGATGCATCTTGATAGTGACGACTTCCCAATTGTTCTGAAGTTGAGAATGCCTCCATATATTGCACACCTGAATGTTAATTCTATTCCTGAGATGGATAATGAAGTAGGTCCAGCTAGAGTTAAAATAGTCATCTCGACAGGGTCATCTAGTGAAAAAATATTAGAATCTGAACAGGAAATCCAGGTTCACTTTGCAGTCCTGGAGGGAGGTTTGGATGGATCTGTTCTAGAGAATTTCAGTGAATTCCTGTTGCTCTTACAAGCAGTGTTAAGCTAAGCAAAACCCCCATAAATTGAGGAATAAAGTAGACAACTCCAAATCATGGTTTGATTCAAACAGTTGACTTACAAAAAGGACTCGGATAAGATCTTTTTGTTTTTATCTAGACAAAATCCAAACTGAATCAACACTTAAGAACTACAACACAGAAAAACCAATGAAAAAGATTACTACAGTGCGGAAGACAGAGGCAGCTGCAAATGTCTGATAACATCTGACATCAGCAGTTCACTCTGCTCTGGAGAATTATAACTGCTCCTTTTGTGTAATTTGCCATATTCCAACCAGGGTATAAAAGCAGTACATTTTTTTTTACCCAATCATACTAGAGATTGATGCAGACACTATGCCCAACTGGACTCTAGTAACCTGTGCAGAAATTGCTTGTTTGGCTAAAGAGATTAAACTGAGAAAAGCAGGCAGTGATTTTACTATTAAACTAATTATACTTAGTAATTTAGATTGATGGACCTCTGTATTACTTCTCTTTTAATATGTTTAGAGAATACTGCCAGATTTTGATGGGAATGTAGTTTGGTAATAAAACTCTCTATTTTTAGAAAGGGTAAAAGGATTGTTCCTTCTAATTATTGATCTTTAGCTTACTGAATATTATTAGCAAAATGCATGCTTTTTATTTAAGAGAGAAACTACTGGACTGGCAGTTCAGATATTAGCAGATAATCAGATTGGCTTCAGAAAAAGTCCATACACACACGCATGCGCGCACGCACACACACGTTAAATGTTTATTTGATCACTTTTTCCTCTTTTTTTGTACACTAATTTTTGTTGTTGTTAGTGTTGAATTTATGCTTTTGTTTTATTTTGTTTAGTTTATTTTTCTGTTTTATATTTTATCTTTTATGATAAAACAATAAATAATATAATAAAAAACCATTTTTGGTGGAAAAATATACAGCTAAATCTAAGATCAATGTTATATGTTGCCTTTGTAGACTTTAACTTATTCTTTGACTCAATTTCCAATATGTTTGGCAAAGAAGGAAGGACTTCTCCATCTATATTTCCTGATTTCTTTTTACTCTAGAATCTTTAACTTCCATAAGGATTCTAGAATAAAAGACCAGTGTTCCTGCTCCAAATACTATCCCTTGATTATCCCATCATGTACAGTACACGTTGGTACTTGTTTGGCTTAGTTCTGGGTAGCACTGAATATTTTCAGCATCTAGTAAAGATTTATTGAGGGCATTTATTTCTTTAGCAGCATTAAGAGCTTTTCTTTAAAGGAAAGAGCTTGATTATTGTTCTCCAGAGATTAAAGCAACATTGCTTTGTTGAATAGCTGTTGTGACAGCCATTTCAAAAATTCATTACACATCTATCTTTCTTTGATATCATTCTTTTTGTGCATGTTTTGCATGTGGACAAATCATGATTTTTGTATCTTTATAAAGCTCTACATTATCAAGCGTGCCTTGTTACAGAGATGAACTTGGGCTTTTTATAGCAAAATATGAGATAAAGAACTCCTTTCATTGATTAATATCCACCACTGTGCCTAAGGCATAGTAACTCTAAGGATGGGTAATAAAAGGATATCATGAACCTATGCTCGTAATCTTTTTGAGACTGTAAGCTTGCAAAGCAATGATTACTTCCTTTTTGCCCATAAGAATAAATTCTACTAAAACAAATAAGAAGTTTCTACCAGTTTATCCAGATTTAGAGTAAAACCTATACATCTCAGAGTAGAGAGACAGAGTTACTGAAACATCTATTAAAATGAGAAAGCGATTCTACTTAATCAATAAAGCAAGTCTCATTATGCTCCGTCTATTTGTTGCATTGCTTTGAAAATAACATTCATTAAATCTCCTCGTTTGAAAATTTTGCTCCAGCCTACATCAATGTAGAGAGCCAGTTTGGGGTAGCGGTTAAGGCTCCAGGCTAGAAACTGGGAGATTGTGAGTTCTAGTCCTGCCGAAGGCACAAAGTGACCTTGAGCTAGTCCCTCCCTCTCAACCCTAAGAAGGAGCCAATGACAACCACCTCCAAAAACTTGCCAAGAAAACTGCAGGGACTTGACTAGGTAGTCGTCAAAAATTCAATACTGACTCACAGGTGTGTGCCTGCATGTGTGTGTGTGTGTGTGTGTGTGTGTGTGTGTGTGTGTGTGCACATACACACACAATCAGTGTAATGGAAATCTTTGGATCTGAGAATTGTATAACTGCCTGTATAGATATCTGATACGTCTAGGGCTTAAATTCAGAGCAACCTGGAGCTCTGAAGCAACACACAGCTCTCAGCCCTTTATCAAATTTTAAAAAGGGTTACAACAGCATGCAATTAAAACCAATAGTAAAGGTCTTTCTTTCTCTTTGTAGCCTTGCCTTGGGGGAATGGGGAAAGACAGCGAAGTAGCTATCAAAAAGAAGATGTGTTCAGGAGAATGGATCATGCCATTCATTTTTGGTTTTGGCATAACCCTACTCTTACCACAGGCCAATGACTTCTGAGAATCTGGCTCTTAATGATAAGGGCTGGCAACACTTGTAGGGTAGATGAAACGCCATCTTTATTTTACTTACAGAGCTTTACTTTTCCTTAAAGTTTAATTGTTTTTGGGGACTCCTTTATAGGACTTTTGACTTTGCCCTCCCCAAATCTTACCAGGTACCATGTGCACACAAGCAGTAGAAAAAAGAAGAAATTAAATGTTTCTCTTTCTTATGTTTAATTATGTTGCCAACATTTAATAAGTGGTAATATAGCAGTAGTAGTAGTATTATACAAGTCCTTTTTGGGTAAACTGCATAATATAAAGCACAGAAAAGGAGTAAGAAACAGTGAACAAAATAAGACACATACAATAAGAAAAAATAAAAATCTAGTTAAATCTAGGTCTAGTTTACCCCAATATCATTCCTTATACTTCTTCATTCCTTTCTAAGCTAGGAAAACTCCTTGCTCCTATCACATCCATATGCTATTTCATACATTGTGTTTGGTTCCCATCTGTTTTTTGAGCATTTTATCAACACCATCAATCCACAACTTTCTTAGTCTCCCACTTCCTCTCAAGCATATATTTGTTTTGTGAATCATCCTTTCTCTTTCTAAGATGAACTGCCTCAATTGGTCCTGCGCTTCATATTCAGCCCATATTCATTCATTCACCTATCTCATTTTGTTTTACTACACACATGTCTAAAGTAACATATTTCCATTGCAATTTAGTGATTTCTTATTTCTCCTCTCATCCACCCACCTCAGTAGTAAGAAGTACATACCATTTTTACTAGAGGGTTTAGCCCC
>QLTV01001545.1:3508-16309 GCA_003457575.1 Thermophis baileyi
ACACACACACACACACACACACACACACACTATTCCTTCTTCCCTTTCTTTCTACTTATTTGACCTGTTATTTAAAATATTAATATATTATTTGAGCATTGCATTTATTTAAAATATCTAAAAGCTTACTCATAGACATATTAACATAATTGATTCTGTATAAAATATATTGAATGAATTAATACTTATTTATAATATTCACAATACAATAGATAAATATTTTATAGAGACTAAACATACTATAACTGATGATTATTATATATTATGTATTATTAGTATATTATTATTATATAGATAATTGAATATTTTATAGAATATATTGATTAAGCTTTATAAGATAGAACAACTGTTGGAAAATAAGTTTATTAGTATTGATAGATTATCAATAGAGGATTTAAAATCAAGCTAGTTAATAATATCTACAAGATCTATAAAATCTAAGATATACTCAATTCTATCTATATCTATTAGTGAAGTTATATATTGTCATAAATAAGTTTATAGATATAGAGAAGTAACTTTAGAAAGGGGGAAAATACAAAAAATATTGGATGGTGATTTGGGGAAGGATATATAAAATCTTAGGGGAACAAAACAAAATAATAAAGGAAATGACAACTATCACCACAACAACGTTGAGGACAGGGAAAAAAGCATCATCTAATCCTACAGTAGCGACAGCCTCCCCTGCTAGTCAGCGATCAATAGAGGAGATGTTGACTGTTGAAAAAGCAGGTGGCACATCAGTGATACAGACAATGAACACTACACTCACAATGATGCAAGAAACCATGGTGAAGCTACAGGAAGCAATAGCACAAAATCATGTAAAGTTGAAGTCAGATATTCAGAAATTAGACAACAGGATGGAATTGATACAAGGGGCAATCCAAAAAAATGAACAACATATAAAACTGGTGGAGACAAAGGGTGAGCAAACCGAGAAAAACTTAGAACGAATGGACCAAAAAATGACAATAGCCAACAAAGAATTAGAAAATTCCCTGATAAATCTGGAAATGGACCGATCCTCCTATTATCTGCGATTTCAGAACATGATGGAGACAAAGGAAGAAGACTTGGGAGGATTAATGGCAGAAATAATAGCGAAAACTCTCCAGAAAGATAGGCAGGAAATAATAAAGGAGTTAGATGAAGTATACTGTATTCAAACAAATTATGCAAAACGCCATCACCTACCTAGAGAAGTGCATATAAGGTTCGCTAGGGAAAAAAACAGAGATATTATCTATAAAGCTACGAGAGAAGAACCAATGATGTATAAGGAGAAAGAAGTGATTACGTTAAAGCAGGTTCCGAGACGTGTACGTGAACAGAGGAAAGATTACCGGTTCTTGGCGTCCGTGCTAAACAAAAAGAATATACTATTCAGATGGATCATCCCAGAAGGGATGATAATTACCTGGGAGGGCAGGAAAATCAAAGTGGATAGCTTAGAGAAAGCCCAAGAGGTATATGATCAAATATTAGGGATAGATGAAGAGTCAGAGAGTGGAGAGAGGTTGGAACCGGTAAGCCAAGAAGAGAGACAGGAAACGGAAGAAGAGGAAAGAAAGGAAAAAACTAAAGAACTTAAAGAACCCCCCAAACAGATAGAAGGAATTAGAACTAGAACACAGAGAGCCACAAAAACAAGCAAAAACCAAATACAAGGAGATAGGAAAATGCAGAAAGAAACCAAATTGATATCAATAAATGTGAAAGGACTAAATAACGCAGGGAAAAGGAGAAAAATATTTATGAAATTAGTTAATCAAAAAGCAGACATTATACAGTATGTCTTCAAGAAACACACATTAAAGAGAAAGACCAAAAATATTTAGAGTATCAAAAATTGGGTGAACTCCATGCATCGCTAGCAGAGAAGAAAAAAAGAGGAGTAGTGATATATACTAAAAAAGAAATAAAGACCAAGGAAATTTATGTAGATTCCAAAGGAAGGTTGATAATGCTTGAAATTAAGATAGGTAACATTATAATGCTCTTGTTAAATATATATGCCCCCAATAAAAACCAAAAAGAATTTTATAGGAGAACCCATGAAAAAATAATGACAGGTTATAAAAAGGTATGTATAGTGGGTGACTATAACGGAATAATAGACATTAAAAAAGATTATACTAGTGGTAAGGGGAAACAAACAAAAAGAACTATATTACCAAAAACATTTTTTGAAATGGCAGAAGAACTCAATTTAATAGACGTGTGGAGAACATTACACCCCAAAGAAAAACAGTTTACTTTCTATTCCAACCCGCACAAGTCATATTCAAGGATAGACATGGTATGGGCAAGTGGCAAATTGAGTAAGAACATAGAAAAAGTAGAGATCACCCTGAACATCTGGGCAGATCATAACCCCATAGTAATAATATGGAGAGGTGAAAAAAGAGAGCCAGGAGATGGACATTACACAAATTTTACAAGACAACGTATATTTACAAATGATTGAAAAAGAACTAACACTATTTCTTAAAGAGAATAAAAAACAACCCACTACACTGCAAAATCTATGGGATACTTGAAGGCCTATACCAGAGGGATTACAATAGCATATACTGTAAAGAAAAACAAAGAAAAATGGCAACAACAAAACAGAGTATTGGATAAAATAAAACAATTAGAAAATAAACTTTAAAAAAAACCAGGAGATGAACAAATAAACGAGACATTAATCCTATCTAAACATAAATTAAATACGATAGAACAACTAGAACATGCAAAAAATATTAGATTTATGAAGCAATCATTCTTCGAAAATGCAAATAAACCTGGTAGGTGGCTGGCATACAAACTTAAAAAAAGAAAAGGATAATAGGATAATACATTAATTACAAGATGGGACAGGGAAGCTACAAAATAATGAAGAAAAGTTAAAGGAAATTGCTTCAGAATATTTTGAGAATTTATACAAACAAGACAAGATAGAAACAGATAAAATAAATGAATACCTAAAGGGAGGAAGTATGCTGCCATTAGATGAGGAAGACAAAATAATGTTAAATAGAGAAATAACACTGATGGAATTAAAAGATGCGATCAAAAAGCAAAAAAATAACAAATCTCCTGGACCAGACGGCCTTCCGGGGGAATTCTACAAAAATATAGGAGAATCACTGGAACTACTATTATTAGATCTGTATAATGAAGTTCTATCGAAAGCCAAAATACCAGACTCATGGAGGGAAGCATACATCACCATGATTGTGAAAGAAGGTGCTGATGCAAATCAAATTCACAACTACAGGCCAATTTCATTGTTGAACGCCGACTACAAAATTTTTATGAACATTATGGCAGAAAGAACAAAGAGAATATTAAATAGAATTATACATTCGGATCAAAATGGCTTTCTCCCAACAAGACAAATTAGAACCAACACAAGAATCGTATTAAACATGTTAGAGTATTATGAGGCGCATCCAGAAAAACACGTTGCACTTGTTTTCCTGGATGCGCAAAAGGCGTTCTACAACGTAAATTGGCAATATATGATTCGGCAAATTAAAAAAATGAAATTTGGAGAAAAATTTGAACAGATGATAGAAACAATATACTCTTCCCAGAATGCCAAGGTAATAATAAATGGGGACATTACTAGGCCTTTCCAGATAATGAAAGGAGTCCGGCGGAAAGCTGAAATTATCTTTACTAGGTTGGATAGCAACCATAAAAATGAATATTCTACCAAAATTATTATACCTCTTTCAAACCATACCTATAAAATTGGATAAATTTTTTTTATTGATTTGAACAAAATTATTTTGAAATTTATATGGCAAGGTAAGAAGCCGAGAATTAAATTAATTGATCTGCAAGATAGTAGAAGTAGAGGTGGCTTTGGGCTCCTGGACTGGAGACTGTACTATAAAGCAGTACTGTTGGTTTGGCTTAGAGATTGGATTAATTTGAGGAATAGATGGATATTGACACTGGAAGGCCATGACCTACAAAAGGGATGGCATGCATTTTTATGGGATAAAGGAAACAAACCGCAACAATATTTCCATAGACATATGATTAGAGATTCATTGATGCAAATTTGGCAGGAGGTAAGGAAAAAACATTATTTGAAAATCCCGAATTGGCTGTCCACCATGGAGGTGATGATCTATCCAAATACAATTGATACAAGCAGAATGGTTAAATATAAAGATATTTTGGATGGATTAGGGAAATTAAAAAGTAGAGAGGATTTGGAAAAGGTATAATTATAGATTGGTGGCCTTATCTTCAACTCCAATCAAGATACAAAAAAGATAGTGAAGAAATTGGAATTGAGATAGAAACTCAACAGTTAGATAAACTTTTGACGGGCCCAGAAGACAAAATTATTTCTAAAATATACAATTATCTGTTACAATTTGATAGGGCCGAAGACATAGTAAAAGGGACAATGATAGCATGGGCGAAAAATATGGGACATAACATACACTTGGCTGACTGGGAACAAATTTGGAATAGAAATTATAAAATAACAAAATCGGCATCTTATAAAGAAAATCATTACAAAATGTTCTATTGCTGGCACTTGGCCCCAGTAAGATTAGCGAAAATATATCCTAATTTAAATTTGATCTGTTGGAAAAGTAAAAAAGAGCAAGGCACCTTCTTTCACACATGGTGGTCGTGTCCCGAAGCGAAGAATTATTGGACAAAGATACACAATTGGTTACAAGAAATAATATGATTAACAGTAGAATTTACCCCAGAACTCTTTTTATTAGGAATATTTAAAAGACAATATGATAAAAGCATCAAGTATTTGATTTTGCATATTACAACAGCTACTAGGATTGCATATGCGCAATGCTGGAGGAACCCCAATACACCCATCGAAAGCTTGATAATCAAGAAAATATTTGATTGCGCAGAAAGGGACAAATTAACTATTGAACTTAGAGGACAAAAAAACTCAGATTACTACGAAATATGGGAAAAGTGGTATAAATGGATTGATGATAGAAGTTTGAAAAGAAAATGTGGAATGAAGATGTAGAATTAGAAAATATTGTAAAATAATGTATAAATTGTATAAATACAAAAACAATGTATATAAAAGGCTGTAGATCTGCTTAAAGAATTATTGAGATATGTAAAGTGTGAAAAACCAATAAAGATATATTAAAAAAAAAAAGAAACTGAAGATAGAACCACCTGAATGCAAAGCCCATGATGTCTGACTGAAGTGGAAATTCATTTTCAACTGAATGCTTCCTCCTCTCATTGATAATATGAACAGGGTCTTGCTTTCATTTGTTCATAAACTTGGCAAGACTATTTTCTGAACAAATACATCACAGTATTTTCTCAACACTAAAAATCTGGTGTAAAAACCACTATATGAAGAAAAATAAGGTTAAAAAAATAATAAAACACCCTTCATTTCTAATAAAAAATGTATACTCTCAGTATCTGTCAAGAGTACTAACTAGGTGGACTAAATATAGTATTGCACAGTATTGTGCAATACTAAATTTAGTCTATTCTGAACTTAAACTGTTTTATTATTAGTTATCAATTTTTGCTTTTAACTGTAACCAGCCAGGAATCATCTGTTGGGGACTGGGAGGGAAGAAGTGACAAAATGTCCACATGTATCATAACTTATGATACAAATACATAATGATGGGACTTGCATTACAATATCATTGCACACATCATTTTACATCATCATTTTTACAACATGGTGATTTACTGAGAATGCCACTGTTTTGGAGTGCAGTGGCATAGAAAATTCATAAAAAAATAAATGTACTGTTGTACTGACACACACAGTAATTATGATGGTAGGTTAATAATAATAGTTTAAGTTGTATAACTATTCCCACTAAAACCTGATGCATTACAAAGTTGTACCAAAGCAGAAAAACATTTAATGCATTGTGTAGTTACAAAGCGTAGGCTGAAGGAGAATACATAAAAGCATTGCAGATAATTCAATGTGGCATTTTGATCATGGGCAAAGCATTCAATGGGAACACACTTCACCAGCCTTCAAGCAGTTTCCCTTCAGTAATAGGAATTATTCAACCTAATTCCTAATATTGAACATAAGCCATGTTGATTTTGGCTTATAAATAACAACATTGTTTACTAACTGTATAAAACCTGTACTAACATGTTTAGCACTTTATTTTTTATTGTTTGCTTCCTTTGTAAGTGAGTCTATCAGATCCATCTTCTGGTTATAGAAGAAAATGTCATAGTGAGTCCAAGCTTTCAGTCAATGGAACAGATACTATACAATACATCAAAGCAGATTTCCTTCTGGTTGGTTTAGGAATTTATTACCATACTTTCTGTAGCATAGCCAAATGTCACACTTGATAAAGCCTACTTGTAAATTTGAAGTGGGCCAATGGATTGGCTGCCCATGTAGCCATCTTGCAATTCTGCATCACTGGGACCGTCATTCATATGGCTCTTGAAGTGGTTGGTTTTCTTACTGCGTGGGCATGATAGGATTGGCCAAAAGTTATTTAGCATGATTTCTTGAAATATATGGAAGTGTGAATTACCTTGGGAACCTTATTTATAGGAACACCCTATCTATGTGGAATGTCTATGAATCACTTCTCATTAGTTCTCCTACTCTTCTGAATGGTGATACCAGAAATTTATCTGCCATATTGGTGTTTTAATTGGGACAGCCCTAATGGGCTTCAATGGTGAATCTGTTATTGCTCACAGCATCAAGCAAACAATTTATTGTGGATGATGGTAATAGGGAGATCCTTCATTTCCCAAAGACCTTTGGTAAGACTTTGATATACCTGAAATATATCAAAGTATATCAAGCTTCCAGTGGTTGCTTTGATATTTTGAGGAGTTGATTCAGGGGAATCAAAGTGGCTCTTCAAAAAATTTACGTAGGTCTAGTGGTTATGACTTGAAAAGCCCAATACCTCTTTTCAAAAAACAGCATTGGTATGCTCTTTGTTGATTGTTTTTGGCAAGCAACTGAGGCATCTTTATGCCACTGGTTCTTATCAGTGTATATGTTAAACAGTGTATTAACTCTGACATTATTATTATTTTATTGTGTACTGATCTGGAAACCTTCATGACTGCTCAGAGGCAATACTGTGTACAGAGAACCTTTTGAGATCTATATGAATGATTAGTCTACTCTTCACGACAGATTTATTTTTGGTTTAATCTATGGAATGAGATGAGGAACCAATGAGCCAATAGAGCTAATTGAGAAATGTTACTAGTCATGGATTTTCATTCTGACTTCATATTGTATTGCAAATTCCTGTCTCTTTCTCTCTTTTTATGTATCATATATAATATATAGAAAGAAGATTTTTAATAAGTGAAGGGATTTTTAAAATAAATTGTACACATCAATTAAAATATTATTCCTATACTTTTGGCCTTGGAGCATTATGGAAGGCATTGAAGCAAATATTAAAATGCTATTAATTTGCTATAGCACTTATGACTCATACCATATGCTGTTGGTGAGAAATATTGCAGCACATAACAAACATGATTATCACATAGTGCAAAAGGCTGCTGAATTCAACTATATCTTTCTAATCCAATTATATCAGCATCAATGTCCATTGATAATCACAATACAGAAATTTAATGTGAAGTCTTTCTCATTGAATTTAATGGGGCTCATTCCCATCTTAATAGATGTTAAAGTTATCAAAAAAAATTAAGAAATCTTATACTTATATATACCCTCCTATTCTTTCTTAGTCATGGCTCTGCTAGCTGGCTTGGGGGAACAGCACAATGGAAGTGGTTGATTAACAACAGTTCCCACCTCCCCTCATTCCATCCCCAGCACATGTCCTTAAATTTTAATGTTTGGTTTTAATTTATTTACGTCTTAATGTATACCGTGTTTTCCTGAAAATAGGACCTATCCTGAAAATAAGCCCTAGCTTGATTTTTATGTGTGCACCTAATATCAGCCCTATCCCAAAAATAAGCCCTAGTTAAGACTACATCCCACCGTCTGGTTGTATCAGGTGGGGCGAGGCACTTGTGTAAAAATCAAGCTAGGGCAGGGGTGGGCAGGTGGAGCTGCTCCACATGCCCTGCACCAGCTTACCTTAGGATTGCTGCAGCCAGGCCTCCCATGCCCCTGTTGCGCCACTGCCTGACTTCTTCTGTGGCCAGATGCCATGTGGTGCATTGCACCGGTGCCGCTGCTCACAGCCGGACGCCACGTGGTACATCACACCAGTGCTGCCGCTCGCAGGAGGCCACATGGTGCATTGTGCCAGTGCCACAGCTCACATGTGCAACAGCACAACACACCACGCAGCCTCCTGATGTGAGCGGCGGCATCGGCGCAACATGCCACGTAGCCTCCTGCGACTCATGCGGCATCCTGCCACAAGAGGTGGCACCAGCGCGATGCGCCACATGGCGTTTGGCTGTGAGCAGCTGTGAGTGGCTGCAGAAGAAGTCAGGTAGCAGCGCAACAGCTGTCAGGGCATGGGAGGCCTGGCTGCAGTGGTCCTAAGGTAAGCGGATAAGACATCCCCTGAAAATAAGACCTGCTGCTTATTTTGGGGCCCAAAAGAAAATAAGACCAGGTCTTATTTTTTGGGAAACACGGGTATGTATGTATATAATGTATATGTATAGATACACTTTTATGACTGTAAGTTGCCCAGAGTTACCCTATGCTAAAATGGCGGGGGGAGAGGGTGTCAATAAAATGTATAAAAAAATACATTTGCTAATTGTAAAATTCTATATTTAGAGAAATATTTACTGCAATAAAATAAGTGATTAAAACTCTTTCAAATCAACCATCACAACGAAAGAAGGACAAAAGATTTGTACCAGTGACGTTGATGGGGATAATACAAGAGGAAATCACTTGGGCATCTTGTTTCATTTTCTCCTCTGGAGTTGGGAGGGGTAGTGCTTTGCTCCAATTTGTTTGTTTATCCAGTGTAGAAGGTATATTATGTATTGGATTTTTCGGCCTCTGCCCTAACATGATATCTGTATCTTCTTCCTCCGAAGGGTGGTGGGACTGTAAATAAATACAATCAAAATTAGCATCCATGCATAAACACCAAAATAGTAAGAATTGGAAGTAAAAAAAAGGAAGGAAGTTCCTTGGAACTTAGAAGAACTTTCATGTTGTTTGCATGTAGACTTACAAATGAACAATTTACATATGATTGACAACCTGCAGCACTGATTTCAGTAGAACTTTAGCATGGCCTTATGAATTGATCTCATGTTCTATATATTTTGAAAGAAATACATATTTTGTATTTTTAAAATACCTGATTTTACTTCAAAGTAAGGTCTCTCTGAAATTAACAGAATTTAAACATAGGAATACTGAGCTATGGATTTAAAGTCAATCAAAGGTGTTGCATTCACTCTGTCCATATGACATACTTAACCATGTCAAGTTAAGATCTGGTGATTGCATTCACAGATCCTGAGCTTGAATAATGTTAACTCTGGGTTGTTGTTATTTCATTGCTACGAAATACAAACCTGGTTCATTTGATTAATTTACTGTTCATAATACAGTGTTAAACCAGACAATGGGGTTTTGGTTACCAAATTAAGTATGTCATGTGAACACAGCCATCTAATAATAAATACTGGATATCAAAAGAAAAGTTGAAAAGTAAAGTTTGAACCAGGATCTTTAGAATATCTAACAGCCAGTTGTTATTCAGAACAAATAATTTAAACAAGGGACAAAAGATAAAAAAGTAAGATACCAACTACCTCAAAGAGTAGAAAAAGAAAGAAAGAAAGAAAGAAAGAAAGAAAGAAAGAAAGAAAGAAAGAAGGACTGTTGTGTTTTGTTGCTTTACTATGTGCGAGTAAAACAATAGAACAATCTAGACACTATCTAGAGAACTAATCATTCATTTCTTGAATGATTAATACAGCTTTTCCCATTTTTTAAAGTACGTATTTTTCATTTAATCAATCATCATACTCTAGAGACTGGAAGAAGCCATCCTGAAGTTTGTCTATTACCTAAGTTCAATTTTCAGTGTCAGTTCTGATGACTACTTGATATTTTGCCCTTTTGCTTATTCAGAAGTATTTCATTCTTTTAGTTTTTGTTAAAGGGACAAGATTTAATTTTTGCATTTTTAAAGTCTGTCAGAGCATTTAAATATTTTTATTTTTATAACTAAGACCCACAGTCAAGTTAACTTTAGTTTATTTTTGTCAGAAATATACTGCTCAACATTCCTGCTGAAGGCACAAAATAGACTTACAATCATTCTTAACCCCCAACGTCTATGCTGAAGGCTTCAGTGAAGTAAATCACTTCACAGTGATTTATCCAATTTATATCAAGCTACGTTCTTACCTTGCCAGAAATGCCTGTAATATTATACATAAAAATGTAAAAGGGACCCGTCTTCTTAGAAGATATTTCTGTCCATCTCTAGGTTAGGAAAACATTGCCATTTTCTTTCTTTCCAGCTTTTGTGCTGTTCATAGCAGCCATGAATAGTTCATATAAACTACAAGCACAAAAGACTTTGTTTCCTAGGTAACCTCTGAGCTAAAAAGTTGGTGCACGCAAAAAAAAAAAAAGTCCCCTATAGCCTGTATTAGCTTGCATTTTGTGACCAATACTTTCCCTGCATAACAATGTCTTTTGGACAAAGAGAGTGAAGTGACCTGACTACAATCTCTGACGGTCTGCCAGGGTTGCTCTTCAGCAAACAATAGCAGTGATAACAGTCCTTTGACTAGGTCCATACTGTAGCTTTAACATCATTGGATACATTCTTGTAGTTTTCCGAGATCACCATCTATTTTTCCCCAGCTATATAAAAATTTAGTTCAGGCATTTAAAACTAATCAACAAAAGGAAACTTGCTCATCGGCTATTAAACCTAACACCAAATTGGTATGGAGGATGAAAAAAAGTTAATGGTCTTTGTTGATAAGAGCATGAAATAAAGACAACAAAGTTAGTCAGCCAAAAGAGTAGCAAAGAAAGATTAGGGAGTGAAAGGGACAGATTGTATGAGGAGGTTTTATTCAGTTATTTTCCAATACCTTTTTACTCCATGGGGTCATGTGGCAACACTCAGTAGGGGAAGACGAGCGGGTTCTATAAAACTATAAATATGAAATGTGGAGGGAGAGGGAAATGATTAAAAATTAACACATACAACAAATGTTTCTATGATTTTTGATCAAAGTACATCTGAAATGCATGGTGTAGCATTAAAAAAGTTTCTTCATTGAATTCTGTTCCTGTGAGAAATAAATAATATAAATCTATAAAGTTTTTATCATGAGAACCTGTTTATCAATTATAATATGCTGCTTAATTTCTTCATATTTAGACAAAGTGGTTAGCTACATGTTAATGGGCATAAAAATCATGTGTGTAGATTTTTCCCATGCAAGTTCTTTGATAGTTGACAATTCCATCCTTACAGCAGGAAACCATTCACTGATTATTTAATTCAATTTCCTCTGGTTTTTGGGTTTTAGGTCACACTATATGGAAATGGGTATGGGGAGTATCAGATCAATAACTTTTGCCTATTAATCTCAAGTAATCTAATCATGGAATTTCTTCTGATGAAATGGAACCATGTATAATTTATAAAGAGCTAGTTAACCCACTGCAGCATTAAAACAACTTTTAGTTTTTCTTCATAATGTTGTCCTTATTGTTTTATAATAATTTGTTTCACATTGTATGTACACTATTCATGAAACTGATTGCTGTTAGGTGATGTAGAAACATCAGTAATAACATTGTCCATGTGACTTAATATTGAAATTGGCCATGATGGCTGAGAATGATGGCAGTGATAATTCAAATATTTGGAGGGCACCAGTTTGGAGAAAGAAGAAGAAACAATCAATGAGCTGCAAAACAGGATACACTCTCAGCATAAAAGATGGTTTGAGAAGAGAATATTATGGAAAGATGTAAAGCCTTCTTCAACTACAATAAAAATTGTTCAACATTGTTCATTCATTAAATGGTAGCTTCCCTTCACTCAAGCACAGGGTGGACAGCCATCTATAAAGGATTTTTTTAATGTCACCAAAAGGTCCTATTCTAATATTATGAAAATCATTAGTATACATGCACTGAACTTGCTAGTATGTGAATATGAAGATGCAGTGTTAAAGCACTTATTATAATTAGATGCTATACAACGTAAGTGAAAGTGAGACCTGTGAAAATGTACAACAAAACATGTCACAGTTACTCTTTTCCTGATTCAAAAATTTGTATCAGCGAGGGGAAGTAATTGTTATATGCTGGCTTTATTTTCTTGAAAGGGATATACAAATTTTTTTTGGGGGGGGGGTGAGAATGTTCAGTATGCCAAAGAGAAAGCATGTAATTCAGATTGTCAGGCAGAAGAAATTAAATTCCACAAGAAGGAATAGGTCACCTGATAAACAGAAAACCAGGGGACATTGCATTTACCATTTTAAAACCTGGCAAAGGTGGGAACATCTTTTATTGCTGAAAACTGCTATTCTTCAAACAACTTGCAGCAAAAAGATACTCCAAGGGACAAGAAAAATGTGTGCTCCATCTAATCTTGGATGGTGTCCAGTGAATTTCATCAACAGTTTTATAAAACTGAACAGAGAACTTTCCCTCTGGAAGCAAACTGAACCAGCTGATTAGATATGGGTATCTACAGCTCAGGGGTGGGTTCCAACTTACCTCGCTGCCGGTTCGCTCCCTCCCGCGCCTCGTGGGCGCGCCTCATGGGCACGCGCACGGTTTGCGCGCGCATGCGCAGTAACAAAAAATCCGAAAAA
>QLTV01001545.1:36161-62692 GCA_003457575.1 Thermophis baileyi
ATAGAATAGAATAGAATAGAATAGAATAGAATAGAATAGAATAGAATAGAATAGAACAGAGTTGGAAGGGACATTGGAGGTCTTCTAGTCCAACCCCCTGCTTAGGCAGGAAACTCTACACCACTTCAGACAGATGGTTATCCAACCTCTTCTTAAAAACTTCCAGTGTTGGAGCATTCACAACCTCTGGAGGCAAGTTGTTCCACTTATTAATTGTTCTAAGGAAATTTCTCCTTAGTTCTAAGTTACTTTTCTCCTTGATTAGTTTCCACCCATTGCTTCTTGTCCTACCCTCAGGTGCTTTGGAGAATAGCTTGACTCCCTCTTCTTTGTGGCAGCCTCTGAGATATTGGAACACTGCTATCATGTGACCCCCTAGTCCTTCTTTTCATCAGACTAGACATACCCAGTTCCAGCAACCGTTCTTTATATGTTTTAGCCTCCAGTCCCCTAATAATCTTTGTTGCTCTTCTCTGCACTCTTTCTAGAGTCTCAACATCTTTTTTACATCGTGGCGACCAAAACTGGATGCATGATTGTGGATCATGCTTCTTGGCTGAAGGCTACTCTGAAACACCACATGGAATAGAAGACTCATGGTGGTTAGAATGCAGTAGTGCAGGTTAACTCACTGTTCACTCCAGGAGTTTGATTCTGAATGGCTCAAGGTTGACTCAGCCTTCCATTCTTCTGAGGTCGGTAAAATGAGGACCCAGATTGTTGGGGTCAATATGGTGACTCTGTAAACTGCTTAGAGAGGCCTGAATTTCACAGGGGTGAAATTCAAATTTTTTTCCTACCGGTTCTGTGGACATGGCTTGGTGGGCGTGGCTTGGTGGGCATGGCAGGGGAAGGATACTGAAAAATCCCCATTCCCTCCCCACTCCTGGGGGAAGGATACTGCAAAATCTCCATTCCCACCCCATTCCAGGGGAAGGATACTGCAAAATCCCCATTCCGTCCCCACTCCTGGGGGAAGGATACTGCAAAATCTCCATTCCCACCCCACTCTGGGGCCAGCCAGAGGTGGTATTTGCCGGTTCTCCGAACTACTCAAAATTTCCGCTACCGGTTCTCCAGAACCTGTCAGAACCTGCTGAATTTCACCCCGGTAAAGCACTATGAAACAGTATATAAGTCTTATTACTATTGCTATGGAATAGCTAGTTAAGAATCTTAACTGCAATTCTTAGTAGCCCTCATCTCTTTGCATGTAATACATAGGAGAAAGAGAAAGGAAGGAAGGAAGGAAGGAAGGAAGGAAGATCAAATTGCTAGTTATTTTACTATCTTCCCCGCTCTGTATTAAAAAATGAATTTTTAAATTACTTTAAATTGGTGAGAATAAAAATTGGGTGATACGAGAAATTCATTTGAAGTCCTCTATTTCCCCCCCCCCATATTGATTTCCTTGAAAGAGAGAATTGCTTGACATTTTCCCTCCATTTCTTCTATGTTCTCTTACTCAGAAGTCATACTTTATTCAACACAGCTGACCTTCAATTAAAAAGTTTATAAGGGGCACTTCTTTTTTCAGTAGAAAGGTTGAAAAAGACTGTCCGAAATAGATAACATAGATACATAGAAGACAGCCAGTGTGGTATAGTTAAGGAGCCAGGATTTGCACCATACATTTCTAGAATATATTTAGGGGGACATCAGTGGATTTCACTGAATTGTTAAGGCACTGCTCTCTCTCTAAACTCTCCTAGTGAAAAAAGACCAACATTTTGACTGGCTTTGGGAATCTTTGGAGGCCTCAAAGCGAATGCTAGTGGCTGCATTTTTTATACCCCTGGATTAAGGTTCAATACTAGTTTTTAGAAGCAATTCAGAGAAGAACATAATGGTACAAATCTTTTAATAGATAGCAATTGCTCTGCTTTATTTTCCTACTAACCCCCCCCCCCCGAGTTTTCAGTTTCATTAGCAAGCTTGCTAAGTACAGACTGCAGATTGTTTTGACAACGAATCATCCTTCATATTGAAGATGCAGATAGATACAGGATTATACAGTAAGCCCACACAAGGGAAAATACAAAGGACTCTTCACTGCATACTTTCTCAGTCTTTTCCTCATTTATTCTATTTCCAAGACAGGAGAACTGTGTTTCTCTCTGAATGACATATGTCACCTTTTCATTTATAAAAGATCATTTTTATTGTTTATCATCCTATTGGAATAATAGCAAAGTAAGACATAAACCATTGCCTGAGCTATAAACACTACTGGAAAAGCTTGGGTAAAGCTGGATAACCTCACTGGTTAGTATTCCCCATGCAAACACTTCCTCATTCTCTTAGCTAAGAGTCACTGGTATCCAAGCAACCCTTAACACTTCGTCCTCAATGGATCACCAAATCTTTATCAAAATATAATTAGAATCCTAATTTAGAAGATAAAGGCTAAAAGCTCATGCCATGCCAAAAATAAGAAAAGAAAAACCTTGCTAAGATTCTATTGTCACCAATGTGTCCATGAGTCATATTCTGATGGGCTCATTAGTTCTATAGCATCTCGTCTCCTCACTTCAATGATAATGTAAAGAAGAATTAGGGAATCCAAGACGCTTCAGATTTTGCTCTATAGTCCCTGATCATTGGCTATGGTTGGGAGGAGTTCAACAACACCTACAAAACACAACCTACTTCTTGGTAAGCTAGAAAAAAGTGGGATAGATAGCATCACCACCAGATGGATTTGTAACTGGCTGACAAACCATACTCAATGAGTAGTCCTTAATGGTACTATATCTACATGGAGGGAAGTAAGCAGAGGGGTACCACAAGGTTCCGTCTTAGGCCCAGTACTCTTCAATATCTTCATAAACGATTTAGATGAGGGAATAAAAGGGGAACTTATCAAATTTGCAGATGATACTAAGCTGGCATGAATAGCCAACACCCTAGATGATAGGCTCAAGATCCAGATCTTGACAGACTTGAACACTGGGCCCTATCTAACAAAATGAAATTCAATGCAGAGAAAAGTAAAGTCCTACACTTAGGTAAAAAAAACCAAAAATATACATATAAACTGGGCGAAACCACACTCAATAGCAGTGACTGCGAGAGGGATCTTGGAGTCTTAGTAGACAACCAGCTAAATATGAGCCAGCAGTGTGCAGCGGCGGCCAAAAAAGCCAATACAATCATAAACTGCATTAATAGAGGGATACAATCTAGGACTAGGGAGGTACTAATACCACTCTATAAAGCCTAAGTTAGACCACACCTAGAATACTGTATCCAGTTTTGGTCATCACACTAAAAAAGGATGTTGAGACTCTAGAAAAAGTGCAGAGGAGAGCAACCAGGATGATTAGGGGACTGGAAACTAAGGTTGACTTTCAATTCAATTGAATTCAATTGAATTCAGGAGACTAGCAAGAAATATCAATAGTTATATCTTGCTTCAATCCATTCTTATTTTACACAATTTACAATCAGCCATAATTGTAATGGTAATAAAATAATATAATATAAAACATCATCAATCACTAATTGGTAAATAATCTTATTATACTTCAGGTCAACATCCAAGTGCCACATATTTCTTACCACTATAATCTAACCTCTGAAGACATTCCTAAAAGTCCAGACTTAACAATGTTTCAGATGATGATGACAGGAGCACTTACTTTCACATCTGGGAGCATGCTACTCTACCCAAAGAAAGCTCACTTCAATATCATTTCACTGAACATCCCAGTAGGTGGGACCTTCCATAGGCCCTCCATGCCTATTGGCTAAACCAGGGGTCCTCAAACTACGGCCTGCAGGCTGCATATGGCCCGCCAAAGCCATTAATCTACCCCGCACAAGACCATGAGGCTGCCCCGCCCACATCACCCCGCCCACCCGCCGGCCCCCACCCTTCAGCCAAGCACAGGACTTACCCTTGCGAGCCCCGCGGGCTGGAACTGGAAGGTAAGGCCAACATTTTTGGCTGGCAGAGTGCTTCTGGAGGCGGGGGTGGTGAAAAATGGGGCACATGGATGCCCCGGGAGGCAAAAAACAGCCCGTTTTGGCCTGTTTTTGGCCTGCAGAGTGCTTCTGGAGGCGAGGGAGGTGAAACAGGGCATGCGGATGCCCCGGGAGGCCAAAAACAGCCCGTTTTGGCCTGCAGAGTACTTCTGGAGTTGGGGGAGGTCAACCAAAAGAGCAACATGCAAACAAAAGCAAATAAAACACCCCCAGGAGCAAAACAAATTAAAGTTTAATTTGTGTGCATTGTTTAATGGACTGAAATTGGCCACACCCACCTAGTCACATGACCTAGCCACGCCCACCCAGTCACATGACCACCTAGCCACGCCCACCCAGACGGTCCAGCTCCCCAACAGTCTGAGGGACTGTGAATTGGCCCAGTTTAAAAAGTTTGAGGACCCCTGGGCTAAACAGATACAAGGCTGTCTCAAATATAGCCAGATACAGTATGTAGTGTAAAGCTATATAAGGCTTTACACTTAATGACCAGCACTTTGAATTACACTTGGAAGGAACTGATAGCCAATGCAGCAATCCTGTAGCCATAGAGTGATTTGATAGTAAATACATGAACTTCCACAGATTTCACCAACTGAAAATTCTGGATAGTTCTGAAATATAGTTCCATGTAAAGTAAACTACAGTAATCCAATTAAGAAGCAACAAGGGTATGAATAAGAGTCTTCAGTGTCTCCTATTCTATGAAAGGGCACAACTGGTGCACCAGTGAGAACTGGGAAAAGGACTTTGGGCCATAGCTTTCCCTTCTTTTTCTAGTATATTTATTTTTTCTTACTGTCAACAAGCTACATTTATGGTTTTGTTTTCCATTCCAGAAAATACACATCTTGATTATGTGTATTTTCCATTTTTTCTTCTCTTTTTCTACATTTTGAGGATCATACTATGACAGATATGATTTCCTCAAAGCACAGGGTTGTTTTTTTTTAAGGTTTATTGGGTTTTTATTTTTAAACATATATCAACATCAATACATGAACAGTGTGGCCTCTGGGTATGGTTCATGTTAATACAAATAACAACAGTCAATTGTTACATTAATCAAACTTATATAATCCTAATATTAATGTACTTGATTATTTTAAAGTAGTTATTCAATATTTCAATTTTCCATTCTAATGTCAATTATCTTCTTGAACATACATAGTAATACCATCTTTCAACCTCTCATCTTTCCATCTAATTATTACTTATTTTCAATTTATATAGAAATTATAACTACTAATATTCCCCCTAATTCTTATTTCTACCTCTATTCTGGCTTCTAGTCAGGTCACTCTTACTAATCCTAATGTTAAGACACATATTTATGTTAATACATAGTTCTTTATATAAAGGTGTATATTCTTATTTCTACCTCTATTTCTAGTTTTTAATCAGGCCATCATTATATTAGAAAAAAGAAGAAAGAAAAAAAGGAAAAAAAGCTCTATTCTATCCATCATCCCTTGCCCATTTTAATACTTCAATTCTTATTCGTTTTTTGGGTTTCCTCCCATACTCCTCTCTTGGATCTTTGTCTCTGTAAACATCTGTATCTTCATTATTCCATCTAAATATTTCTCCCATCTCTATCCTCCTAAGCTGCCAATCAATCTCCAGAGTATCCACCCATACTCCTATCTCCCTTTCAAAAACATCTTCCAGTTTATCCAATTCCAATTCCATTTTTATATCTCTCAAAAAGTTTTTCTCATCCTTTTGTTTTATTTGGTGATTTGTCTGTTCTATCTTTTCCTCCATTCTTTCCGCTGCCTCCTCTCTTTCCTGGACTCTGATCTTCATTCATTGCCAGTTGTATCATATTTTCTACTTTGTCACTTATGCCTTGGATTAACTCTTTTATCTCTCTTTGGTTCTTTGTCATGGTATCCCTAATGCTTTGAAACATCCACGCCATTTCTCTTGAAATCTCACTCATTTCCCCCTAAACTAAGACAAGGCATCTTGTCTTAGTTTAATAAGTCCACTTTTAGTCAGGGCCACAAACAATATATTCAGTTCCAGTTTTGCTCATCAAAGAGTTCAATAATCATAACCCTTTACATCTCAGGGTTATTAATCAATTCCATTTAAATAGTCCAGACAGTTTCCGCACAACAAAAGTCACTTTACATTACCTAAAAGTCTTATCACAATAGTAAAGTAATTAATTATAGGGCAGTTAGTATCACCACAATCCTTCAAAAAGATGTTGCTTGTTTCTTCTGTCAAAATTTTCCTAGATTTGTAGGGGTATAGTATAGTCCATTCACCAGTAGATGGCAGCATCAACAGAAGTTTCAGCATTGTTTCAAATGTGATAAATTAAAATCCAAATTTAATTCAGTTTATAGAGACAAAATTAAATCAATTTAGGTACATAGTTCCAGCATATTATAATGCCTTTCCATAACAACGCCTAACCAGTTTAAAATCCAATTTTCTTTTATTAAAAGATCTTTAGCTTTTCTCCCCTCAGTTCCTTTCATTCAGGTCTAGGATTTTTTTCTCTATGGTTATTCACCGCTTTTAAAAAGGTAACTCCTTTCCACTTAATTCTTTTCTTTCAATTTCTGAAGTTTTTCTCAAAGTGCTTAGTCGCTGCTTTAGCAAATAGTTGTGAACCTCTCTTTTCCTGGATTGTTTCTTTTTGGGGTTAGGTTTTAAATAAGAAAGAATCCTCTCACCCAGTTCCAGACACTGTTCACTGACTCCACTCCAGCACCAGTCTTAGGTGTTCCTCGGCTGCCCCAGCTTCTCCTCGTCGTGGCTGAGAGGGAAAGAAAAACCCCGGGTCAGGCAGGAGAGTTGCAACTCTCCGTGACCTCACAGGGCACCCCTCTTTGCTTCACCTCCCCTACAGGGAGGCTTTGGCTCCTCTCGGAGCCCACCAACAGGGAGAATTTGGCACGGGAGCGCAGAGACCCACTCCCCATGTCCAACCTCACCGTGACATCAACCGGAAGTCTCAAAGCACAGTTTTTTGAACTAGTGCATCCCAGTGTCCAGGTTATTTCACATTTTCTCTCATTAATGCTACTGGGAGGTAAGTATTAAGAAGTGTGTATCAAGGGAGGAGGGAGAGATTTAGAAAACAGAATCTGAGAAAGCTAATTTGTTTACAGAGGTTCTTAGGAACCCTGTGGCCCAGTTTAAACATGACAGATCAGAGTTTATTACTTTCAGTAGTAGTCAATAAATTCATATTCTACTTTCAATTTCTTCTTTTCCCATTATTATACCTTCTCTCCCCTCCCCCCCCAAGCTCTATAATATCCTAAAGCAGTGTTGGCGAACCTTTTCAGCACCGAGTGCCAAAATGGCAGCATGCGCGTGCGCATGTGCCAGAAACTGGAAGAGCAGCCGCCCGGTATGCATGTGCGCGCTGGGAAGATGGTCTTCTGGTTTCCAGCTTGTGTATGCGCACCGGCCAGCTGGTCTTCGCACACGCATGCGCACCAGAAACTGGAAGACCAGGAGCACCGGAAACCGGAAGATCATCTTCCCGGCACGTGCATGCACACCGGGCGGCTGCTCTTCCAGTTTCCGGCACTCCCGCGCATGTGAAGACCAGCTGGCTGGCGTGCCGGAACCCGGAAGAGCAACAGGCAACGGCTCGCGTGCCCGGAGAGATGGCTCTATGTGCCACTTCCGGCATGTGTGCCATAGGTTCGCCATCATGGTCCTAAAGCACTGGTTTTACCTCCGTCCTTTCTCACTGATATTCGCCCAACTGACAAAGAAGGGGTTTTGTCACTACGTTCATTTTAATTTGTCAGCAGGACTCTTATTCTGAAATGACACTGTATACTGATATGAAGTTCTCATGTGATACCTGTACTGCGCATGTGTTAATCTTTCCTTTGTTCTCTTTGTTCTTCACCATGTAGACACAGACTTAGATGTTCTTATTTTTGTTATGCAAATATATTACTTTTATTCTTTCCTGGACTCCGGTCTTATTCATGAGGATTGAGGGCAGGGAAACAAGATTCATTTCACCTCTAATTATTTTTATCTCCGCAACAATATCCACAATCATATTCAGATGCATATAAAATGTGGTCAAAGAATAATGTATATATATCTACACCATGTCACAAAGAACCTGTATAGTGTGTGATATGTTTTCTGGCATAATGTTAGCATACAAATCAATTTTAAGGCTGATGCTCAGATTTTCCAGTCCAGTGCCCTCAAATATGCTAGATTACAATTCCCAGATTTCCTAGATGTTGGAGAATTATAATTCAATACATCTGGAAAGCATGATGTTGGAAAGGGCTGTCATAGTTACAGGAACTAAATGTCTTTAGTGACTCTCTGAATTGAAGTGGTAGAAACCACACTAGATTATTTGTAGATACAATGGTATATTTTGCACTCTTTCACCAGATTGAAAGTGGTGTTTGCAGTAAAATAGCATTTAAACTAAAATTTATCCTCAATGTGTTACATTAAAATTTATTCTTTAAAAACAGGAAGAATTACAAAATATAATCATCTTACTGAGTATGAAGTAATTGTATGTATATGCAGCAATTCTTTATATCCAAGTCAACAGGGTTATGAACTAACTTCAAGGCTTCCCAATGTGATAATATTTCTTTTTCTTTCCCACAGTTGCTTCTACTACTGCTATTTTCTTTACTACACAACATATCATTTTTGGCCTCAAATTATCAAAAAGACATCAACCCACAGAAAATGGAGATGAAGGAGATAAGGTTGTATATTTTGAGTGGTTTGAAGAAGCAAAACAAACACACAATGCCATTGGAAATAGGTGACTATTTGGCAGGTCTCTGCTGATTCAGCAAAAAAATTCCAGTTAGCAAGCCTAAATATGTCCTAAAAATTGTTGGATCTCAAAACACCCATAATATTTCAATATAAAGCTATTCAGTGTCTTAAACTATATTCTAAAATTGCATATCTCCTGTAACATCCATCTAAAAGGTAATGGTCTGAAATGACTTTTTTTTTTTTTGAGATAGCAAATTATCACCAGTGACCAAGTATGAATAATTGATTGCCCATATTTCCATGTTATTGCTTCAATACCACTTCAAGCTTGTGTTAACCATACCCATAGCACGCACGCACGCACACACAAAACACACTTTCTATTTCTGATCATTTTCAGCCACAGGGACAGAAAAAAACAAATTTAAAATATTTCAATCAATGCTAAAATTATCTTAAATAGTAAGAATACCAGTTACAGATAATATACATGATTCATTTGTTAATTAAATTGGCCCCAAAGAGTACAGAGTGAACAGTACAAATGAATTCATCATATGTGGTTATAGAACTACTTTAATATCAAAACAGTGTTATGGTTGCAACATAACTAGTTATTAATGAATCCTTCCAAAGCCTGATGCTTTCCAGATGTATTGGAACTAAACTTTGCAGAATTCCCAGTCAAATGACCATTCATTGGTGATTCTAGAAGTTTGTACACCTAACATGTCTGGAGGTCATTTTGTTGAGGAAGACTGATTTCATATTTATGACATCCATTATATCTACATTAATGGTTCTATTTGTCATATTGGGCACTCGTAACATAAATTACCTCATTTATGTATGCAACCTGTCAATTATAAATTAAATATATACAATTCCAAAGAAATTAAAATCTCTTTAGTCTAGATCAGCTTATGCAAGAAAGAAAAAGAATATTACATTATATTATATTATAAGGGTAAGAGATTTCCAGAAACCATGGAGTTTCCTTCCATTTTTAGGCAGATTCATTGTCATTTAACCAACACACATTCCAATTTCCCTTCTTCCCTTTCTCATTCTTTCTAATACAGGCACCAACTATGACTAAGCATATAGCTGGATGGAATGGTTTTTAGAACCTGCAACTAAATTTAAGTGAATTGACCACTTAAAAATAATTGTTCTCATCTTTCCAGGGCAATTGAAGATAGGAGAACAATTAGGTGGCACTCATTCTGTCTTCCAATGCACCAAAATGCAGATAGAAGAATTCTCTATAGCCACTAAGACTTTTGCAATCACTGCAAAGCCAACCCACGTCCCAAGCAGATTCACTGATTGCAATGGATTTTGCAGTCTTTCCTGAAATTTTGTAAACTGGAAAGGCAGAGATCTCTCAGTTACTGTGTTAGAGTAGTCACCCATTTCTTACTTTCCACTGATTTTCATTGCCTGTACGTCTTTGCATACTCGAAAAAGGAAGGGGGGGGGGACCTTTCTTAGCTTAACTTCTTACTTGTTGCTGTCATCCTAAATGTTATTACAAAGTTGTCATATATATTCCATCAACCAGCTCTGTGTTTTTGCAGAGCAAGAAGCAAGGGGGAATGTCCTTCAGAAAGAGGGAAAGATATGATTTCTACTAACTCTACCCATATTTTACAGTTTTTGTGCTGCTTATATCATGTAAAAAAATAAGACTCATGATGAATAATCAGCAAAAATAGCAGAAATATTAAAATTAACTTGTAAATGCCCACCATCTTGGTGCAATCATTCCATTCTGTAGGGTATGTTTATAATGATCTTAGGAAAAATTCCAAAATTGATATTAATTTGGGGGGGGGGAATGGAGTGTTGGGGGAAGCAAGCATATAAAATACCTTGCGAGTGTAGGATGGCCAAAAAGTCTCACCTGTGATGCTTTTTAGTGAAATGAGGGTTGTTGGAGTTGGGGGAGAGAGAAAGGTAACTGAATCAGAAATAAAGAATGAGTATAGCATTAATAACAGATTTTTACCATTCATCTTGCAAAAGATTAGAAATCAGGAAAATGTTTTTTACTTGTTTATTGATGACACCTTATGTTTTGGGGAAGGAGGTGTATCTTCTTTTTTAAAAAAAATACAAAACAGTAAATACTGTTAAATAAATTTGTGATGGATTTTCAAATGCAGTTGCTCTTCTCTTCCCTTGTTTCTGTCATTTGAAAAGTACAGCCGTGTGCCAAATATCTTTTAGTGGCTGGCAGCTTCTGCATCTCCACACCTTGCCAGCAAGCAGAAATGCTGCATACTAAACTCTTGCAGGCAATGAGAGAATCAGACAGAAAACAGCAACATGCTCCTGCAGCTTCTGCATTCTATTAAGATAAAACTTAAAATACAATGCAAAACATTTTGAAAATTCCCCAAACAACACCATCAAATATTACTTTTAAGAAAGAAAATATGGTATAGTATTTGTTTTAATCAGAATAAATAAAGGATTATGCAAGGAGTGTTCTATATAGGAAAGAAATTTTATTACCGTTGGGAGAAACTCCTGGTCATTTAAATTCTCCATTCAATTCTTAGAGTCACCCAGAGATTGCAGCTTTTCCTTTTAACTTCACTTCCCAGCTGTGTAAGGAATTCGTTAAAAATGATGTCACGGCTAATCATCTCACTCTCTTTCTTAGTCTTCATCTCATTCACTTGCTAAAAAAGCTGAAGCTGCTACTCTGATCATTCCAAGCTGACTAATAAAATGGGATCATCCAAGTTCCAGCTTCCACCACTTGGCCATGCAAGGGCTGATCAGTACTGCATCATAGATGCTTTTCTTCTCAGACTACTGCAGCACTTCTGCTAAAACTGCACTGTCAAAAGGTCCCAGGATATCCATAGAGCCCTAATTGTTTTAACCTCATTATGTGTCCAACCTTACAGAGCCATCCAACTTTATTGTTAAAGAGGCAAAGGAAATTATCTTTTTCTTGAGGGGAAGTGTCATCTTTCCCAAATTAAAGGGGCCCCTAGGGTGACTGGGTTGATTTTTTTAATGCCTTGTTGCATTAAAACTGCAATCCATCTTTCCTCACTCTTCCTGTCCCCCCTTCCTTCTTGGAATATTACATTGTCAGAATATGATTCCAACTCAAAACCAGTAGTGGTGGTGGGGGGAATTCTGAATTCTATTTGCGGTGGAGTCGTGCACTGAATTTGTGATGTAGAAATCAGAATCCCTGCAGTTTTACACAAAGACTCAGGCCTGACATAAAGCTGCTGGCATTTTAAAACCTTTTCTTGAAGATCAGGACATTGAAGGGGTGGGCTCTTTCAATCAGATTGATGGTTGGTACTACAAACTGGGCACCCAAACCCCAAATACTAGCCCTGTGTAAGTTTGTCTACAAATGGATCCTTTCTTGAATTTGCATCTAATGTTTATCTTTCTGGAGTTGTGTTAAAATTCCAGTTGAAATGTGAAGATAATGCAACAAAACCTCTTGGTCAACAAGGGCAGAAAATAAACCATAGCAAGCAATGTTCCACAAGACACCGCCCCTCCCCAATGATTCACTCTCCAGCATTTCAAAAGACATGTGTAAAAATGATGCTATTTCCAATTCTCTGCAAAGTAATTCAGCTATGGGCTCAGTATATAGCCATAACCTCTCAGCAGCAAGGCAGACCAGCCATAAAGCAAGGCCTACTAAATAGCTAACCGGCCTGTTTGTGGCCATGGGCATCCCTTCTCCCCTCCCCTCCATACCTGCATATCTTCTCCTTGGGTAATGCTGGACCTTGTATTGAGAATTACCCATCTCTGTTGTGGACAGGAGGCAGCACTAAACATCCTTTATAGCAATAGCACTTAGACTTATATACCGCTTTACAGTGCTTTACAGCACTCTCTAAGCGGTTCACAGAGTCAGCATATTGCCCCCAACAATCTGGGTCCTCATTTTACCCACCTCGGAAGGATGGAAGGCTGAGTCAACCTTGAGCCGGTGAGATTTGAACCGCTGAACTGCTGAACAGTCAGCTGAAGTAGCCTGCAGTACTGCACTCTAACCACTGCGCCACCTCGGCTCTTTATAAGACTCAGTTGCATAATGGAAGTCAGCTACATGATTCTACCTCATCTTTCATCCATTCTCAGCTTAACTGTAGAAGCAAGAGAAAGTCAGAAGCAGAAGCAGCTGCAGCAGCAGCAGCATAAGCGGCAGCAAGGGGGAATTTCAGCATGTATACAGATAACCTCAGTCTGTGGAAATTGGACTTATGCAATATATATTCCACTCTTCTTTCCTGTAGAGTTATACACCCAAATCAAACACAATAGGGAACTAACAGCTTCCATAAAAAATTACCCTACATATGTACCTAAAAAAAGAAAAACATAATGAAATAGAGAGGATGGAAAGGATGTCAATCCCAGTTACAAAGTAGGAGTAAGAAGCATACTCAAGATCAATAAAGGACTCAAATGCCTATATGTTAACACTCAAAGTATAGGCAACAAATAGGGTGAACATGAAATATTAGTACATGAAAGCAGATATGATATAGTTGCCATTACTGAAACTTGGTGGGATGAAACTCATGACTGGAATGTACTGATGGAAGGATACAAACTATTCAAAAGAAACAGACCTAACAAAAGAGGAGGTTGTATATAAAAGATCACTATATCTCTACAGAAATACACAAAACCAAGGATGACCATATGGGTCAATATAAAAGGAACAAAAAATGACATTGCTATAGGTGTATACTACAGGCCACCTAACCAAGCAGAAGAAATAGATGAACTCTTTGCTAATCAATTAACAAATGTATGTAGGAAACATACCACAGTAGTAATGGGAGACTTTAATTACCCTGATATCAACTGGGAGACAAACTCTGCAGCAAGTGGGAGATCGAAAAGATTCCCAACCAACTTAGCTGACAACTTTGTCATCCAAAAGGTAGAGGTGGGAACTAGAGGAAAAACTATACTGGACCTAATTCTTACTAATAGAGAAGAAGTGATAGAGGGAGTTGAAATTGCCGGAACCTTGGGTGAAAGGGACCACGTCATACTGGACTTCAATATAATGCAAGAAAAAAGTCAAGGAAACAGTCGGTCCAATAAAGAGAGAACATGGCAAGGAAGTAACAGGCAGTAGAGAGAAAGCAGAGCTGCTTAACTCATTCTTTGCATCAGTCTTCACACAAAAAGAAACTATAGCCCAGCCTACCAAAAACGTAACTGTAAAAGACAGACTAAAAATTAAAATTAAAATAAGCAAGAAAATGGTAAGATAGCACTTGTCTGACCTTGATGAATATAAATCACCAGGATCTTATGGATTACATGCCAGAGTTCTGAAGGAGCTGGCAATGTTATTTCAGAACCATTGTATCATATCTTTAAAAATCTATCAGATGATTGGAAAAGAGTTGATGTGGTTCCCATCTTCAAAAAAGGAAAAAAAAGTAGACCCAGGAAATTACAGACCAACCAGCCTAACCTCAATACCTGGGAACATACTGGAAAAAAATAATCAAAAAAACAGATTTGTGAACATCTAGAAACAAATAAAGTTATAACTAGTAGCCAACACGGGTTTCTTAAAAACAGTTCATGCGGAACCAATCTTATTTCAAGAGCTTAAGCTAGAAAAATGTGGGATAGACAGCATCACCACCAGATGGATTTGTAACTGGCTGACAAACCGTACTCAATGAGTAGTCCCAATGGTACTACATCTACATGGAGGGAAGTAAGCAGTGGGGTACCATAAGGTTCTGCCTTAGGCCCAGTACTCTTCAATATCTTCATAAATGACTTAGGTGAGGGAATAGAAGGGGAACTTATCAAATTTGCAGATGACACTAAGGTGGCAGGAATAGCCAACACCCCAGAAGACAAGCTCAGGATCCAAAAAGATCTTGATAGTCTTGAACAATGGGCCCTATTCAAAAAAATGAAATTTAATGTGGAGAAAAGCAAGGTTTTGCACCTGGGCAGGAAAAATCAAAGGTACAAATGCAGATTAGATGTGGGTAACTGTGAGAGGGACTTGGGAGTCCTAGTTGACGATCACTTAAACATGGGTGAGTAGTGTGCGGCAGCAGCCAAAAAAGCTAATACAGTCCTTGGTTGCATAAACAGAGGAATAGAATCAAAATCACGTGAAGTATTAGTACTGCTTTATAAAGCCTAAGTAAGACCACACATGCAATACTGCATCCAGTTTTGGTCACCACATTACAAAAAAGATGTTGAGACTTTGGAAAAAGTACAAAGAAGAGCAACTAAGATGATTAAAGACCTGGAGACTAAAACATATGAAGAACGGTTGCAGGATTTGGGTTTGGCCAGTGGTGGGATTCAAATAATTTAAAAACCAGTTCTCTGCTCTAATGACCAGCTGGATAGGCCTGGCTGGGTGATCATGTGACTGGGTGGGCGTGGCCAACTAATCACTCACATCGAGGGGACATAATGCAAAATAAACAGCCCATTCCATCTTTCTAGCCCTTTATCATGCTTCTTATTGTGCAATTATCTGTGACATTTGTTAAAGTGCGGACCCTTTCCATTGGCCAGCGGACGTTGCAATATGGCCTAACCAAAGTTTCCCTTTGGTTAGTTTGATCACGGTTTATTCAATTCACTTAATTTACTAAGCTCGCCGGGCACAGACCGTGATGAAAACTTCGAAATTAATGGGGTGGTTTGAGGTCAATGTGCGGCCCACGGCTTCTGCCCATGACTACAAGTAGTCCTCGACTTACAACTTCTGGAGGCAGGTTCAGCGGCTAAAAGAGGGCCTGGCCTGGGCGCAGGTGGTAGTGGTGTCGCCGAAGCGGGTCCACTTTTCTCCTTGGTTGGTGGGGCAGCCACGCTCGGCTGAGGGCCGCCAGAGGGAGGTGGGGAATCTAAATGAGGGTGGCGGTCCCTGAGAGAAGGCCCTTCGGTCGCCTCTCACGCAAGGAGATGGGATGTTATAAAGCTTTCGCGGCACCCAGAAGTACCAACCTCGCACTCTGCCCTCTCTGCTAGTGGCTGTCCCCTTCTTCACACGGGATTGCCTGGCAGCGAGGAGGGAGAGGGAGAAGGGGGCGGCGGCTAGCAGAGAGGGGACAGTGCGAGGTTGGTGCTTTTGGGACGAAGGGAGCCAGGAAGCATCTGGGTCCGGCTCACCCGGCCTCTCTTCCTCTCGCAGCCAAGTGTGCTCCAACTGGAATGGACTGATCCACATTTTTTTTTTAAAGCTAAAGAAAAAAATGAAAAAAAATTCATTCAGAATAAGTTGAGAAGTATGCTTTGGCAATTTTGTCTAGGTGCTCTGACATTTGTACTACAAATAATTAAGGAATGAAGGAAGATAAATGGATAAATGAAGGGAAGTATAGATGCATAAATATACGATGTTAAGGTTTGATTCACAGCAATTCTGTAGCTGCTGGGCGATCCAGTGTTCCCTGCTGCTGCCAGGCCCAGTTGCAGAGGCTGGTGTGCGCCAGACGGCATTGGCGCTGGGCCCCGCAGAGGCCAAAAAGAGGGAGTCGGGGAGGGTCGAAGACCTACCAGGAGCACAAGCCCTGCCTGAACTTCCTGGGGTGGCTCCAGTACAGCTGCTGGTGGCCCATGGTGGTAGTCACGTGGTTTGGACACCGAAAAGGAAAAGGAAAGACCAAATAGTGCAGGCACAGAGAAAGGGAGCAAGCAAGCCACCCTTCCCCTTGGGTGACACCACGGCACGAAGTGGCTCTAGTAAACTCAGGCGAGGCGGCGAGCTGAGCTGCCTGGCAAGGAGAGACTGGGGGGGGGGGGCAAGGTTTCAGCTGGTTCGCCAAACTGAGCAAACAGTTAGCTACTGGTTCTAGCGAACCGGCTGAAACCCACCACTGGGTTTGGCTAGTCTAGAGAAAAGAAGGATTAGGGGGGACATCATAGTAGTATTCCAGTATTTGACAGGCTGCCACAAAAAGGAGGGAGTCAATTTATTTTCCAAGGCACCAGAGGGCAGGACAAGAAACAATGGATGGAAACTAATCAAGGAAAGAATCAACCTGGGATTGAGGAGAAACTTCCTAACAGTGATGACAATTAACCAATGGAACAGCTTGCCTTCAGAAATTGTGGGTGCTACATCACTGGAGGTTTTTAAGAAGAGACTGGACAGTCACTTGTCTGAAATGGTATATGATCTCCTGCTTGAGAAGCGGGCTGGATTAGAAGACCTGTAAGGTCCCTTCCAGCTCTATTCTGATTCTGATTCTGATTCAGTCTTCATTCAGAGAAATAAAATATGTAGGATAATCTACCATTTTGATTCTTTGCACAAATGAACATTTACTAGCAGAAATCCAACATTAATTTGAGTAAAGGTCAATACATGTTGCATTTCAATAGATTATTTTAATGATTATTATTTTAATGTTAATTCCACATATCTGTAAGACAGAGAGATGCTAGTAACTTGTAGCTTGCTAACAAAATGGAAATTGCATCCCCATAACACTGTCCATGAAAGCAATCCCCTACTCTTAGGACTTCAGAAAGGACCTTAGATTTAATAAGTCCATTTAAATTAATAAATCATTGGCATAAGAATCAGACCCTTGGCTGATTTAGTTCAGTATTAGTTCTCCATGGTGTCTGCCATAGGCATTTCCCAAACATATCTGGATATGTTGTGAACATGGACTTTCTGCATCCAAGTGTGCACGGGTGTTGTTAATACTATTCCCTATGGAATAGCATTACAGTGGGACTTCGTTCAGAAATCCCAAAATAAGCAAGTGCATTGTTTCATGGATGTCTGAAGGCAGGGGTGAAATGTGAAATTTTCCCCTGCCGGTTCTGTGGGCATGGCTTATTTTGTGGGCGTGGCTTGGAGGTCAGGTGGGTGTGGCTGCAGGTGGGCGTGGCCATGTGGTCATGTGACTGGGTGGGCGTGGCCATGTGGTCATGTGACTGGGTGGGTGCGGCCAATTTAGCAGTCCATTTTGCCAGGGAGCAGGGGGTTGGACTAGATGACCTCTGAGGTCCCTTCCAGCCTTTGCTGTGCTGTTTCAAAGCATCCTCTGAAGCTGTGTCTAGTGCCAGCCAGGTTTGTGGTCCATCGTCCCTCCCTCCCTCCCTCCTTTCTTTTTCTTTCTTTTGTGGGAAGCGGCTCCATTCACACAAGCAAGCAAACAGATCCCTAGAAAACCCATTCAAGACGGGATATTTGGAAATTTCCCCATGGCAAGATTTGGCAGCTAACAAAACACAGTAGTAGAATCAGAATAAGCAGCCCCACACTCAAGACCCGACACAGGACGAAACTCATTTAGACACAATGGGAATCACCCAAACCCTTTTAGAAACACAAAGCCCATATTGCACAAACCCCAAAACTTCAAAAACATAGAACCATATAAGAATCCTTCCTTTTATCCAGTTTGTTGTTCAGCTAACCAATGTTCCCTTTAACAGTAGAAAATGCCGCGCGGCAGTTAAAAACTGCCGCGCGGTGCTCTCTTTTCATGTGCGCGGCTGTGCAGGCGCACAGCCTCTGCCATTAGAAAACGCCACGCAGAAGTTGGAAACTATCGTGTGGTGTTCTCTCGTTACGTGTGCGGCCGCGCGGCCGCGCACCTTAGAGGGAACGTTGCAGCTAACCCAGAATGTCACTTCGCTTCTGCAATTAAAAACCTCCTTCCGAGCAGCTTCCAAAGGCTTTTCAATTTAAAGCAGGAGTCTCCAAAGTTTGCAACATTAAGACTTGTGGACTTCAACTCCCAGAATTCCTCAGCCAGCCATGTGGCTAACTTTGGAGAATCCTGATTTAAAGCGACAGCATTTGTTTTTCTTCTTTGCCAAGCGATCTCCCGGCTGGAAAGTGAGTCCTGATTTTTTCCTTCTAACCCCTCTCTCTTTCTTTCTCTTTCTTTCTCCCTTCCCTTCCCTTCCCCCTCCCTCCGTCCCCCCTCTCTCTTTCTTTCTTTCAGGGGAACCGGCAGGGAAAATAGGCTTTAAAAAGTTTTTTNTCTTCTTTCTTTCTCTTTCCTTCTCCCTTCCCTTCCCCCCTCCCTCCCCCCTCTCTCTTTCTTTCTTTCAGGGGAACCAGCAGGGAAAATAGGCTTTAAAAAGTTTTTTAAAAAAACCAGGAAGTGATGATGTCGGGGCAGGTGGGTGGAGCCTCGCACTGCCATCCCGGTTCTCCAAACCAGCTGCTGCAACCGTTACCTACTCGCCCGAACCGGGCCGAACCGGGAGGATTTCACCCCTGTCTGAAGGGTTGGTGGGCAATATCATGTGCATCATAATGTTATACAAATGCATGAATAACCGTGTGACACAAATAATGCAATTTATGCCATGTATTTGATGTCATGACAGACAAGACCATATAGCATAGTCATATGGTATATGGCTTATACCAGACCCTTCTGGCTGTCTTCTACATAATTATTTTGACTTTATTCTAACCCCTTTATGGGTAGATCCTCTCAAATCTCAAGAAAATCATGGACATTTGAACTGCCACATGGAAATGAAAAAATTGGAAATGCTGCTACAAATGAACATTTGGCTGAGAGGAGAAGACACTTTGAACAGCTGTCACATCCCAGTGAGTCTAATCTTATAGGTAGGCTATATAGAGCACTTAATTTTTTTCTGTTATACAGTTTGTTATATTCAAATTAATTCAGACCAAAGATCTAACATTTTCATAAATTCTGGAGTAATCAATTCATGTATTATGTATTATAAGACTATATTACATTATAAAAACAAAGTATTAATAAATATTTAATCTTTATTTCCCGATTTTTCTGGTTGTTCAAAAAATAAAATAAAAGGCCGGGTTGGGAATAACACTGGAAAAAAAATGAATTGTTTTTCCTCAATGCTGACTTTCGTTTAAGCTCCAATCAATACTGTATTAAGACTCTCTAATTGACATTTGATATTACTATCCGTACTACATAATTTACAGAGGTTTGTGATAAAAATTTTCCCAGCCTGGTAATCTCCAAGATGTATTGGAATAACAATTGCTCAAACAATCGGCAAGCATGGATTTCAAACTTTCTGGAAGTTACTTCTAATATATCTGAAAGTCATAGTTTAGGTAGGGTAATATAATACAATCATTATGAATTTAACTTTTTATTCAGATTATTCTTGTACAGAAGCAGGCTTGTCTAAATCCCTGTTATCTTTTCTTTATGTTTCTGTTTCTTGGGACATTAAACTTGAATACTATTCTTTATAAAGTAATGGATTTTTTTCCTGGTTCTTAAAAGCATTAAAATTATTTTTCTGTAGTTGTTCTAAGTCTCTAACATTACACATTTTTGTTTGTTTGTTTGTGCCTTGGAATCATTGATACTCCTGGTGATTGCCTGAATTAGTTCATGCAGTTTTCTTGGCAAGGTTTTTTTGGAAGTATTCACCATTGCCTTCTTCCTAGAGCTGAGAGAAGGTGATTGGCCCAAGGTTACTTTATATCTAAGGTGGAAGTAGAAGTCATAGACTCCTGGTTTTAGCCCATGCCATTCCTACAATCCACTGTAACTTGAGAGACCAGCTGGAGGTATTAAAAGTTGATGTTCAAAGCTCCTGAATTGTTTTCGTTTGTTTAGCCTGTTTGAAAGAAAATCTGTGACTTTTACTTGAAGTGTTTGCTCAACATTCCGTTAAAATTGGTCTTGTTCTTCTTTTGTCAACCTAACGCTGTACATACCAGAAGGAAAACGTCATCTTCTGCCAAGATCAAATTAGCTGTGCAAACTTCATTTATACATACAGAAATGTTCACTCTACCATTCCAGGTCATGTTAGCTTTTCTAGGCAGGAAGATTCATCCTTATGCAGGAAAAAGTTATCTTGGTTAGATGTAAATCAAATAGCAGCTTTGGGGTCTGTTTCAGTTATATTGGATATGAAGGTCAGAACATATATGATGCAATAGCAATCCCAATTTACACCATTCACTTGTAAATTGTGTGGGGAGAATATATGGGAGAGAAGATAATTAATGCTCCTCTGCTTTAATGTGCCCCAACCAACACTTTTAAGAAATTCTCTTTCCGCTTGTTTCTGTGTTAATACACAACTGGTCAGCTAGGGGGGGGAAATCTTAAAAGCAGTGGGATTCTAATGACAAACTATAGATTTCATCCTCACCTCCTAGATGCAAGAGAACATATTCTTAATATAACATATGTTGCTTCACACATCTCCTTTGGACTAGATATAGCAGCATCTGAAAGCTCATCTACAAACCTCTTTGTGTCAAAGCAAGACTGTAAAGTGGGTAGAGGTATCTGAGTTCCACAATATCTGAGATTTGTGTCCAGGAGATACAAATGACTTCAGCCAAAGAACAAAATGGACAGCTTCAGAAACCATCTGGATTGGCAATTGAATCCTTCACCAACATTGACAAAAGTACAGCATTTTCTTTTTCTTTTTTTCAAAGATTTTTATTGTGTTTTTTTCCATTTAACAAATTTCCACAGCATTTTCTATTCTGCATAAATAGGATTATGAGATACTTACACATTTTTCTCCAAACCCTAACCATCACTGCCCATCCCACTACATTAATGGCTGTTTATGCTGCCCTTTTCAACATCTGCCTAAATGTATAAAATGAGCAATTATCTCCTGAAAGACTCTTTAATATGGAGTATGGCTATAGACTAAGACATGAAAATGTCTTCATGCTCTGATTAAGTAATTCTAGAGTTCTCATGACCTTGCAGTCAGTTTTCTGTCAGTTTCTATGGCAATTTCCTTTCCCTTTAAACTCTGCAATCACAGGAGTTCAGCGTGCAGATTAGCAGGGGAGGGGTGAAGCATGTCTAGTTGCACTCTTTCTAATATGTAGAAGCAGAAGATAAATTGTGAGTGATGCAAAGGTAAAGGATTTCATAGCTGGTCTTAATCTGCAATTAACTCATAGGAATGGGAATACGAAGAGAGAAGGAAATGAGGAACAACCAAATAGCAGCTGAAGAATAATAGACTGAAATAGTTGAGAGGAAAGAAGAAAGGCAGATCTATCTTAGTAAAGGAGAAAGTATACAGCAATATCTTAACTTTAGTCCCTATGCTACTAATTCTACTAATAGACCGCCGTGGAATAAGCCTTGCTACAAAGCTCAAAGTCTACCGAGCAGTAGTGCTAACTACTCTGATGTATGCCAGTGAGACTTGGACTATATACAGGAGGCATGCTAGGCAATTGAACCACTTCCACATGACCTGCCTCTGCAGACTTCTGAGGATCTGGTGGCAGGACAAGGTGCCAGACACAGAAGTCCTCTCCAGAGCAGGCCTGCCATCAGTTTACACCCTGCTGATTAAAGCCCAGACACGCTGGGCAGGCCATGTTGCAAGGATGCCAGACCACCGCATCCCCAAACAGCTCCTGTCTCAAGGAAAGCGATCGCACAGAGGACAAAGGAAGCAATACAAAGACACGCTGAAAGCCTCTCTCAAGTCCCTGGATATCGATACCACCTCCTGGGAAACCCTGGCACAAGATTGATCGACATGGTGCATGTTGATCCACCAAGGCTGCCAGACATTTGAAGACAGAAGGACAACCATAGCACAAGAGAAGCGAGCACTCCGCAAAGCCAGAGCTGCAAATGCTGCAATAGTGGTGCCCACACATGTCTGCCCGACATGTGGCAGAACATTCCATGCCCGTATAGGCCTTACCAGCCACCTGCGGACACACCATGTATGGCCCACAACCCGTTAGATCTCAAGGTCCTTTTCGAAAATGATGGATGAACAACAACATACTACTAATTCTACTAATATTGCTGGGATTTATTTATTAACTATTATTTATGTATTAAAGAAATGTCTATATCCCCCAACTCACACATGGGTGATTCCAGGCAGCTTACAACATTGAAAAAATTTAAAAGATCCATCATATAATAAAATCATTAAAAAAAACCTACCCCACGCCATACTCTCTTTATGGATCAAGAGTACTATCATTATTCCAACATTTTTGCACAGGGTCAAGTTTCAAATATACTGGGTTTGAATCTGCCAGAATTCCAAATATCAAGAGGTGTCATGAAGGTTGAATGATAGAATAGCAATTGTTGGAAAGCCCTGATAAATGTAGCTGGATACAACAATGGGGTCAGAAAACCTTAAGGTTACAGATTCAATGCTGTGGCGGTCCTATCTCAAAGTGAGGGTCTGGAAGGGGAACAACAAGCCAAGCAAAACCGAGTGGCTTTGAGTGTTAGGCCTCCTTGATTCTGGGAACTTTCCATCTCTGGTTTAAGATGGGGCTCCACTACCCTAAACTGAACCATAATTTGGGGGTTCTTCTGAACTCATAGCTCCTGTTCAAAGAACAAGTGGTAGTCATAGTCAGGAGGCCCTTTGCATAAGAAAGTTTTGTATGGTAGTTGTGGACTGGGATGCCCACATTACTGTAATATGCTCTGCATGGGGCTGCTTTTGAAGAATATTTGGAAGCTTCCACAGGTACAAAACTGGCTGCATGGGCAGTTATGTGCACCCTGTGATCAATGCATCTCTGCTCCATGAGCTGCATTGGTTGCCAGTTTGCTTCTGGGTTCAGTTCAAGATCTGGCAAAAGTGGCATGTTGTGGATCTCATCAGCTAGGGAGTGTCATCTGGTTAAGATACTAATCCTTAACCCACAGCCCCCATTATCTGCTGTTCTCTAATGATCATTCAGAGAAAGGTACATTATGGCATTCTGGATTTAAACCCTGAGATAAACTCCTATTTGAGCACTTGTAAAGCGGTCTCTGCAGTCTCTTATTTTTCTGCATCCTAGCTATGCATAAAATTGATAGAGCATGCAAATTATGGAAAGCAAAGGTTCATGCTTAGAATCCTGGAGATCATTGCAAGTATGAACCAGCTTTCCCCAACTTGACACTCTCCAGTAATGAACTACAAATTCCACTATCACCTAACAGAATGGAGACAACAGATCTGGAAAAGGTGGAATGGTCAATAGAGATGGATAGACTGGTACCCTGAAGAGGTGGCGGGCAACTTCCTATGTAGCAAATGAGAGAAATCCCTGGCTGTTTCCTATCCCTTTGCATGTGCCAGAGAAGAAAATAATAATTGGTGACATACATAGATATTGGATATTATAGAAGGCAATATGTATAGCTCCTTAATGGAGGAAAGTTCCATCTTGCCGGAGTTCAGTCTTTTTTCCTTCCATCTTCCATTTCCCATCTTTCAAGCACTGGGTCAAGATTCCTTCAGCATTGCTGACTTGGCCTGGTAATATATACAGTATATATAGAGTGAAAGAGAACTTCATCAATAAACTGATCATATCTGTCAGCCCCACTATGTAGGCCAGACTAGGAAATCAACTCCATATGAAGGCTAAAACTACTTTTATTGAAATTGGTTATAGTAACAGAATCTTGCAAGTCTGATTGTGCTGTGCCTCTCCTTCCTCCTTATACTTAATTAGGGAGGCATCTGTCTGAGCCACTTCTAAATGTTATCTTGTTGTTCTGGATATTACAACCCCTTTTGTCAAGGTAATGGTTCTGGCATATTTCTGTAAAGGTCATAAAATGGGAAAGAGGTCTGAGCCCTGTAATACCACATGTAGGGACAACTAAGGGCTTGATTATTTCTTTCCCACAAATATCAACAGGAATCATATGCTCAGGGCCTAGTGCACAGGTGTCAAACTCAATCGCGTCGTGACATACCGCAGCATATTGTGATGTTTTCTGCCTTTGCGGAGCCAGGGTGGGCGTGGCCTGTACATGACGCATCTGGCCCGTGGGCCGCCAGTTTGACACCCCTGGCCTAGTGGAACTCTCACAACTCAGTGTTAGCAAGCCCCAGTTCTTGCAGACAGCCCAAGCATACTATGGTTATGGTACTAAATACCACCAAGGGGCTTAACAGAACCAGAAAAATGCAACAATGTTTTCCTGATTTAGCCACACATATTACAGCCACACAAAATTGTTAATAATTAATGAATCTGCCATTTAATTAAAATTCAACATCAATTCTCATAGTAGTTAACCAGTGTAATTTCCCTCCATGTTAAAACCAGCACCAGATGTAATTAAAAAAAAAAAGGAAGCAGCAGAATGCTTGAGTAAAATAATTACTATGATCATGGAAGGACTAACGCAACTTTTTCACAGCTTATAGTTCTTCCTTTGGGTATTTCCACAGAAAACGCTTCATACTTTCTTACCAATACCAGCTACACAGGAGCTTTTGTTGGAATAGTTTGTGTTCCAAAGTCTCCCTTCTGTACAAATAAAATGAAGCTGCTGAACTTTTTTTTTTTTTTTTTGCTTATCTTCTTGATGGTGTTGTTCTAACATCATTTCAAAGAACTGTGCAAGCACTGTGGGCACAGACTGCTATATTCCCATTCATCAAGCAAACAGCAACTGTGATGTAGTACTCTACACACTTCTCAAAAGATGCATATCAGATATACGGTTAATCTGTGTTCTCCTTGACAACTTGGCAGAAATTCTAAGCTACACCCCATTGAAATGTATTAAGTATTATTGGCAATTCAAGTATACTATTGTCAGTTCTTTTTTCTTTCCCAAGTCTCTGCATGAGCACTTTCTGGTAAAACCCAATATTAAGGCTCTATAAATTAATTATTACTCAAGAGAATGAATGTTTGGTAATAGTTAATCCTGTACAGAGGTGGGTTAATCCTGTACGGAGGTGGGTTCCTCCCGGTTCGCCCGAACCGGTAGCAAGCCACTGGTGATGTCACGGAGCTGGTTCGGTCGGTGCCAATCCGTGGACGCCACCATCTTTTTTGGGTTTTTTTGGGGGGGGGGGTTAATTTTTTTTCTTCTGTGCATGCGCAGAAGCCAAGTTGCCAGCACTGCGCATGTGCTGGCATCTTGTTTTCAGCTCTTTTTTTTGGATTTTTTTTGAATTTTTGGCACTGCGCATGCGTATGCGCACGCGCACAAAGCGCGTGCACCCACAAGGCGCGGCCACGCGGTGTGGGAGGAAGCGAACTGGCGGCGAGGTAAGTTAGAACCCACCCCTGAACTATGAAAGCTAGCATTCTAACTCTGAATAGCATAATTGCTGCTACCCTTATTAACCTTTGAATTAATCTTAACCTGGCTAAACCTTGTATCCTATTTGTAGTTAAAAATGTATTGGCTAAAGTCTTCACTAGTTGCTGAGGGAGGGAAAGGAGCAGGCTAGAATGGGGAGGGGGTGAGTGGGGTGTGGTTGCGGGGGTGACGGGAAGTGGGCAAGCCCCGGAAGAGGTATCTCTTTTCCCTCCCCACCTTGTTGCCTCCGTGGCCGCTCGGAAGCCAAACAGAGGCTCCTCTTTCAGTCAATTATTTTTGTAAAGTTTTTTTATTTTTAAACATATATCAATACATCATTGCATGGACAGTGTGGCATATGAGTGTCATTCATTTTGATACACAACCAATATTAATACAAATTAATGTATTAATGCAGGAGGACAGAGGTCGACCCCTAGACCCCTCGTTTGCGTGGTGCCTCAGGGTTCGGTCCTCTCTCCCCTCTTATTTAACATCTACATGAAACCGCTGGGTGAGATCATCCGACGTTGCGGGGTGAGGTATCAGCAATATGCTGATGATACCCAGTTGTACATCTCCACCCCGCATCAGTTCAGTGAAGCGGTGGACGTGATGTGCCGGTGCCTGGAGGCTGTGAGGGTCTGGATGGGAGTTAACAGGCTCAGACTTAACCCAGACAAGACCGAGTGGCTATGGGTATTGCCTCCCAAAGACTAT
>QLTV01001545.1:78739-106123 GCA_003457575.1 Thermophis baileyi
AAAGCAATCAACCAGTGGAACAGCTTGCTTTCAGAAGTTGTGGGAGCTTCAACACTAGAGGCTTTCAAGAAGAGATTGTACTGCCATTTGTCAGAAATGGTGTAGGGTCTCCTGCTTGGGCAGGGGGTTGGACTAGATGACCTATAAGGTCCCTTCCAACTCTGCTAATCTAATCTAATCTAATCTAATCTAATCTAATCTAATCTAATCTAATCTAATCTAATCTAATCTAATCTAATCTAATCTAATCTAATCTAATCTAATCTAATCTAATACCACACACACACACACACACACTCACCCCAAGCTCTGCTGTAATGGTCAACCCAAAGACAAATGTCTACCAAGGGGACTGAGCAAAAGATGTCAAGCCGTGAAAGTGATTTGGAGGAAGCCAGAGCCTGTGGGGGTGCCCCGGCGAAAGCCCATCACTCTAAAGACAGAGCTGAATGCCCTGGAGATAGGATCCTTGGTGAAGAAACTCCAAAACCCCGGTGGTTGCCCACCTTGCAGTGGTGGGATTCAGCCGGTTCGCACTGGTTCGGTAGAACCGGTAGCTAAGTTTTTGTGCAGTTCGGCGAACTGGCTGAATAGCGTGCCTCACCACGCCTGGCCACGCCTTCCCCATCCCCTCCCAGCCACTCCTCACCTCGCCCAGCCTCTCCTCGCCTGGTGGCTCGCTTCGCCCGGCTGCTTGCCTCGGATGAGGCTGATATGTCCGACATCGGCTTTGACCAGGCTCCTGGCGCTGGTTGAGGCTGAGGGGGTGGTGCCCCATTGGCCCTGGAAAGCAGGGCTCGCTTGGGAATTGGTGGCGGCAATTTCGGGACTCCTGAGCAGCTCCTCAAGCAGGGCTTCGCACATCCTCAGGAGCCTCTCCAGCCGCCAAAGACCCTGCCTCTGGGCACCAATGCCATCTCAGGTACTGCGCTCCACATTGCTTCATTGCCATCACACACACACCCCATGTCCCCTTCGCTCCCAGCATCCAGTTTCTGGTTTGGTGGAGGAAATGGAGGCGGCTCAGCCCGGTCTCGTCTCCAGGCTGAGGAGGCTGGGCCACTGGGAATCGTTTCCTGCTTGCCTCTCTCCCCGGGAGGAGGCGAGCCTGGCGAGAAAAAGGCCATCCCCCCCATCCCTCCTTAATTCATCATTGGAGGCTAGAGGGGGGTTTGTGTTGATTCTTGCCTTCTTCCGCCCATCACATTCCTTGGTTTCAAGGCGTTTCGGAGCTCTGCAGTTGTGTGGCAAAATACAAAGCCCAGGTACCTCTGCTTTTCAAACAAATAAACATGCAGCCTCCCTAATTTAACCCTGGCCAGTTTTTGCTGTAGTCTTTTATACAGTACCATCAAATCACATTTAAGTTGGAGGATTTTCGATGTGCAATTTGTGTGAAATTTGGCCATTTCATCAGATGAGATCGAAACGTAAGCTTTAAATGTTTATTGCAAATATTAGGGAGCAATTCTAGATACACTTCACTCTTACAAAATACCAGTGAGTTTAGGAGAGCCTGGCCTCCCGGCCGCTCACCTGCCTGGCCGGGAGGCCACTCGCCCACCTGGCCAGTGTCAGAAGAAAGGATTCCCTGTGGGACAGGACATTTTATGGGCATATAGTTTTCTTCCAGATAAATAATTGATGGGTATTTAGTTATGAGGAAGGTGATGTCTCTTTCAATAATAGAAATTAAAACTATTTTAACAAGAAATGAAGTAAAAATATATAGAGAAAATTGGGATAAGAAAATGAAGAGAAAAAACAAGAAATGATATTACAAAAATGGTTGTTGCTAAAAGTAACATTTCAAAAGCAGGGGGGGGAGATTTTTTTTCTTAGAACAATTAGCTGAACTCTGCCTTGTTTATCATTATTTTAGGTAGTAATTTATCAAATCAAAAACATAACATGCAAAATTTGCAATAATCTTTGTATTTCGGTCAACTGTAGGTTCAAAAAAACAGAGGTGAATTTGTGGTATGGAATCATTTCTCAAATGAAGCCGCTCAATGAAACATAATCTTTATAATTGGCATTACATCTTTGGAAAATACAGCTGATGTGAACATGCTAAGTTTATATAATGTACTCTGTAAGTGTATCATAACACTTATTTCTTAATCAAGCTAATAATTAATATTTCATAACTGGAAATAGTTCTTGAAATCCACTGTATTTATTAATAAACCCTTATTAATTTTGTTAATCAATGTGCTCATTGGACAATATGGGGTTATAAAAAATGACTTTATATCCAAGGTGCTCCCATATCTACAAAACGTATGAAAAGAAAAATCTGTTTTCTTTTTCTCCTTTTTATGCAGTTATTTTTTTTAAGTTTTATTAGATTTTTATTTTTAAATATACATCAATATCAATACATGAACCATGTGGCCTCTGGGTATAATTCATTTTGATACAAATAGCAATAATAATAATAATAATAATATTTGTTGCATTAATCAAACTTATATAATCCTACCGTTAGTATTAATATACATGTTTGTTTTAGAGTAGTTATTCAATACTTCAATGTTCCATTTTAATGCCAATGATATTATTAAGCAGACATAGTAATACCATCTTTCAACCTCTAATCTTTCCATCTAGTTATTACTTATATTCTATTATATAAAAATTATATCTGCTAATATTCCCCTTATTTCTTATTTCTACCTCTATTCTAGCTTCTAGTCAGGCCACCATTACTAATCCTAGTGTTAATATACATGTTTATATCAAGACATAGTCCTTCATTATTTGGTTATTCAAAGTCTCAGTACGCCATTCTAGTATCAATCATCCTATTATTTAATCATACCTAATAGTACCATCTTTCAACCTCCAATCTTTCCATCTAACTATTGCTTTATATAAAGGTGTGTATTCTTATTTCTGCCACTATTCTGGTTTTTAATCAGGCTATCATTATATTAGAAAAAAAAGAAAGAAAAAATTCCTTTCTATCCATCATCTCTTGCCCATTTTAATACTTCAATTCTTATTCCTTTTTTAGCTTGCCTCCCATACTCCTCTCTTGGATCTTTGTCTCTATCAGCATCTGTGTCTTCACCATTCAGTCTGAATATTTCTCCCATCTCTATCCTCCTAAGCTGCCAGGTCTCCAGAGTGTCCACCCACACCCCTATCTCCCTTTCAAAAGTATCTTCCAGGTTATCCGATTCCATTTTTAAATCTCTTAAGGTACTTTTCCCTTGGTTTATTTCATCAGTCATTATTATCTTTATCGTCTTCTCCTTCTCATCTTCTGGCTTTAATTGCTGGTTTGTCTGTTCTATCTTTTCCTCCATTCTTTCTGCTGTCTCTCTCTTTCCTGGACTCTTTGATCTTCATTCATTATCAGTTGTAGGATATTTTCTATTTTCCCATTTATGCCTTGCAATAGGTTCTTTATCTCTCTGTGATTTTGTCATAGTGTCCCTAATGCTTTGAAACATGGACACCATTTCTTTTGAAATCTCACTCATTTCCCCCTGGTGGAGCATCTTATCTTATTTTAGTAAGTCCCGCTCTTACTCAATAGTCCAAAAAATATTCAAGTCCAATGTTGCTCCTCAGAAAATTCAATAATCATAGTTCTTTACATCTCAAGATTATTAATCAGTTCCATTTAAATAGTCCAGGCAGCTTTCCACAAATCAAAAGTCACTTTACTTTACTTAAGAGTCTTCTTTATTCTCACAATAGAGTCTCCAGTAATCATAAAGTAAATAGTTATAGAACAGTAAGTATCACCACAGTCCTCCAGATGAATGTTGTTTATTCCCAGGCTTGTAGGGGTATGGTATATTTTCCATTCACCAGCTGATGGCACCCTCAGCTTAGGTTTCAGTGTTGTTTCAAGTCTGATAAATTGATTAATCCAATTTTAGTTCAATTTATGGAAACAAAATCAGCTATTCCAGTAGATAGTTCCAGCATTTTGTAATGCCTTTCCAAAACAATGCCTACCCAGTTTAAAAATCCAATTTTATATGTTTTAAAACGTCTTTAGCTTTTCTCCCCTTAGTTCCTTTCTTTCGGGTCTAGGATTTTTCTCTCGATGGTTGTTCACCACTTTAAAAAATAGTTCTAAGAGTCTCTTTCCCGGATTTCTTCTTTTTTCTTTTAAAGTTAGGGTCTAAATAAAAAAAGAATCTTCTCACCCAGCTCCAGTCACTGTTCATCTATACCGCTCCTGCAAATTTCTTTGTTGCCTCGGCTGTCCCAGCTTCATGGTGGCTGCCTCTTCTCCTTGTCGAGGGTGAGAAGGAAGAAGCCCTGGGTCAAGCAGGAGAGTTGCAGCTCTCCGCCACCTGCAGGGCTCCCCTCTTTTCTTCACCACCCCTACAGGGTGACTTTAGCTCCTTTCAGAGCCCTCCAATGGGGAGAACTCGGTGCGGGAGCGCGGAGACCCGCTCCTCACATCTGATCTCACCACGATGTCAGCCTTTTTATGCAGTTATGAGTTCTTAGTAGTTTGAATATTATTCTAAGAAATGGGATGGTGCAATGGGGATTAAGTATCTATAAACAGGCAGGTGCAAAAGTTATCCTCATGAGAAGACAAAGAGTATTTCACAGGTTTAAGATCTATGACGTAAAGGTACATGAGTCAGAAAATATGCTTGCGGAATGGCTAGGAATGGGATTGCCGAAGCACTTTATGTAAATACAGTTAGTCCTTGACTTACAACCATTTGCTTAGCAACTGTTCAAAGTTATAGTGGTGCTGAAAAAAGTGATTTAAGATTGGTCTTCACACTTATGACCATTGCAGAATCCCTGCAGTCGTATGCTCAAAATTCAGGCACTTAGCAACCGGCATGTATTTATGATGGTGGCAGTGTCCTGAGGTTAAATTATTGCCATTTGCGACCTTTTCAACTGGCTTCCAACAAGCAGAGTTAGTGTAGGAAAGTGGATTGACTTAACAACCATGGCAGTTTGCTTAACAACTGTGACAAAATAAGTCATAAAATTGGGTACAACTCATTTAATGACTGCCTCACTTAGCAACAGAAGTTCTGATCCTAATTGTGGTTGTAAGTTGAGGACTACCTGTATAGTTTTAATAGATTGTAGTAATGGGATATGGTTGGTACAACTAAAGAAAGATGTGTAGATCTTTGATACCTGAATCATGGAGGTGGATTAGGTTAGTTTAAATCAGATTTAAACCCAAGTGACTTGGAGTCAGAGTTTCTCAAGCAATTCCATTTTGCATAATTTTTTTGCATAAAATTGTTTCAGGGACAAATATAATGTACCAAATATGAAAATTAGTTTTTAGATTTGTCCCAGAGCTTCATCATTGCTTAGTGTTGGCAACCTGTGATATGCAAACCCCGAAGCAAGTACAACTTTCTTCAGTTTTAAAACTAGAGAGTAGAAAAGACTCAGTACATTAAGGGGGGAAAAAAATCAATAGATGAAAGAATTTGGGGAATAGAAAATTTCACTGCTAAAATAAATAGGTCACAGAATAGTTTATCTGGCTACAAACGTGTAAGTACAGTTGATATGGCTAGCAGATAGGTGAGCGAGTGACCGGGAGGTGAGGCGAGCAGCCGGGAGGTGAGGTGAGGGGCCGGGCGAGGTGAGCCACCTGGTGAGGAGAGGCCTGGTGAGGCTAGGCGAGGCTTGGCATGACAAGGGGTGGCTGGGAGGGGAGGGGAGAGGCAGGCCAGGCGTGGCTAGGAGAGGCTGGGCAAGGTGAGGCGCCCCTCGACGTGAATGGTTGAGTTGGCCACACCCACCCAGTCACATGACCACCCAGCCACACCTACCCAGCCGGTCATTAGGGCAGAGAACCGGTTGTTAAATTATTTGAATCCCACCACTGTCACCCTGGGAATGAAGGGGGAGAGGATCTCAGGCAATGAGAGCGGCATGCCAGCTGGGATGAGGGAGATGGCCAATGGGAACCAGAAGCCCAGGAGGACATGGTGAACTCAGCTCGGAGTCTGCTGAGGGAAGCGTTTGGGAACCGTCGATCCCAGGAGGTCCTCGCTCAACTGGCTGCCCCCTCCCGAGTCACCCCGAACCAAATGGGAGATGGAGCACCAGCCCCTCCTGGGCCAGCACCAGCTCAAGGAAGCGCAACCAGCAGTAGCGCCAGCAGCGCAGCAGCCTCTTCAGCCAGCGTGCCCTCCCTCCCCCCCCCGAGGCATGGAGCTCTGAGACCAGCTGCCCTCAGACTGAAGTATGGGGGAGGACTAGAAGCAACTGTGGTTATTCCTTGCTCAGGTGTGGAATTATATGCTGGAGTTTGGGCAGACCTGGCCACTGAGGCAGCCCGGGTCAGATGCATGACTATGGCCCTGAAAAGCACCACAGTGGAGTGGATGGTCTCCCTACACAATGACAATGCTCCAGAGTTCCAGAACTTCGACCAGTTCATGAAGACCCTGCAGAAGTGGTTCAAAGACCCCCTGGCTCAGCAGAAGACCCGCACCCACATAAAAACCATCAACCAGGGCCGGAGAGCGGTGGCTGCTTACAACCAAGAGTTGCACAAACTTGTGTCTGGCTAGCTGACTGGCCCAAATACATCCTGATAAAGTGGTTCCAAGATGGGCTCAACAATGATGTGTACAACACCTGCATCTCACGAGGAGCCCGCCACACCCTTCGTCAGAGGTACGTGCTAGCTGAGGAAGTGGAGATCGACCTGGCCAGGTCCCACAAATGCAATGCACGTGGGTGGCACCACTTCCTCCCCTTGGACAAGGAGACCCTGAGACTGCCAAGCCAAGACCTTAGCCCAAAGCACAAGACTATGGGTTGCTTTAGATGTGGAAAAGAGGGACACTGAGCAACGGAATGCTGAGCCACCAAAGCGACTCCAAAACCCAGTGGCAGTGCAGGGAAAATGGTGGGAAAGCCAACACCGAGTTCCCATGAAACAGCACTGGAAGGGCTTGAAGTTGTTGAGTTCATAGCACACAGACACACACACCTGGCTATGAAGACCGGAGAACTCTGACCACCCCAGAAAAGAGCGATATGGACTCTGATGACGACCCCCTGGTAAGTTACCATGTGAATCCCATTACCATCCCAGTTGAACTGACAGTACCATCTTTGGGCGCCATGGCTCTATTGGACTTGGGTTGCACCAGATGTGTGGTGAGCCCAGAAGTAGTGGAGAAATTGGGACTAAGATTCAGGCAGCTGATGGTGCCCATAGCTTTCTGCCAATTGGACAGGACTGTGGCTCAGGGGGTTCTGGCACATTTTGCAATGGAGCTAGTGGAATTATGGATGGGGAATCACCAGGACTATGGAATGCCAGGCGGCATTGGAGAAACTCAAATGGCTGTTTGTGGAGGAACCAGTCTTAAAGCACTGGTTTTCCTCAGAGCTTGCCTTGTTTGTGCTGCACCCGGTTCCCTAGTAAAAGTACCTTTTCTCTAACACCTATGGAGTCAAGGGTCGTTCTTTCCTAGAAGCAAACCTAGGGCCAGTCTGACACACATATCTAGCTATTACCTATTCAAAAAGTGCCAAACTTGAGACAACATCTATTTCATTATTTGGAATGCTTGTCAAACATTCATGCAAAAAAGAAAAACGATTGGCAGAATCCAAGTATTTTTTTAAAGCACAGTTCTATGATTACTGACCACTAATAATATTACAATTTATCTGGCCTTTAGCACAGAAACATTTTATTCAGCCAGGTGGCACAAAACACACACACACCACACACACACACACACACACACACACACACACACACACACTGCCTGCAAGGGAAAATAATTACCCGCATTTTTCAGCACACAACAGCCCAGTACATGTTTGATCACTCTGTTGCTTTTTAAGAAAATCTTCCAATAGCCACGAGGCTTCACTTCTTATGCATACTGTTCTTTGGAGTTGAGAACCCCATATCTCATATCTGCAAACTGCACTGATGAAATGTAGGAGAGATCAGAGGGGTGCAAGAAGTAACAGAATAATGGAGTTGGAAGGCACCTTGGAGGTCTTCTAGTCCAACCCTCTGCTCAAGCAGGAAACCCTATACCATTTCAGACAAATGGTTGGCCAATCTCTTCTTAAAAACTTCCAGTGTTGGAGCACCCACAACTTCTGGAGATAAGTCGTTCCACTGGTTAATTGTTCTCACTGTCAGGAAATTTCTCCTTAGTTCTAAGTTGCTTCTCTCCTTGATTAATTTCCATCAATTGCTTTCTTTGCAGGCGGAGGTCTGGATGCAGCTGCCGGCCCAGCATTCTGAAGGCTTTTGCAATCCAAGCCGGCTTTCCGAGAGGTGGGTGGGTGGATTGTGTGGGGTTCAACCCTGAGCCAGCCCCAGGCAGACCAGCAGTGCTCTCCTTGCTTGGGAATTTGAGTGATCCATATAAAAAGCACTGCCTGGCAGGGTTGCACCGGCAATCCAGCTGGAGGAAGGCAAGCGCTGCGACTGGTGGGCTGGCACTGCAGCCTGAGTCAGCCATCCCCACACGTGCGCTTGCTGACATGCATCTTGCTCCCTTTTCTTGCAGCAAACCAGTCCTTTCAAGGAGTAAGCCTTGCATACATTTTGCAAAAATATCTACCCACACTTCTGGTTCCCCTTCTTGATATCACATGGTTTAACCCAAGTACTGTGTCTTTCTAATCTCTTCCAATCTCTTCTCTTAATGGTAAATCAGAGCAGCAAACAGTAACCTTACTCTTTTACTCTTCATACTACAGCAATAGGAAAGATGGGGGTAGGAATAGCTCTTTAATGACTTGAAAGAATACTTGAAATCTCTATTGTTTTGCTTTCCTAGTAAGCTCAGGTCCCATAATAATAATTCTAAGTTTTCCAAGGGTCAGAAAATGAGAAAAAAATCTTTCTAAATGGATGAGTTCTGGATTGTTTTGTCTGTTACATATTTGTCCCAGATACAGAGAATCTATGGTTTATTACCATTTTCTGGCCATCCTACAATCAGCAGAAGCAATTTGAAAATGAATCCAAATAAAAACAGTAGCTTTAAGCTATAAATAAAATGTTTATTGTGTATATAAAATAAACACACTCCCCATCCACCCAACATATATTAACAAATGACAACTGGAGTAGATATGAAACAAGTCTCCAAGGTGGAAGAACATTCCTGAGATGGCCTACGACACACAGCCAATGGAGTCATTCACCCTAGTTGCAAACATATCCAGAAGATCAGAGCCTACCTAGAAGATCAGCTGTGATGCTGCTACCAGCAGGAAAAGACATACATTAAATAGAGTTTGAAAGTTAATCCTCAGCATTTTGCTTCCAAAGTAATCTGATGTGCAGTGCTCCCAAAAATCAGTATTTGGACTAGCTTCAAAGGAATTATCTTAGAGGTACTATGGTAAGTTAGAAAGTGGTTAACTTGTCCAGAAGGAAATATAGGGGGAGCACTAACCAAAATCAGTGAAAGATGTAACATACCATAAAAGAACCAATGAGTTCCTGGTAACAAAAGCTCTTTCAGCATCCTTAGGTTGCAACTTGACCTTTGTATAGGAGAAGTTGACTTAGAATAGTTTCGATGTCACCTCCTTGATCAATGCTTTCCTAGATCTTCTAAATTTTTGTAACAAAAACAACGAACAGTACTTCCATCTTCTTTCATAACCATGTATCATCTTACTATTTTTTATCCAGTGTCATGCCCCAGCATATAACCTTTATATACTGTTGTTGCTCTCTAGCCCCATCTAGTGGCCGGAGAGACAAATATGCCCCAACATACAATCTTTATATACTGTTGTTGCGCTCTAGCCCCATCTAGTGGCTGGAGAGACAAAAGGAGCGTTGGTCTTACTTTTGGACGCACCTTCTCAGATGGTTGCGGGAGAGTCCAAAGCGTGGGTTGACTCTTCCTTCCTGCACAGACTGAGTCGACAGACTTTTCTAGCCACGCCCTTCCTGTTCCTCTTTCTCCCCAGTTATTTGATGAAGGCATAGCTGAGTAAGGAAGTTTCTCTCCAATGCCCTCCTAATTTCCTTGAAGATCCGGACCAAGAAATCCCTAGGGTGGGTTTTGGACTCTCCCGCAACCATCTGAGAAAGTGCGTCTCAGGTAAGACCAACGCTCCTTCTCCAGATCAGTTGCGGGAGAGTCCAAAGCGTGGGACATACCAAAGCTGATTACTGTCCAGGGGGTGTCACCCCTTGGTCCGGAGATCCCCCAGTCCTGTGGACCCTCTGCAACACCCTCCTACCAAAGGACGCATACGCAGATGCGAAGGCGTCCAACCTGTAGTGTTTAACAAAGGGAGACGGGGACAACCAAGTGGCCGCCCTGCAAATATCCTCAATGGGAGCCGCCGTAGTGGCAGTGCTCCTGGTCGAGTGGGCAGTTATGCCCCTAGGCACCTGCCTGGCCTGGCTCTCATATGCGGTAACTATGCATACTCTGAGCCATCTGCCCACAGTGAAAGGAGTGACCTTAGCGCCCAAAGAAGATGGTTGAAAGGATACAAACAAGGACTCCGTCCTTTTGATGTAAATTTTGAGGGCCCTTCTCACATCTAAAGTGTGCCATTTCTTTTCCAAGGCCTGTGTTGGCCTTGGGCAAAAATCAGGAAGAACTAGCTCCTGGGCCCTATGGAACCATGAGTTCACTTTCGGTATGAATGAGGGGTCCAGTCTCAGAACTACCCTGTCCGTGTAGAAAATGCATAAGTCTTCCCGAACCGAGTGGGCTGCCAACTCCAATATGCGTCTGGCTGAAGTAATGGCCACTAGAAAGACCTTAAAAGTTAAGAATCTCAGGTTGGCTGATCTCAACGGCTCAAATGGCGGTGATGTGAGGGCCTGTAGTACTCGGTGTAAATCCCAGGAGGGATATCTGTGTACTACGGGGGGCTGTAGATTGGCTGCCCCTTTGATGAATCTCCGGATGACCAGAAGCTGAGCGAGGGACTCCTGCTTACCTCATAAGATCATCACAGAGAGGGCTGTCACCTGCCTTCGAAGGGTATTGTGGGATAGTCCTCTATCCAGCCCCTCCTGGAGGAAGTCCAGGATCTGTGGTACGGATGCAGAAAGGGAGAGATCTGTCCTCTGGAACACCATTTGGTAAAGGAAGTCCAAGTAGAATTATAGATTCTATTTGTGGAGGGCCGTCTGGAGGCCTGGATTGTCTGTATCACCCTGGAGGAAAAGTTATCGCGCCTCAGGAGGTCCCTCTCAAATGCCAGACAGTCAGTTGAAGCCATTGAGGCTCCGGGTGGCTCAAGCCCCCATGGCAAAGGGAGATCCTCTCCTGAGGTATCCTCCAGGGTCAGGATACTGATAGGTTCATGAGTTCCGCAAACCATGGGCGTCTGGGCCAGTGAGGCGCGACTAGTAAGACCTCCGCCTTCTCGCTCAACACCTTCCGAACCACTCTGGAATGAGGGGAAGAGGGGGAAAGGCGTACAGCAGTCCGTCTGGCCACGGACTGTGGAGAGCATTGGTCCCTTCCGCCCCTGGTGACGTGAACCTGGTGAAAAACCTTGGTAATTGGGCATTCCTCGGGGAGGCGAACAGGTCTACTACTGGGCGGCCGAACCTCTCGGACAGTTCCCTGAACAGCTCTGGATGTAACTGCCATTCGGAATTGTCTATTGTGGCCCGGCTTAGCCTGTCCACCTGTGTGTTTGAAGCCCCCGAGATGTGCTCTGCCCTGAGGGAGCTGAGGTGCTTTTCCACCCAAAGACCCAAACGGTGTGCCTCGTCCATGAGGGCCCTGGAGTGGGTCCCCCCTTGTCGATTGACGTGGGCTTTGGCGGCCACATTGTCTGTGAAAATCAACACATGTTGACCCTGTATCAGAGGCTGAAACTGTCGAAGGGCCAGATGGATTGCCCTGAGTTCCAGCCAATTGATGTTGTTGAGCAAGTCTCTCTGGGACCAATGGCCCTGGACCATGTGTGTCTGAAAATGAGCACCCCAGCCGAAGAGGCTGGCATCTGATGTGACCGTGAGATGACTGACCTCTTTGAAGGTGCAGCCCTTGGTGAGGGCCGACGACGTCCACCACCGGAAGGATGTTAGGACTGCTGGGGTGACTCGGACTCATGACTCTGAGTTGCTGGCGTCCAAGCGTTGGAATGGCAACAGGAACCACTGTAGTGGCCTTGCGTGAAGCCGAGCCCAGGGGACGATTGATATGCATGATATCATCTTCCCTACAGTTGGGACAGGATGGCTACCGAAATGTAGCTTTCCCCCTTTATTCGGTTCACCAGCTCCACTATACTGTTTTGACGATCCTGTGACAGAAAAACCTGACATAGCCTGGTGTCGATCACTGCTCCCAGGTGCAGCAGGCATGTGGTAGGGCTCAGGTGGCTCTTCTCTACATTCATTGAGAAGCCGTGCTACTGTAGGACCCAGATGGTCATCCGAATGTCCTCCTCTGTCCTCTCTGGTGAGCTGGCTTGGATGAGCACGTCATCCAGATAACAATGTATTCGAATCGGCATGGCCCTCAGGTGAGCTGCAAGTGCTGCCAGCACCTTTGTAAAGGCTCTGGGTGCCGACGCCAGGCCGAAGGGCAACGCCCTGTATTGAAAATGATTTCCTGTGTAGCAGAACCTTAGGAACTGCCGATGGTCCGGTAAGATTGGAATGTGAAGATAAGCCTCCATCAAATCTATTGAGGCGAGAAAATCACCTTCTCTTATGCCCTCCAGGATGGATTGGAGAGAGCTCATTTTGAAGCGTTTGTAAATCACAAATTCGTTCAGTTTTTTCAAATTTAAAATAGCTTGCCATCCCCCTGAGCTCTTCAGAACCATGAACAGGGTGGAGTAGTAGCCCTGTTTCCTTTGGTCCCGGGGTACTGCCTCTATGGACTGAATGTCCAGCAGGTGCTGGATGGCCATCTCCATGAGGTCTCTCCTCACTTGATTCGTGGAGACCGGGCAATGAATGAAGTGCCAAGGGGGGGGGCGAGGAATTCCACAGCTAGACCTGATCTGACCATGCTGCGGACCCAAGAGTCCGTGGCGGTTGCCTCCCACTGGTCCGCAAACAGGGCCAGTCGGGCCACGATGGGAGGACTGGCTTGACTGTCACTTAGTCCTGCAGAAGGGTCGCCTTCCCGACCCCTGAAATGGGCATTTGCCCTGGAATTGCTGTCTGGGCTTGTCACGAAACCCAGACCTATTCGACTGACGGTCAGGCTTCTGGGGAAAATATCTCTGTTGTGAAAAATCCTGTTCATAACTGCGAAAATTGGGCCTGCGAAAATAAGGAGAGGACCACCGGTCTGCTCTCCTGGACAAGGATGGTAATACCTTCCTTCTGTCCTTGTTCTCCACCAGTATTGGGTCTAGAGCCTCCCCAAACAGTTTATTACCTGTATAAGGGGTGGAGGCCAATTTCCACTTGGATTTTACATCGGCTTGCCAGTGGTGAAGCCGTAGCATGTGTCTGGATGTCACTGTGGACGAAAGGGCCCTGGAGGCAAACCTCGCCGCATTCAAGGTGGCATCTGCAGAAAATTGAGTGGCAGCTACCAGTTTGTTAATATCCTGGTGTAGCCTAGCCTCCAGTTATGGCACTCTTGCCTGCATCTGGCGTAGCCAAATGAGGACGGTCCGGTTAAAGAACGAGGCGGCCGAGGCAGCTTTAATAGCCCAGGCTGCTGCCTGGTGGGTCCTTTGCATATTTAACTCTGCCCTCTTGTCCTCAGCTTTCAAATTGTCTGCAATATCTCCTGATAGGATTGCAGATGAAGAAGCCAAGGCTGCGACTGGACCATCTACCTCTGGTAAGAGGAGAGCCTCTGAGAGGCTTGGTCCTGGGTGGTAAAATCACCTGTCATTCCCACTAGGGGTAGGAAAGGAGCCTGGCTGGTCCCATTGCTTTTGGATCACATCCGTGAACAGCTGGGGGACTGGGATCTCCTCCTGTTCTACCTTAGGTTCAGTGAAAAATCTATCACTCTGGTCCTGATCGCTCAGAGGCACTTCAGACAGGGTAGATCCCCCTCCTTGCTTTGGCTTTGTGTAAGAGAGATTTGAACATGGCCGGAGGGAATAATCCAGTAAATGCTGGAGGGTCGGGGATTAACCCTTCATCCTCCGATAACTCCAAATCACCTTGGCTGCCATCCCCTACCAGGGAGCCTCACTCTCCAAGGAGTGGCAGGGAGATTGGTGTGGCTGTGTGATTGGACAATCAGCCTGACCCTGATTCAGGTGAACAGAGCCAGAGAGGCCCTCTGAACCTCTGGGTCTGGGCTGGTAACTTTGCTGCAGGCCTGCAGCAATGCCTTGAGATATAGCCCTTGAAATTATCTCGTTGATATTTTCTGGCAATTTGCCTCCCTGGTCTTCCCGTGGGCACAATCCAGCCGCAGTGGGCATGAATGTGGCCTCAGGGGTCTGGCTTCTAGCTACAGGATCCTGTTGCCAGTTACTAGGAGCTATGCATGCAAAGGGATCATATTCCTGCTCTCTGTTGCCTTGTAAGGACAACTGTGGAGACAGCTCTCCCACGCCCTCTGGAGGCCAGTTCTGTAGAGCTGCAGCATTGGTAACAACCAACCGTTCAGCTGAAAAAGGGCGGGAGGCTGCAGGAAGTGCGGGGGAGGAAACCAACCCCCCTTCCAATTCAGCTTGCTTTTTTTCAGCAATAGCAATGCATTTTTCCAGTGCTCTTTGCCTTTTCTCTGCATCTTTTTCTGAAGCCTTAGAGGTCTTCTTTGAAAAGGAACGTTTGCCCCTTCTAGTTGCTGGGGTTTTACCAGCTGTTGGGGACACAGCAGACGTTCCAGGAAGCACAGGGGAGCGATCCCCCTGCTTTGGAGATGCCCTATCAGCCATCCTAAGCCCGGGCAGATACTTTGGGCTCCGAGAGAAAAAGGCAATGCAAGTAAAATGGTGGCGGCAGTGCCAGGAAGCCCTGGGTTAGCCTACTCACTCGCTGGCGGCTTCTCCAGAAGTCAGCAGTATAGGCAGCAGTGCCGGGACGAACCTGGGTTAGCCAGCCAAAGCTCGATCACCAACGAGCTACAAATTAGAGTGACAGCCTTCTAAGCAGGACTGGGGTAGCCCATACCCCCTACAGGGAAATCAGGATGGTAGGCTTCTGGCTGCCCTGGGCGATTGGGGACCCAATGCACCCTAAACTCTGCCGGTGGCCTTCTCAGCAGGTCTGGGGTAGCTTGCACCACTCTTGGAGGAGTTTTCAGGATGGCTGAGCCCCTAGAAACCTTCGGGCGATCGGAAGCCGAAGGCTGCCTAAGATTGCGGCAGCGCGAACGCTGCCTTTCCACCCCCCTCCACTTGCCAGGCAAGTCCAAATTTAAAGTAAAAAAGAAAAAGGTTTCAAATCTCATTGGGAGAGTCCAAACTTTCCTTCATCGACTGAACATGTCCGCTCTGCAAGGACTGAGTTGAATAACTGGGGAGAAAGAGGAACAGGAAAGCGTGGCTAGAAAAATCTGTCGACTCAGTCTATGCAGGAAGGAAGAGTCAACCCACGCTTTGGACTCTCCCGCAACCGATCTGGAGAATACCAAGTATATTGTTTGAGGCTGACCCCACCCCATTACCCATCAGCCCACACTCTCAAACCAAGTGCATGCTGGGAAGCCAGACTCCATTTCCTTTAGCATTTGGAAAAGGCAGAAGCACAAAGAAGAATCCATCTTAATTGTTAAGGAATTGTGCAGAGTAACCTCTGGGCCCTGAAGGCTTGCACAGTTCACCGTAATGTTGCAGTAGATATAAGTAATGATTCAGTCAATAAACAGATACGTTAAAGTGTATAAAAATAGTTTACTCAAAGAAATAGCACAGTCCAAATAACAGTCCGAATCATACACGTTCAGTCAGTCAGTGTTTAGAAGTACAGCAGTCTCCTTACCAGCCTTTCTTTGTCTTAATCAGCAAACAAAGATTTCAACTATCACAGATAGCTAGCTACACACAGAGCTTATTCTCAGACACGAAGTCACTTAAGCAATGAATCAGCAGAAGAGAGAGAGAACTAACCATGTTCTCTAGCTCCCTCTTATGGCCGTTACTGCCAGTCAGAATGCAACAATGCATTTAAAGCAATATTACATATATACATTTAAACGTTGATTTGTGGCTTGTTTATATTAACCAACCCAACCGTTTGGACAGAGTCCTAACATTAATCTGTGGCACATGGTCATCCAAGGACAAACCTACATCCCAAACACAGAGTATCGCTGGTGAGATTTAAATTGCTTGTATTTATTAATTGTTATGTTCAGCAGTAACTTAATACTGTCTATCTTGTTCTCATTGTATGTATCCCTATTTCCCCCAGTTTCACCATATCCTGTTCTTTCAATAAAGCATTCAGATCTACACACACGGTCTGTTTTATTGGAGGATAGGTGGGTTTAGCTGCATGTTGAGCTGCACACAGACTAATGTGTAGTGAGGATAGAACATCCAGATTATAGATACTGGTTCTGTACTGGAACTGCCTTATATCCATCACTTACATACAGCCTCATCCAGAACCTCATGAGAATATTAAAACCATATGAGAGAAAAGACAAAATCAGTAGAAGCCCGTCACCTAAAAACCATGAGGTTATTAAGTAATCTTCCGGCACCTCTACTGATAATTGTTCCACAAAGCTGAAATGAAATAATGTGGCTTTTCTCTAATATATAAATCCTTTTAAGTAATCATATCTAGGCAGCTTTATACATAAAAATGGTTAGTGGTAATGCAAGCTATTAAGTTCAAAATAATGAACAAAGTGGCATACACCCACTATCATTCTCTTGGCACAGGTCAGCCAAACACTTCTTGTTTGCCTAATCTAGATTATTGAGACAGAAGGTTTGGAGAATTTGACCTAGATATAGAGTTCCCAACAGAAAGAAATCAGAAGCTTACAGAGATGAACATTTCTTAAAAGGTTTGCAATTGCAGCTCTAAAGCCATTTCCCTTCCTCCTGCCTTGTGCTAAATAATCTTGTGCTCTAAGAAGAAATCAAGAATGGAGGGCAAGAAATCAAACCTTTTCTAACAGGCAATATGTCACCTTGTTTAAGCACAGACACACAAAGTCCCCTGGATGCATAAATCCTTCCTTTCCTAAATATATCTAGCATTATCAAACTCCTGCCTCAACATCTAGCTATTTCCCCAGATAAAGCAAAAACAAAATCTTGCCACTGAAAAATAAAAAGTGCCTGATGTATATTTTCTTTAGGAAGTCATTGTAATGTTTTAAAGAGCTGAAATATCATCTAAGCTGATTTTCCTTCAAAGCGATATTTGATGTATTTGCTCTCAGAGCCTGAGAAAACAAAAAAATTGTGTATTGCTAACAATAGGGCTGCATTTTATCTATAATTAATCCAGAAGTGGGAAAAATAACTTGAGGAACCAGACAATGGACCCTGTCCCTGGATAGGATACCAAATATTCTTGCTGTGATCACAAGAAAAAAGAAATTAGATATTTACATTTATTATAAGCATCCCAAAATTAACCAAATTCTTTCTTCAAATTCAAGAAAAGTAATGAAGAGTAATTCAACTTTGGTATGTGTTTTTCCTAACATCTTTGGCAACACATTGATAATTACTTACAACCTACTCTGAGTTTTTCTGAAGAGCAAATCTACATGGAGTGAAAACTAAGAGCTGCTACTGAATACTGTTGCTTTCGATCTTATCAGTATGGTTCCTTTACAAAATTCATGAAAGGAAAAAGTGAAAAACCAATTTTGAATTTTACATTTTAGCAATTTTATCTTAAAAGAGAACTAACACTGGTTAACACTTTTGAAACAAGTCTGCAAAATCCACCAAAGATTAGAGCCTCTGATGAAATTTCAGACATGATTAAAGTGCGTTTCTCCTTGAGGAAGGAAAATAATAGTGAAAATCAAGCCACTACTCGACAAGTATTCTGATTTCATTTGATTTTTTAATGCAGTTCATTATATTCATCTATTATCACTTGATGCCATTCCACATGCTTGTTGTAGTGCAAGAAATTCCCTAGTTTTATGTTACCTACCAAAGAAATATGTCCATGGAGCCAACTTAATGCTTCTTTCTAAGGAAATTAGTAATTACCTTCATATTTTCACCAAACAGAAGCAGTTATTATATTGCAAAAACTGAAAAACATAAACTCTAGGAAAATTGAATTAAAATGAACATTCTGCATCTGAGGTTCATTTTAATATTTAATTCACATTAGGAGCAGACAGCTTCCCTTTATTGGTGAAAGTGATCAAAGAGAATTTTGGCAAATATTTTTTATTTGATTATTGGACAACAAATGCACTATTTGCTATGATCGGTTTTCTATTTGTTTATAACCTATTCTGCAGCACAAAAGTTAATTTGTATAAAATTGTATCTGTATAAGTAACTTTTCATAGACACAGAGAGAAGAAGCACAGGTGGGGAGCATATTCTGCTTGGTAAAAGTAAGCAAACACATTGTTTTTTTCTTCTTCATGTGTTGTTGGGAAGAGTTTGCAATGACCTAATCTTAAACATATAGCTTACATAATAGAAGTGTTAAGCTTGCAGTATAGTTTATTCCGCTACTTGCACTGTTCATGGGTGTGTATTAGTGGTGGGTTTCAAATTTTTTTACTACCGGTTCTGTGGGCGTGGCTTGGTGGGTGTGGTGTGGCTTGGCTTGGTGGGCATGGCTTGGTGGGCGTGGCAGGGGAAGGATACTATAAAATCTCCATTCCCACCCCACTCCAGGGGAAGGATACTGCAAAATCTCCATTTCCTCCCCAATCCAGGGGAAGGTTACTGCAAAATCCCCATTTCCTCCCGATCAGCTGGGACTCGGGAGGCAGAGAATAGATGGGGGCGGGGCCAGTCAGAGGTGGTATTTACCGGTTCTCCGAACTACTCAAAATTTCCGCTACAGGTTCTCCAGAACTGGTCAGAACCTGCTGAAACCCACCTCTGGTGTGTAAGTGTATATGTATATGTGCACAAACATACACAAAGTGATGGCTTATAGAATCAAGTTGAATCTGTAATCAAGGCAGAACAATCCTCCCTGGAGAAATCAGAATGTGAAGAAGCAAGGCTCTCTTTGGTTTTGTTTATTTCTAAGTAGGCCAAACCATTTTGGAAGATAGCCAGGAATTCATTTAATATTCATCCCTGACCTGTTTTATTCTTTCAAGATTTTGGTATAAAATTAGTTGAAAGCTTTTTCCTCTATATGCTTGAAAATGCATCACTGTTATTGCTATCTTCTGAAGCAAGGGCTATAGTACACACATAAATAATGTATTCAGAACCACAGCAACTTTCTTGATCTATCAGCAGAACCTTAGTAGTTGCTGTTAAGATAATATTAATCTACATTTGTTAACATCACGAGAAAAAAATTAAGAGTGCAATGCCTTACTTAATCTTCATTTCTTTTCAGTCTATACTAGAAATATTAATGCAGAATTAGGGGAATTGACACTTATCTTTATTCAAGATAGTGCCTCAAACATTTTTATTAACCCAAAAGTAGTTGACTCTTTAGGATGCTGTAATGACATTCAGGTGCTACAAGAACAAAGGGTTGTGAAAGTATACAATGAATGAAATGTTATGACTAATTGGATTACACTTTTAATTTTTTTCACTTGGTCCAGCATGAAAATCTGAGACAATAAAGACTGGATGTGCAGTTACAAGTAGTAACAGGTGTGAACTTTAATAATGCAGTGAGAATTTTGGATCAGAGGAGGGGAAGTATGACAAATGAAGACAGCTTTGCAAAAGTGAAGACAATGAATACAGCAAAGACCAAGGAATTGGTGATAAGACCGGTTCCTTGGACCCTTTCCAAGAGGCCAGAAGATTGCCCACATACACTCTGCACATCTAACAAGGATTCTGAAGGAAAGAGGTTTACTGTAGGTTTCAGCACTGGAAGATGATGGGATTAGCCATCTTGCTTACAACCACAGTGGAGACTTTTAAAGAACATTAAGACTGCAAATTTAATTTTCTAATCACTTTTGGAAATTGGATATTAATTACCTTAGAGCAATTAGAGATCTTTGGAACAATAACTTTTAAAAGTCTTCATCGGAGTTTCCTTGTTGGATCTACAAAAGAGATTTGTTAAAGCATTGAGGATATTGTGCAATAGGATAAAGAAGGATTGAAAAGAAATCAAATCCTATGTCAATATTTGATTGAATCAAAGATTAAGACAATTAAAAATAAAAGAAAGGAATATAACATTGGTTTATTTGATCAAGATTAAAATAAGACATTTTTGCAGTGTTTTGCATTATGAAACATAGACTTTTTGCTGACACCAGCACTGATGTTTTATGGACTTGCTTATAGATAAAGGATGGGATATGGGATGAAAAGATATATATTTAACTTTATAGTGGGTGAAGATTTATTAAATGTTTATACTTGTTGTGATGAAGATTGAAAGTCACTTTTTATGTGTATATTTTCATTCTCTTTATTATATTCCTTCCTTCCTTCCTTCCTTCCTTCCTTCCTTCTTTTCTTTCTTTCCATTTCTTTTTCTAAGTTTATTTGTATTAGTTTCTACTACTTGTAAATCAACATTCATAATAAAAATTCTATTAAAAAACCAATAAACTTGGATCAGAATTGATTTTGGCTTAAAAGACAAATCTCCCAATTCAGAAATTTGTATGATGCCTTTGAGCATGCAGTATTAAAATAAACAAGGGGTATTTTCTATTGATTTTAATCAACTGCTGTTAAATTGTTTTCAAAATGATGAAAAGGTCTGTACAAGTACTTGATTATGCATTGATCTAGTGCCAATATGATGAATTTGGGTGATGGCTATTTCTTCTAAAGTCTAAAATATCAAGCTATGAAAACATGCATCAATTACCATCTCATCCCTTATTATTTGCAGTAATGAAAACTGTCACTATGGCCACAACTCATTATTTTTAATTTCAAAGCACTGAACTATTGGAAGTTCTTCTAACAAGAGTATAATTAGACTACACTGCAGTTTGCTTAGGTTTAATCTTCCAATTCTAGGTGTATTGTAGTTAACATGTTGCAATGAATTTCCTGCTTTTTATTTTCATAATAATAATTTATTAACTGTATATGCCAATTTTTTAAAAACAAAGAATAGAAAAACCTCCACAAAAATAGCACAAGACAGAACAAGAATGGCAAAGAAAATAACCCCAAAAGGGAACAGAAAGCAAGAAAGGGGCATTAGTCATCCTCATCAAAGACCTGGGCAAAAAGCCAGGTTTTTAAGGTCCTTCAAAACACCATCAGGGTGGGAGCCATTCAAATCTCAGGGGAACCTCATTCCAGAGGACAGGCATGAACACAGAGAAGGCATGCTTCTGGGGCACCAATAAGTGGCATTGTTTAATTGCGCCAACTCTGCCAGATTGAAACAACAGGGCACATACTAGGGGTAAAAAGGATACAAGTTTTATTATCTTTTAGGATGGGAGCTACAGATTAGTCAATATGAAGACTCAGCTGAAGTTTCCAAAAATGATATGCTTTATTGCGTTTCAAAACAACTACCTCCATGCTCACACTATTTTAGTAAATAATTAGAAGTTTTCCATTCATGTAAAAGCATCATAGAACTGAATAAGGCAATAAACAACAGGCTTGATTCATTGGCTATAAAAAAAATCTGTTCCTGAACATGAAACAAATTTCTGCTGAGCTGCTATAAAGTATTGTTGGGTTGATGTAAGACAAGAGTTTTGATTTACAATCGATCTTATTGAGCTTGGAGCTTGATAATTGTCCCTCAAGAACGATATAAAACTTATCCATTGCAAATGGTGTTAACATCTGATTCTCAGGAAGCAGAACAGCTTTCTGCAAAGATAGAAGAGATTTGGTTAAACCTGGCTTCTACTATTTTATTAATCCTCTTTTTCTTTTAAGATCATTACTAATTTTGAAACTATGTTATATTGTTGATACATTTTTCTTTGATTAATTTGATATGATAAAAAATTAAAATCAGAAAATGAGTTTCCTACAATAAGAAAGCACTCTCAATTTCAGATTTCATTTTTAACATCATAACACAGTAAGCTAACTTGGACAACTCTCCCCCCACCCATATTTTAAAAAAATCCTTACCTTTCTACTTTCTCAATTACTTTTGCAAAGAAACACTGTTTTCAAAGAATGTTAAATAGCAATTCCTCAACTTTTTTTCCCCAATTAATCACCATTCTGGGGCCATGGAACATATTTTTTCCTAATTCGGGTGTTGGGGATTTCTCCTCAGCCAGTTATCTATGCATGTTTCTCAAAACACCGGAAAACTAGTCAGAAAATATTTATTTCTATACACTGACGGGGCCTATGTGGAAACTTTAAATTTCAAATTGATTTGGTGTTTTTATTTTTTGTTTCTTGTTTTTATCCCTGCTTTGCTCCTGAAAGACTAAAGACAACTCACCTGGAGAGTGTAAGAGCCAGTTCACTGTTACAAGCAAAGAGCCTGATGCCAGCTCAGGCCATTTTCAACACAAAGGACTGGTGGGAACCTAATCTCCTATCCAAAATGAATTGACTTCTAGCCTTTGACATTGTGCCGGCAGGAGACAGTGTTGCAAGACTTTGAACCTGGATTTTACTTAAAAAAAAAAAAAGTTCTTGCATTTGATATATAGCAGTTGCTAGGATTATTTTGTAACAGTTTCCTTATTTTTTCTGCAATAAATGTTTTCACTGGAAGTTCTTACATCTTTGAACTCCTGTTTATCTGTTTGCAGTTCAGCTTGTTGGGAGAGTCTTATAACCCCTCTGGCCAACTTTAATTAAGCCTACTAGTTTTACAATTAATTCAGTTAAATGACATGATTTAATGCTTACAATTTGGAGCAAAAAGCTTCCGAATTCCTTATTCTCTCATCAGAAGGATGACAGTAGAAGCATAGAAGCTTGGGGTTTGCTACAACTTATTGTCATTTAGAGGAAGGGAGACAACTTGGGGGCCTCACGTCGTCTCCCAAAGACCTGGTCACACTTTACAACTGCATCATCAGCAATAGAAATTCTGGTTCCAATTCTGGTCATTAAATAAGGACTACCTGTAGTTGGTCCTAAAGGAACTCAACCCTGACTGTTCTTTGGAAGGACAGATATTGAAGCTGAAGCTCAAATACTTTGGCCACCTAATGAGAAGAGAGGACTCATTGGAAAAGACCCTAAGGTTAGGAAAGATTGAAGACAAAAAGAGAAGGGGATGGCAGAGGATGTGATGATGCTGTCATCGATGCAATAAACATGAATTTGGGCAAACTCCATGAGAAAATGGAGGACAGGAGAGCCCGGCATGCTATGGTCCATGGGGTTGCAAAAAGTCAGACATGACTTAGCGACTGAACAAAAACCTGTAGTCAAGTCTTCTTTATATTTAAAATTAATCCATTTTTTCACAGTGTTCCTTTATTGCAGGACCTTTGCATTTTTGGCTATTAGAGTGGTATAATCAGCACTAATGCAGTTAATTGATGTATCTTGCTCCATGTTAAAACCAAGCACATCTTTTTTTTAATCCAAATTGTTGATCCAGGAACAGCCCAGGATACAGCTGGGTTGGTCCTGTATAGAATTTCAAAAGGTTTCCTGCATTGTAGCAGGATAAAGGTAGTTGATATAAAGGAAAATATATCAGAAAATAATTCTACTGTAGTTTACAATAGCAGAACCATTGTCAGTGAGAACATTGCACATGGCTTAGAACAGGGGTGTCAAACTCGTGGCATCATGTTGTCGTCATGTGACGTATCGTGACTTTTCTCCCTTCGCTAAACCGGGGGTGGCCGTGGCCAGCGCGTGACGCATCCAGCCCGCAGGCCGGGAATTTGACACCCCTGGCTTAGAAGAAACTATAGAAGACTCATTTATTCATTGACAAGGAGGAAAATACTACCTGTAACTGCAGAAGTATTGTCTAGTGTAAAGTTTGTTAACAGGAGCAGTTATCAGTGATATGCGTCTTTTGCAGGCAAAGTAAATGGAAAAAATGTTAATGTAAAATTTGGTGATTAGTCCTGGAAATGACACGGAGGGATGCCTAGATGGCATTTAGGGCAAAACCAGCTCCCTAAAATGACAACTATATCTAGAAGGTTGAAAAGAGAGGATTAAAAATAAGAAAAGACTGAGTGCTTTATATTCCTCTGGAAGAGACACAGAATAGTGCTAGTTCTCATTGGCACACAAAGTTCATCTCTGTTGTTTTCCATATACTAATACTCAGAAAATGAGCAATAAACAAGTTATGTTTTTGCTTTTAATACAGGAAGACAAATATGATTTTAGGTATATTTAATAGATATAAAATAATCAATGGAATTGCTTCTGTGATTGTAATGCAGCAACTAAAGGATAACATTTGTTTACAAAATGAGAAGGAATATAAAGGGATAAAGATGTATATTACAAATTTAAAAAAATATCCACATCTACTAAGAAATTCAAATGAATGAATTTGAGTATACTATTCAGATCATTTGGGTTAAAATAACGGGAGGAACTAATATAAGAAATATTACTTTGTTGTCCTTTATCACTCTCCCAACTATGGGGATGCTATGGATAATGTTTTCCAAAACCATATTACAGATTTTTGAAAGAGTCATGAAGTAGTAATATTGAGAACTATAATTACTGCAGCATCTTGCAGGAGATGAATTTTTACCAAATATGTTTATTTCAGAACCTTTTTTACTTGTCTTTAGATGATGAAGGGACACATGTATCAACTAGCCTTGACTTAGTCAAGGAAATGAAAATCTTCTAGAAAAAAATGTCCCAATGTTTGACTTTAAAGGAAATTAAGATCAGAATAATAAAGCAAATTTTGGGCTTTTAAAAAGTGGATTTTAATAAATTTAATAAATAAATTCAGAGTAATGAAAATTCCCATAGAGGAATGTAATGAGGAAAAAAGTTCAAGATGGCTCAGAGATCCTGAAAAATAACTATTAATAACTCTTTTTTTTGTTGTTATAAGCATGTTGTATGTGGTGTGCATAAAAAAGCAGGTGGAGCTGTGTTTAAGAGAACGAGTTGGAAGACCCTAACCCTAACCTTGGAGTTCTTCTAGTCCATGGGTGTCAAACTCGCCGCGTCACGTTGATGTCATGACATTTTTTTGCCTTCGTGGAGCTGGGGTGGGTGTGGCCTGCATGTAATGCATCCGGCCCATGGGCCGCCAGTTTGACACCCCTGTATCTAATCCAACCCCCTGCTCAGTAAGGAAATGCTATAGCATTTCAGACAAATCTGTTGTCCAATCTCTTCTTAAAAACTTCCAGTGTTGGAGCACCTACAACTTCTGGAGGCAAGTTTTTTCCACTGATTAATTGTTCTCTTAAGTTCTAGGTTGGATCTCTCCTTGATTAGTTTCCATCCATTGCTTCTTACCCTGCCTCTTCAGCTGCTTTGGACAATAGGTTGACCCCCTCTTCTTTGTGGCAGTCCCTTAGATCTTGGAACAATCATGTCACCCCTAGTCCTGCTTTTCATTGAATTAGGCATACCCAATTCCTGCAAGTGTTCTTCATGTGTTTTAGCTGCTAGCCCTCTAATCATCTTCGTTGTTTTTCTCTGCACTCTTTCTAAGTTCTCAACATATGTTTTTATTTGCACCATTGTTGTTACAATTCTGCACACAATTCTAATGGGGAAAAACCTGAACTGCAGAATCAAGCCTGTGATATACAAAAAGCTTAGTGAATGTAAAAAAAATGGTGTTTGCATGTGTGTTTGTGTGTGTATGACAGATACAGGACATGGAAAGAGATTCAGGTCACTAAAGAAGTATATACAGAGAAAGAAACTATGTCAAGAACCCTAAAGCTCCTTGTTGATCTCAGGGCTATCCAGTTCCTCTAGTAGCTGCTGTTTACTTAATAACACCTGTCATTAAAAGCTTTCACACAATCGTTTAATTTAACCAAATGATCCTAGAAGTGAAAAACGGTCATGAAAATTATTCTTTCCAGTCTTCCGCGTGATAATAACAAAACTGCATTTCACAGCCTAATTCATCTTGCTGTGCAAGATTGTAAAGTAAATATGTTCATTTTTGCTTTTTGGCTTTGCTTCCATCAGCTCATAAGTGAGAAAGAACTATCTCATAATGTTGACAGCCATCTGAAAACTACTGTGAAATGTAGAAGCGATCTTTAAAAATAACCGTCAAATGTAGTCTTTTCCCGCTTGCCTTCCTTTTTAAAGCAGACAACGGGAAAAGCCCAATTTCTTTTTAGTTTGTTTATTCCTGCATCCCTGCAGTCACATGATCAAACTTCAGGCACTTGGCAACTGGCATGTATTTAAGAAGATTGCAGCAGCCTTGGGTCATATGATATTTGTGGCCTTCACAGGGGCCACAAGGGAGTTTCTAATAAGCAAAATAAACAGGGGAAGCCATATTCTCTTAACAACCACAGTAGTACAATTGGGTGTGACCCACTTAATGACTGCATTGCTTTGTGATAGCAGTTTTGCTCCCAATTGTGGTTGTAAATTGAGGACCACCTGTATGCACCATTTTCACTGGCAGAGCCAGTAGAAATGCCATTTGGTATAGCCCTTCAACTGTGCCTCAAGCGTCCCTATCAACACTCCCCACAGCTCTTATTCTAACCAGAGTATTTTACCTTATTCAGCTAACCATAATTATGTAATATGTGACAACTCCTCATCTTCATCCTCATTCTCGACATCCAACCAAGAGTAATTTATGAAACACAAAACACATAGCCAATTTCTGAAATTTATTTTCGCTATCAATTTCATTTCTTATTTGTATAATCTTGAACTAAATTTTTCTATTGGCTTTGGTTTACACATTTCAATTACATATCCAATTTTACTAAACACTTAGAAAGTAAAACATAAGCATTTCATGTTGGCAAAATTGTCAAAAGAAATAAATATAAACAGGAAAGCAACATGCTTCAGAATGCACTTATTGAGGGTGAAGTTGGACTTACAAAGTAAACTAGAACAGTGGAAAATATAAAAGGCAGATATCTTCTATTTGTATCAGGGGTGGGTTCCTACTGGTTCGGACCGGTTCGCCCGAACCGGGGGCGACCCGCTAGTGATGTCATCCGAACCGGATCGGTGGTTGCCGGTCCGTGGGGGCTGCCATCTTTTTTTCTCAATTTTTTCCGATTTTTTTTGGTTTTTTTCTGAGCATGCTCAGAAGGTGACTTCCAGCACTGTGCATGCGGTCGCCATCTTTTTTTGGCTTTATTTGTTTTATTTTTATTTTTTTTCTGAGCATGCTCAGAAGGTGACTTCCAGCACTGTGCATGCGGTTGCCATCTTTTTTTTGGCTTTTTTTTTTTAAATGGATTTTCCGTTACTGTGCATGCGTGCCCACGCGGC
>QLTV01001545.1:136651-151940 GCA_003457575.1 Thermophis baileyi
CCCCCTCGGCCTCCTCACTCTCTGACTCGGGCGCCAGGTGCACGGGCCGATGGTACCTCGCCACAACCGCCTCATCGTCCTCGGGATCCATGAGCACCGGCACGGGATGCTGGCGGGCCACAACAGGAGTCTCCAAAGTTTGCAACATTAAGACTTGTGAACTTCAACTCCCAGAATTCCTCAGCCAGCCATGTGGCTAAGTTTGGAGACTCCTGATTTAAAGCGACAGCATTTGTTTTTCTTCTTTGCCAAGCGATCTCCCGGCTGGAAAGTGAATCCTGATTTTTTACTTCTAACACCTGCCTCTTTCTTTCTCTTTCTTTCTCCCTTCCCTTCCCTTCCCTTCCCTTCCCTTCCCTTCCCTTCCCCCTCCCTCCCCCCTCTCTCTTTCTTTCTTTCAGGGGAACGGGCAGGGAAAATAGGCTTTAAAAAGTTTTTAAAAAACCCAGGAAGTGATTATGTTGGGGCGGGTGGCAGAGCCTCGTGCTGCCATCGCTACCGGTTCTCCGAACCAGCCGCCGCAACCGCTACCTACTCGCCCGAACCGGGCCGAACTGGGAGGATTTCACCCCTGTATTGCATACCACAATAGTATCAGTCACCTGTTCCATGAGTTTGTTTCTTTTTCCTGGTTCTTCTAAGGGTAAAAAAATTATGTTTCTTTTTTTCCCCTATCCTCTTCATGCTCATTTTTCTACCTTGTAATTTATTTAACTTGCTTACTGTTATGTTAGTTTCATTTATCCCTTTCTTCCCTATATTTTTAAAAGTTTTTGAGCTCCAATTCCTCCCTACCTTATTATTTAAGATTTGCCTTATTTATTTGATTCTTGTTCTTCCTTGATTTCTAATGTTTCACTATTGTCCTTATTATTTACCTATTTATTTATCTTTTATTTTCTGTCCTGAATTTATTTTTATTCTCTACCAGGGTCTTCCCTCTCTGCCTATTGGGACCTCTGGCTTAATTTGTTGCCTTCATTTCCATTGTTCGCTGCTCCGGCCTCTTGTTGTTTTCTCTGCCAGCTCCGTTCTGTCTTTCGGTGTCAGGTCTTTTCGGCTTTGTCTCTGCTCTTGTCAGCTCTCTTGGCCTGCCATTCAGCTGTCTGGTCTGCTCCCCTCAGCCTGCCACTCAGCTCCACTGTCTCTTTCCCCGTTGCTCTCTGCACTGCTCTCAGGCTCTAGCTCGCTGCGATGCTCCTAGATGCTGGCTCTCCTCCATGCTGAGCTGCCACTGCTTTTTGTTCTGGAGCCACGTGGCTCCCATTTGGTCTGTCGCACTGGTACGCTGCTTCCACCAGCAAGCAGGACTGCCTGGATGGTCCACAGCAAGTTCGCCTCTCCTCACTTCTCCTCCTCCGCTCTCTCACTGGCTCGCCTCTTTGTTCCCTGCCGGTTGTTGCGCTGCCCTCAGTCTGCTGGCCTCTCCTCCCCACAGCTGACTTTCCTCCCTGCTCTGCAGGTGGCCCCACTCAATCACCAGCTCGCCTCTTTGTTCTCTACCAGTTGGTTTTGCTGCCCACAGTCGGTTTGCCTCTCCGCTCACTTCACTTCAATGGGCCTCCGGTCTCTTGGGTAGGCCTCTTGGCAGAGGTGGGTTCCTCCCGGTTTGGACCGGTTCTATAGAACCGGTAACAACTTGGCGGCCTGGGTCGCTAGAACTGGCAGCGACCCAGGCCTGCCATGCCCCTGAACCGGTTCTTTCGGCGGCGCCATAGATGCCGCCATTTTGTTTTTTTAAGCACGAAAAAAAGCAGAAGCTTTTTTTAAGCTTTTAAGCACAGCGCGACACTGAGCGAACCAGCAGCAAAGAAAACCAGAACCCACCCCTGCCTCTTGGGTGCAGCTGGGCTTCTCTGTCTCCTAATTTCTCCAATCTTCCTCAACAATCTATATTTAGAAAATATCTTCCACAGAGCAAAGAGTGTTGTTCAGTAAAAACAGCCTTCCTGTTATATGCAAAATATAATACTGAATAAAAAAGCTGTAAGAATATTTCTTCAAATCAATGGACACATGCCTACATAGCAAAATCAGAAATGAGGAAAACAGTGGTATGATATCAGCAAGACAAAGAGTTAATAGAATTCAGGTAGACCTTGACTTATGATTGGTTTAGTAATCTTTTGAAATTATGATGGACCCCCACCCCTGAAGCTGCTTATGACTCATTTTTGAAGTTACAAAGGCTGCACATATACACCTCCATAGTCACATGACCGCATTTTTTACTCTTGGCAACTGGTCACCTTTATGGTTGTTTGCAGCATTGTGCAGTCATGTGATTGTGATGGGATTATTTTTTTTGCTGGTTTCCAGTGTTTACTTCCAGTTTCCAGCAAAAAATGCCCATTGGGGAAAATGATTCACTTAATGACCACAGCATTTGCTTAACAACATGGTATTTGATGATTGCTGCATTTACTTATGATCATGGTGTTTGCTTAACAATGCTGCAAAACATGTCAAAAAATTGGATTTGGTCATGTGATGTCTCAACTTACATCTGCAAAGACTTATAACTGTAATTCCAGCCTCAATTATGGTCATATGTTGAGGACTATCTGTTTGTATACACACACACACACACACACACACACACACACACACAATGAACACTGAACTTGAATATCTGCTAGAGCAAGACGGAAAACAGAGGGAAATAGAATATAGTTTCCTGGATAGCTGGGCTGGTTACTCACATCCCGAGTCAAAATTCTTCATCTACACGAGAGATGGGGAAAGATTATCCCTTTATGACTTGTGGACTTCAATTCCCAGAATTCCTGAGCTAGCATGCTCAGTCCACCAATCATAAAAGGGCCACTGTTCTCCCACACCTGATCTACATAGTCTTTCCCATTCTCTAGCCTTTAGAAGTATCCAACTATTGTTCTTTGCAATCTTCCTGTGATTACAAGGGTTCACATAAGCTGTTTCAGCTTGCAGCCCAGGTGGTATCTATGTTTCAGAGCCCCAATGACAAGTTTCTTCTCTTCCAAATGATGAATTGTCCTTGTTCAATCACTAGTTTCCAGCTACTGAAAACTGACCTGCTGTTGCTTCTGGAATTAAGAAAAGCATTAGAAATATGATATATTCGATGTTGTAATCTTGGGGAAACCACTTTCAATCAACGTATCAGTACTAAAATTAATTGTGAAAAGAAAGTAAACTTTTGTGCTGCATTCAGTTACAGAGAAATAGGGAGTCTGGATATATATGTGGGGAGGGGCAGGGAGAACCTAAACTCATTTCAGAAGGGTAAATTGCTCTTTCCGTGGCCTTCATGAGCTCTTATGCTCACATATGCTTCTTCTCCACACTAGGTGGTCATAAACGATCTTGGACTTTCTTACCACTGATATGGAAAGGAAGATTTAAATATCTTGAACATTTTCCTTATACTCTAGAACAGTATAATTAAAATTATTCTTGCTAGTAAAAGAAAACAACTGGATTCCTCTGTCTTTTTTTGCAAGGCTGTGCTTTTTGGAGGGCATATCTATATCTGAAAGACCTGTGGAAAATGTAGTGGATTAATAATACATCAGCTATCTACAAAAGTATACAATATAACAATAAAAAATTATTCAAAGCTCATTCTTCATCTCACTAAGATGTTTATCTAGCATTGTTTTTCTATTGTTAATGGAAATATATTACTCTGAGCAGACAGGAATGGCTAGTGCAGTGATGGTTAACCTTTTCGGCACTGAGTGCCGAAACTGGAGCGCGTGCTGGAGTGCCGGAACCCGGAAGAGAGCAGCTGGCCGGTGCGCATGCGTGTGGCGGCCAGCTGCTCTTCTGGGTTCCGTCGCGCACATGCACGCCGGACAGCTGGTCTTCACACGACGGAACCCAGAAGAGCAGCTGGCGATGGCGCGCGTGCCCACAGAGAAGGCTCTGCATGCCACCTCTGGCAGGCGTGCCATAGGTTCACCATCACGGGGCTAATGAATTATAAAAACTTTTTCAATGAACTGTCTTTGAATACTACCTTATATAAATACTGGAGGGTTGTTTTTTTTCTGAAATAACAGGGAAAAGCAGAAATGTTTTAAAGGAAAAGCAGTCTTCACTGCAAACAGGATTTAAGAAACCAAAGCAATCCACCAGAGGAACACTACTATACTTTATTTTCCAAATATAGTGCCTCACTTTAAACATCATAGGGCAGAGAAAAGGGGGAATAAAGCCCAGAAAGGGTTGGTAGTTCATTGCAGCATCACTGCAAATTTTATAAATATTTTGGTAAAAGCCATTATGATGAGGATTGGTGTATGCACATGTATCTTTAATTTCTTTAAATTTAACAGCTATCAGGGTTTAGTTGTTTTAAAAAAGCAATGACAAGATGCCAATTTGCCTGATTATTTCTTCTTGACATCCCATCTTCTGATAGCAAGCTTTAACTCAGACAAATCTTACAGTATGCTCCCTAGTGATAATTTTAATTACAGTGAACTGAGTCTTTATCAGTGATTATTTTGGAATCCTTGGCATTCTGGAACATTATATGTCAGTTTTATTTTGTTTTTTTTTTCCTCCCTGGGAATTGATGCATCATTTAATTTGGATATTTTAGTTAGCTTCTTATACATTTTTATGCTCCTGTAGTTTCTGTTAGTCAGCTTGCTGCAACTTCAAAGTTATCAGATCTGGGTTGCAAAAATTCATAAGCTTACTAGGTAGCAGGGAAAGATTTAGATTTTCTGTACCTCTTTACTATTATCTACTGGCAATCCAGATTTTGACAGCCCTGCTGAAATGTAAGTGTGGATATGTATGTATCTAGGCATAGCTTATACTAACTTAATTCAATTGATCAAGCTCTAGTCAACTTGATACAGTCCAAATGTGTTAAGAATAAAATCCCATCATTCCAAGACAGCACAAGATCTGCATCCTGGGTGTCCTATGCCCAATATATTTGAAAGGAGCTAGGCTGGGAGATTATGTCTATACATTCAATTGTAGAGTTACTTAAATATTTCTGTGGAAGAACTTAGGACTGCATGGGCTAGCCCCAGTTCGCTCTCTTCACAACAAAATGTGATAAAATGGATAACATAGTCAATTATTTCTTCTTGCTAAAGTATTAGAAATCTCCCTACAGCCCATCCTAAGGATTAAAGGTCACACATTGTCTTCAAGTACAGTCTACTTAACCAAGGTTTTTCACAAATCCTAATGGTGGTTAACTTAGTGTGACATGTTGTTCGTCCATCATTTTCAAAGAGGACCTTGACATCTAATGAATTGTGGGCTGTCCACAGTGTGTCCGCAGGTGGCTGATAAGGCCTATACGGGCACGGAATGTTCTGTCACATGTCGGGCAGACATGTGTGGGCACCACTATTGCAGCATTTGCAGCTCTGGCTTTGCGGAGTGCTTGCTTCTCTTGTGCTATGGTTGTCCTTCTGTCTTCAAATGTCTGGCAGCCTTGGTGGATCAACGTGTGCCATGTCAATTGATCTTGTGCCAGGGTTTCCCAGGAGGTGGTGTCAATATCCAGGGACTTGAGAGAGGCTTTCAGTGTGTCTTTGTATTGCTTCCTTTGTCCCCCGTGCAACCACTTTCCTTGAGACAGCTCATCATAGAGGAGCTGTTTGGGTGGTCTGGCATCCTTGTGACGTGGCTGCCCAGCATGTCTGGGCTTTGATCAGCAGGGTGTGAACTGATGGCAGGCCTGCTCTGGAGAGGATTTCTGTATCGGGCACCTTGTCCTGCCCCCGGATCCTCAGAAGTCAGCAAAGGCAGGTCATGTGGAAGTGGTTCAATTGCCTAGCATGCCTCCTGTATACAGTCCAAGTCTCACTGGCATACATCAGGGTAGTTAGCACTACTGCTCAGTAGACTTTGAGCTTTGTAGCAAGGCTTATTCCATGGCGGTCCCACACATTGGTCAGTAGTCTGCCAAATGCAGAGCTTGCCTTGGTGATTCTGCAGTTGACCTCGATGTCAATTGTTACTGCATGGGAAAGGGTGCTGCCAAGGTATGTAAATTGGCCCACTGCTTGCAGCTTTTGTCCCTTCACTGTGATGATGGGCTCTTGGTGTTGGGCATTCGGAGCTGGCTGGTGCATCACTTCGGTCTTCTTTGTGTTGATGAGGAGGCCGAAGTTGTCGCATGCTGCTGAAAATTTGTCCACACTGGCTTGCATTTCCTGCTCTGATCCAGCATACAGGGCACAGTCATCAGCAAAAAGGAGGTCTCATAGCAGAGTCTCCTTTATCTTGGTGACAGCCTGGAGTCTTCGCAGGTTGAACAGTTTCCCATTGGTCCTATATCTCCGGCTGACTCCCAAGGAACTGTTCTGGAAGGCATCTGACAGCATAGCTGAAAACATTATGCTGAACGGAGTCGGTGCGAGCACGCACCCTTGCTTGACGCCGCTTGTGACAGGAAAGGCCTCTGAAGCTTCTCCGTCATCCAGAACATGAGCCACCATGCCATCGTGGAACTGACATACCATCAGAATGAATCTATCAGGGCACCCAAACTTCGACATGATACGCCACAGACCTTCGCAACTGACAGTGTCAAAAGCCGTGGTGAGATCCATGAAGGTGGTGTACAATTCACGATTCTTCTCTTGACACTTCTCTTGGAGCTGTCGGGCTGCGAAGATCATGTCCACAGTGCTACGCTCTTTGTGGAAACTGCACTGTGTCTCGGGTAATAAACCCTGTTCCAGGTAGTCAGTCAAGCAGTTCAGCAACACTCGTGCAAGGATCTTGCCTGTGATGGAAAGCAGTGATATTCCTCTGTGATTAGCGCAGACTTGTCGATTCCCTTTCCTCTTGTAGAGGTGTGCAATGGATGCATCTTTCAGTTCCTGAGGAATGGATCCTTGATTCCAGAAGGACTGGAACAGCTGAGTAAGTTTGTCGACAAGCACTGCACCACCATCCTTATAGACTTGGGATCGCATCAGATCCTGAGGCCTTGCCACTGGACAGCTAGTTGATGGCCTGTAGGGTTTCAGTGTTTGATGGTGGGATGTCCAGGCTGTAGTTGATATCCGCCTGGGGCATTCTGTCAATCACCTCATTATTGGTGGAAGATGGACGGTTCAATTTCAATTTCATGAAATAAAAAATGAAGTAGGAAGCTGGCACACTAAACACATTAGTCTCTAACATCCTGCTTTTTTCAGCAATACCTTGGGGCCCTAAAACCAAATTTAGAAAATAAAAATGGAAGAGGGTTGGAAATGCAGCAACAAACCCACAGAAAAGACAATATGCAGGGAGATGAAATGCTAAGAAATGTCCCGAGGTCTTAGCAAATAGTAGAAATTGTATACCTTCCCCCCCCCCACCGGTAAGGATGTTTCACAACAAATTTCCATGATGGCATTTTGGGAAATTACTTGTGACATGCTCACATGCTCTCAACAATCAAAATAAAATTTGCTTATTCTAAATCCTATCCAAATGTATTTTTAAAACAATTGTATTATAGCATGCATATCTGTCTCATTCCATATCACTATGGATATCAAATATGCAGTATATTTCAGATATGCTCAGAGATTTGTATTTATTTTAGTAAAGCAATCCATGGAGATAATCTGTTATAAACTGTGTGTCAAAGGTCACATTTATTTAGGGAGTTGGAGCTGATTCATATATTTATATAAAAACAAGTTCCTTATATATTGTTTATTTTGAGACATACATGATTAGTCTGCTTAACAACACTCAGTCTGGATCAGAGCCTTAGTGTAATTCATACAAAGAGGATTCATTCAAATGTTGAATTAAAGACACAGTCATGAGCTTAGAGCTATGAGAAAATATTTGTTCTGATTCTTGGCTTGGCTGTAGTCTCAGTTTGGGGGCAAAGGTTTCCATAAACTATAGGCAAAGCAGTTTTATGCATTCTTCCTATTTCTAAATTTCTGCACTTATTTTACAACCAAACTCAAAAGTGACACCTGAAATCAGATCATGTTCCAGCCTACACATTGTCTAAAGTGTGTTCATGTTTTCTGCAGATCAAGGTTTTTCCAAGGTTGTTGGTATTAGGTTAAGGAATGCTAGAATTTAGGTCACACTTCAAAGAATAGCACTTTTCTTTTCATAGAAAAAAAAGGAAACATAACTTCTCCAAAAAGTTGTTATTTCCATGCCTACATCCAAACATGTAGATTAACTACACAATTTCAGAAGAAAAGAAATCCTTGAGATGAGAGTGAAAACCTTGCTTTCAATTGGAGGGATGATCATATGTAGGTCCGTGATGGTGAACCTATGGCACACGTGCCGGAAGTGGCACGCAGAGCCATCTCTCCGGGCACATGAGCTGTCGCCCATTGCTCTTCCAGTTTCCGGCGCGCCGGCCAGCTGATCTTCACGCGCGCGGGAGCGCCAGAAACCAGAACAGCAGCCGCCCGGTGTGCATGCGCACACTGGGAAGATGATCTTCCAGTTTCCAGCATGTGCATGCACACCAGCCAGCTGGTCTTCACGTGCACATGTGCACCAGAAACCGGAAGACCAGGTGGCATGTGTGCACCGGAAACCGGAAGATCATCTTCCTGGCACGCGCATGTGCACCGGGCGGCTGCTCTTCCTGTTTCCGGCATGCGCATGCACACCAGCCAGCTGGTCTTCACATGTGCATGCACACCAGAAACCAGAAGACCAGGTGGCCAGTGTGCATGCGCGCACTGGAAACCGGAAGATCATCTTCCCGGCACGTGCATGCGCACCGGGTGGCTGCTCTTCCAGTTTCTGGTGCATGCATGCACACCAGCCAGCTGGTCTTCACGTGCGCATGTACACCAGAAACCAGAAGACCAGGTGGCCAGTGTGCATGCACGCACCGGAAACCAGAAGATCATCTTCCCGCCGTGCGCATGCGGCTGCTCTTCCGGTTTCCAGCACTCGGTGCCAAAACGGTTCGCCAACACTGATATAGGTAAGGTGGGACATAAAATACCTAAAGATGTACTAAAATGTAGTAGACAAACTATCTGGAAACCGGAAGATCATCTTCCCGGCGCGTGCATGCGCACCGGGTGGCTGCTCTTCCAGTTTCTGGTGCATGCATGCACACCGGCCAGCTGGTCTTCACGTGCGCATGTACACCAGAAACCAGAAGACCAGGTGGCCAGTGTGCATGCACGCACCGGAAACCAGAAGATCATCTTCCCGCCGTGCGCATGCGGCTGCTCTTCCGGTTTCCAGCACTCGGTGCCAAAACGGTTCGCCAACACTGATATAGGTAAGGTGGGACATAAAATACCTAAAGATGTACTAAAATGTAGTAGACAAACTATAATAGGAAAAATCTAGTGATAGAGATATAAATACTGTATAAATGGATGTAAAAGACACTCAAAAATCTCACTTTGTTGCTTATTATTTTTTTTATTTATACAAAATTGGTCCTACTCCAACAGTGAGAAGTACATCACAAAGCAAGGAACAATTAAAATCAGTTTAAATTAAAAGAAGAAGAAAACAATCAGTTAAATAAAGTGGCAAAAATAGTATCCTTAAACCACAACAAACTGTTTATAATATCTAGCAGATGTCAAACTGCAGCAGTCCCAGTTAATCCAAAGGGTGGTGCCTTTAGCTAGTGTTAATTTACATTTACATTTAATCTAGCATAATTATGTTCCATTGGTTGGGAAACAGCATAATTATTCAATAGGTTACCATATATTAGAGCGGTGCAAGCTTTGAAAATTGTTTAGAAAAAGGAAAGAAAAATTAATATCTTAAACTTGAAATCATAAAACCTCATATTGATTTTTAGATTCTGCTTCTCTGCATGGCATTAATTCATCAACTAGTTAAGTATGTACTTATTTCAAGAATTTTAGTCATAATCTAGAAAATAATAACTTTTTTGTTTAGTTTCGATACTGTATTTGGACAGGATTCAAAGTAATGCCGAGATGTTATTTAGGAAAAACAAGGTCAGAGAAGAGAGAAGAGGCTGCTGAAGAGAAAATATTGCCCTCTAAGGGTAGGAAGCTCAGGTTGCTGTCTGCATTTGGGAAAAGCAGCTGCAGCCAAGCAGAAATGCACTCCACTGTACCACATCCTCAAGGATAGGCTCAGCTCATCCCTTCTCTCAAAAGCAGTAAAAGTCCACAGCCCAGAAACTTGAGATGGCCTCATTCCTTCATTCCTTCCCCACTCACAGTTTACTTACATACAAGCATCCACAATCCAGCAACTGAGTCACACCCTGACATTTTTAGGAACCTGCCAACATCATAAACTTTTGTTGAAATATGCAACAGAAGAAGTGAAAGAATGTATAATGAAATGGATTTTAAAATTTTGTTATAATATACAGCTGGAATAATGGGAAAATATAGGGCTGAAAGATTTGAAATTTACATTATGTTTTAATCTTAAAAAGAAGTTTTACAAAATGATACATCACCAGAGAATGTATCTAGAATGTACAAAGATTGTTGCTGGAAATGTGAAGGGATATTTTATTATGTTTGGTGGGTGTGTAAAAAAAGTCAACAGATTTGAGACATGGATACATATATGAATTAAAAAGATTTAAATTAGTAAAGTACAACTGAAACCACAAGTTTTCCTTTTGGACTAATGGACAAACAACTCAAAAGGTCATGGAACTTCATTTTTGTATATGACGATTGCAGTGAGATTATTATATGCTCAAAAATGGAAAGGTTTGATACTATCCGCAATGGAGGAATGGTTGCTGAAAATGATGGAACTTGTGGAGATGGCTAAATTAACGTCTTTGATTGGAGAGAAAAAACTCTTATTGCTGACCGGAGGAAACCCCTTATAAACTTTTTACATGAAAGAATGAAAATGCATTGAGTTGTGGTTTTGTTTATTAGGAAAAAACCCTGGATAATAGAAAAATAGAAAAAGTGAGTTTTGTGTTATCATAGGGATAATTGTGTAATTGTACTTATATTTGTTGCAAATTGGAAGCTTCTTATTCTATTTCCTTTTTTTCTGAACTTTTACTTCTTTTCTTCCTTTCCTTTCCTTTCCTTTCCTTTCCTTTCCTTTCCTTTCCTTTCCTTTCCTTTCCTTTCCTTTCCTTTCCTTTCCTTTCCTTTCCTTTCCTTTCCTTCTTTCATTTCCTCTTTCTTTCTTTCTTTCTTTCTTTCTTTCTTTCTTTCTTTCTTTCTTTCTTTCTTTCTTTCTTTCTTTTTTCCTTTCCTTTCCTTCTTTCCTTTCCTTTCCCTCCCCTCTTTATTATTTTTTAAGTTTTTATGTTCTTTGTAAAACTTTTAATAAAATGTATGCATATGAAGAGGAATGTGCTGACATCCATAGGCAGCCTTACCCCATCCAGATCCTTAGCCTACAAAAGTGTGTAGGAGAAAGAGAAGAAGAAATCAAGCAGACCAGGAACCAAGAAATAGGAATGTATAACTATTACCAGCAAACAAGAGAGCTATCAGTCAACTACTGGGACCACAAGTTATGGTAAGCAGCCCATTGTGATGCAATTCCTGCCTGGAACTTGGTAGAGCATGGTCTAGAGCTCAGTAGCAACCAGAGGAACAGCCAGACTTAGGCAGCATCTAATCTCAACAAGCACAATAATTTTTGGCGGGAGGAAAAGGTAGTGTGCCACTTTACAAACTTTAAGACTTTTATAAGGACTAAAACAAAACTATTTACATGGCTATATCAATTTGCAAGTCTAGGAGGGTGGGGTTAATCCAGGGCAACAGGAAAGCTGTGCGCTACACAGTGTTAGGGCTGCCTCTGTCCATTTCCTAGGAAAGAAAAACCCTAACCTGATATAATCCCTACCCCAAAAATAGGTCCAGGGGGATGGGCATGGCCAGCACAAGAGGCCACGAGCGTGTGGGGGCTGATGGTGTCCGGCAGCATCCACAGCCCGCTGGCCCCTTGGTGCAGTGCAGATAGGTCCAAGCATGGAGGTAGAGGCAGGGGGGAGACAGGCAATCCGGACATGCTGCATGGCTGGCTGCCTCATGGGAGACTCACAGGAGGCTTGCATGGTGGCACCAGCAGCAGGTGGAGGCAGAGGCACAGGGGAGGGGGGAGGTAGGTGATCCTGATGCCCCGTGCGGGAGCCTGCCCTGTGCTGCTGCAGGCTAGCCAAGAGACGGTGGGACAGAGTGGGCGGTGCATTGGGATCACCTCCCTCCCTCACCCCCCCCCCCCCGTGCCTCTGCCTCCTCCTGGCTCCACTGCACACTTTTCACCCAGAGGGAGACAAAGCTTCATCTGTTTGCAAATGGTACACTTTGAAATGGAGCTAATCACTCCATTTCAAAGCGTCCCATTTGCAAACAGATGAAACTTCGTCTCCCTCTGGGCAAAAAGTGTTTGGGTGCCTATGGGGCACTTGGGAATGGAGCAATAGTAGGTGCCCAAATACTTTTCGCCCGGATGGAGAAATGACGGAGACTCGAAGCTTCGTCTGCTTGCAAATGGGATGCTTTGAAATGGAGCAATTAGCTCCATTTCAAAGCATCCCATTTGCATGCAGACGAAGCTTCATCTCCCTCTTGGCAAAAAGTGTGCAGCGGAGCCAGGCAGAGGCAGAGGTAGGGGGGAGGCAGGTGATCCCAACGCACTTAGTTCCGTTTCAAAGTGTCCCATTTGCAAGCAGACGAAGCTTCAAGTCTCCGTGATTTCTCCATCCAGGCGTAAAGGGCATCTACCCTGAGAAGCCCTGTAAGCGGTTGTGGCCGCAGGCAAGCAGATGGTGGGAGGGAGTGGGCGGGCAGCCTGAAAATCCCCTGAAAATAAGACTTAATGGGTCTGTTGGTCCCAAAAAAAAAAACTATATAAGACCCGGTCTTATTTTCGGGGAAACACGGTACATATCAGGGGTGAAATTCAACCATCTTGGCCCGGCTCAGGAGAGGCAGTAGGGACGATTTGAATAGGTTCGCAGAGCAGGTAAAAATCGCCCCTGGTTGGCCCCGCCCATGCCCACCCGCTCGCCGCTCACCTCTTCCGGCCGACTCGACAGTAAACCTGACTGCATCTAACTTCAATGCCCAGATAGCTAGAAAAGGATAATAGGACTGCAGAGCACATGATTCCCGGGCCACAGTTCCACCGGGGATGCTCTCAAGCAGCCACATCAATTTCCCTATGTATATAATATGTATATGTATATGTATATTAATCACAGATAAGAGTCTTATCAAACAGGAAAGCAAACTCTATCCAGTTATCAGCTCTTGTTTACTTTATTAGGCACACAGAAACTCCTGTTAAACCCTAGGTTACGAGGATGCTGGGACATGTAGTTTAATAACAAACGGGAAAGCACCAGGTTGGGTAAAGCAAGTAGATAGATCAGGGGTGAAATTCAAAAAGAAGATATACCAATTATTATACACAAAACAATAAAAGAGGTACACAAATACTTACATAAGAGCAATAAGAGTTGCTCTTATGTAAGTATTTGTGTACTCCTATTGTTTTGTGTATAATAATTGGTATATCTTCTTTTTGTAGGTCATTAGGGCAAAGAAGTGACGTCGACTTAGCCATGCCCACCCACCCAGTCACATGACCACCAAGCCATGCCCACCAAGCCGGTAGGGAAAAATTTTGAATTTCACCTCTGGTACATATATATATTAACATAGTATAATAAATGTAATAATCTCAATTTTGTGATATAAAACGTAAGTAAAAAAATTGTTACATGTGAGTGGAAATACATGGTTAAAAAAATACTGTGGTTCCATTTTACTTTCTATTTGATTTTTCTGCTTAGAATCTTCATGTTGCTATAGTGCACTCTACAAATACAGGTAGTTCTCAAGGTACGAACCTAATGGAGCCTGCCCATTAGGTTCATAAGTCAAAAAATTTGTCAAATGAATCAGATTCAATTTTACAAATTTTTAAAATCAAATTCATTAATTGAATCAAATGAGTCATTAAATGAATGAAGATCTGATTTACTATTTCCTCTGATTCGTTAATTGATCACTGCCATCATTAACTGAACTGAGAGGCTTTCCGCTGGCCATCCATCAGCTGTTTCAGTTGCAGCCTTGGGCTGAAGAACTAAATTGTTTCCAAGCAGGCTCCCAGAGCTCTCTGTTTGCAGTTGCTTTTTAAAAAAAAACTACTTGCTGCTAGTCAACTCAAGCTTCTTCAGACAGCTGCCCAGAGGGAGATGGGGCGGTAATATACAGAACTCTCTGACTGCAGTTGCTTTAAAAAAAAAACACTTGCCACTAATAAGCTTAAAAGTCTCCAGCCAGGCACTCAGAGGGAGATGGGGGAGGGATTTATAGAACTCTCGGCTTGCAACAGTAACAGAGATGGAAGAGATCTTGAGGTCATCTAGTCTAACCCACTGCTCTCACAAGAGAGTATTTCTGATAAATGCCAATCCAGTCTGTTCTTAAAAGCTTCCCGTGATGGGGCATCCACAACTTCTGGAGGCAATTTAAATTTAAAACCTACAAACTACAGTAATATACACTAATCCCCAAAATAAAAGCAAGGAAGCACAATGTTTTGGAATGGTTTGTGATGCTGGCTAGCATTTCTACAAGCAGTTTCAAGACAAATGCAAACAAACTTTATATTTGTAAAGTACTGTACTTACAAACACAATAGTTTGCAAAGTATAGTACTTAAAAAGCAGAGCAGTTTCCAAAGTGCTTACAAACAAACAGTACAGTACTATAACAAAAAAGAATATTTTAAAATACTTACAGAAGCAATTCTAGCACTAGTCCTCAAGCCCACGCAGCACCAAAAAAAAAAAAAAAACACCTCAGCGCCACACCGGCTGCAAAAATCACTGGATCTTGTTTGGCCATGTGACCAAAAAAAAAAAAAATGCCGGCTTCAGGAAATTACATGTCCTAACCCCAAATGGCACAGGCAAGTCACAGAGTTAAAAATGGCCACGCTGCAATAGTGACTGAATCCAAGTCCCATGGCTACAGATGCCTCTTTTTGATCGCAGTTTTGAGTACCCTTTCTGAATAAATTCATTCTTTGAAAATGTTGGATAGTGGGTAGAGATGACAGGAGACAGACTTCCAAGCAGCTCTTTATTTCGGCTCTTGTATCAGCAACCAGCAAAGAGCAGTCTGACAGCTTGCCCTTTTATAGGGAGCTGTCAGACAGACCAGCCAATAGCGTTTGAGCTTTTTCCCGCTCAAACGCTGGACCTGGTTGGAACCATGTAACACAGTTTAAACAGTTAGAACATAACACCCCTCCCCTCCTGGATGGAGCTGTCCAGCATACGTAATCACGCAGGTAGGCGGGGCGTTTTGGAGCCCTACTAGACCTG
>QLTV01001545.1:155537-169270 GCA_003457575.1 Thermophis baileyi
CATCGTGGCAGAGAGTAGGCAGACAGGCAGCTGCCTGGCTGGTTGGAATCGCTGAAGAAGCAGTCACGGTTCTCCTGAACCCAAGCCCTCGTCGCCACTGTTGGATAGTGGGTAGAGATGACAGGAGACAGACTTCCAAGCAGCTCTTTATTTCGGCTCTTGTATCAGCAACCAGCAAAGAGCAGTCTGACAGCTTGCCCTTTTATAGGGAGCTGTCAGACAGACCAGCCAATAGCGTTTGAGCTTTTTCCCGCTCAAACGCTGGACCTGGTTGGAACCATGTAACACAGTTTAAACAGTTAGAACATAACAGAAAATTTGCTAAATGAATATTCATACCTGGGGGAATTACCTGTACATGTACAAGTTACTTGGTCACTTACTACAAAAAGCAAGTATGCTTTCCATTGAAATATTGTCATGTCATATGTAATGACAGAGTTATCCTTTGATTATCCACTGTTAATTATTTGCTTATTATATTTTAATATGCCCAATAACCAGAGTTCAGTGGGGAAAATAGTTAATTAAAGCATTTTGAACAATACTAATTAATGAATGATTCAGGAAATTTAAAAAGTAAATCCGGCTATCCTAATAGCTGGGAGAAAGATGACTTGAGCTGGTTCCAAACGGATATCCAGGTGAGTATCAAGCCAGCTTCTCAAGGACAGTGCCCAAATAAGGCCACATCTATGAAAGGTAGCCTCTTCTATAACCACCTGTTCAACTTCTGTAACCACCATTTAAGTTCCCTTTTTTACCTGAATAAGGTCTTACAAGGTAATCAACTATCTGCTGTTTGTATGCTTCACCCCTCTCCCCAAGCACATTGCTATGTTCTTTTATTTAAATGTTCTAGCTTTTTTAGAATGAAAAGCACCTAGAATCACGGGAGAGGGTTAGTCTTTATCTATGTATCTATGTTATCATAAAGAGGGCTTGGAAAATAATTTAATTTTAACTGAACTAAAAACATTATTTAATCATTTTCCTCATTAAATTTAATGTTTGGAAATCACTAAAGAACTGGCCCATAGTTAGCTCTGTGGGGCATCCAAAGAATTGAGGGAGTTTGCTATCTTGAGTTAGCAGGATCGTACCATCTAACCTGAAAAAAGATGAATAAAATGAGGGGATACTCTTAGCAACTTTTAACTACAGGTGTGACAAGGACTCCCTCAGATCACCCTAATTGGTCCAGTTTTAATATGCTATAATGCAGTTCCTCTCTTCCCTTAACCTCTTTTTTTACTGCTATTTCAGCTCTTCTGTTAGTGTAACTTTCTGTTCAGCCAGCAAATCTTAGAGTCAGCCCCTGAAAATGGTTTTAGTTGGCAGAAAGGAATTTCAGCAACAAGAATGTGGATCACACTAACCCCTTCCAGTTCATGTATTTTTTAACCTTTGAAATGTATCTCTTCACAAAATTGTTATTTAATCTTTCAGTTAATTAAGCATGCTATTAGGTGGAGAAATGATCTTTGGAACTCACTTTCATTTCACACAGAGTCATTTTTAATGTTTATGCTACAAAAAGTTTCACTGACATAATGCAACTTTGTACAGTTGTGCAATGACTCATCTGATCAGGAAATAACTGTCTCTATCATTTAGGTCACAACACAAGATTGATGTTGGAGCAAAAAAAGCCTTTGGAATGTAGCAGTATTCAAATGTAGTTACCCGACATATATTTAACTTTAAGACAAGACAACCTTTAATGCATGACAAAGAATTCTGAGTATTGGATCATCCGCAAAGATAGCTATTTAGACAGAGCTGTTGGGACGCAAGAACTGATGTGTGAATGGTGCAGCAAGATTAAAATATTGTCCCTAGCGGAGTCAGGAAAGAATAATTGTGACTCTTTATTTGGGGTGCACTGTTTTATCAGGAAGAGCTAAACAGCAGAAAATAATGTAGTAGGAGAAAGAAAACAAATTATAGTGTTATCCCTAAGTTTTCTTCCTAGTCAACTGATACTGATGGCCCGCAGAAAGCCACCTACATAGTTTCCATTACCCTCTTCCTAACAGTATAGAAAGAAAGCATGCCTGCCGTACAGTAATGGGTTGCAAATCCCGTTGCTACTGGTTCGCACGTGCGCTTGCGCGATGCTTCTGCGCATGTGCAGAAGCGTCCGGGGCAGGTGGGCGGAGCCTCCTGCCAATTCTACCAGTTCATAGATCTGGGCCGTACCGGTAGCAACCCACCGCTGCTGCCGTATCCTTTCAACAGGTTGTTCTTCCATGGCAAGTGCCCTTCTTCCTTAATAGGAAAAAAAAATCTAGCACTATTTGTGAACAGTTATCGGAGAGAGGCTTTTGGGGCTAAAATATTACTAAAGGAATCTTGTATCCACAATGTAATAGGATTTCAGCTATATCAAAGTATCTCATTTTTAACAGCTTTAATCCCTTTCAGCCTCTGGCTGACTTCCATCAAAAAAATCAAGTCAATTAGTTAAGTCATTAGAAAATCTTTCACATGTAAAAAGTTATGCCTTTAAGTCCAGATTCTTTCAGAAGTCTTGGAGAAGCCAAAGCCATCTCAAAACCAAATGGTGACTCACCCCCTGCCAGTTCCTGCTGGCATCCCCAATGTTCTGGCAAAGAAGCAGTGCTTGATACCAGCATAAGAGATGCATCCCCCACTAGCTCTATTCCCTGGTTTTAAAGGAGTAGCTGCAAAGTTACACTAATAATCTATATGCTACTAAAACTCTTAATGTCTGTTTGTTTGTAACCTTCAGTTGGGCAAAATTGGAAAGTATATGGCAACTTAAATGGGCCAGTTTACAGAATGTTCTCTAGCCCATTCTCTCTGACCTTTCTGCCCAATCAGCTGTTGGCAAGGCCCAACAGGCAAGCGGCTATTGATATTAGATCTGAGCTGAAATTTGAAATCTGTTAATGAGGTGGCTAGTGAGGGGAGGATGAAGGTGCAACTCAAATGCCTGCTGGTGAGATAGGGATGACTGGGAGGTGCTGGCAGTCAATGAGTGAGTACAGTTTTTCTCACAGACCACTGAATTTTCTTTTTCCTCCCCACCCAGCTATCAGGTTTACAGATTAACAGAGTTGGAAGGGACCTTGTACGTCATCTAGTCCAACCCCCTGCCCAAGCAGGAGACCTACATCATTTCTGACAAATGGCAGTCCAATCTCTTCTTGAAAGCCTCCAGTGATGAAGCTCCCACAACTTCCGAAGGCAAGCTGTTCCATTGGTCCCTTCACACCTCCCATTTGTTTGGGGGTGGTGGGAGAAGCTTAAGTCTTGGGTGGTCCCCATGAGTTTCAAAAATTCATGCCAAAAGTGCAAGGTAAATTGCAGCACTCTGAGATAATTCAATCAGGAATGCCGTGAAGTCTGTAAATATGCTGCACAAATAGCTTAGCCAAAGCATGGGCTAATGGGACCTTTGAGCAAGGGATAAAGTGGACTTTTTTTTTAGAACAAGTCAGTAACCACCCAAATTACAGTGTTCCCAGCACTCTCAGGCAGTTCCACTATAAAGTCCATAGAGATCTCTTTCCAAGGGACATGGGTATTTGCCACTGGTTGCAGTAGTCCCATGAGTTTCCCTGGTCATTTTTTGCTGATGCACACACTGGGAAATTGGCTACATAGCTTTCAATGTCCTTTTTGAGAGATGGTCACCAGAATTGTCGTTTAACCAGGTGTAGGGTCTTTACAAAACCACAATGCTTTTGAGTCATGGCAAGTTTGTAAAACCAACTACCACAGGGGGGCAGGGACATACAATTTTGCCCCTGTCCAAGCTAGTCTGATCCTGAAAGTACGTTGTGTGTTTTAGCACAGGTTCTGCTGCAAACAGACACTTGACCTTTTCAAATGCCGCTTGGCATTCCATAGTCCACTTCAAGGGTTGGCTAGGCTTGAGTTTCCCCCCCCCCCTTTCATTTTCAGAAGGTTTGTAATGGGCAGGGCAATTTGGGCAAAAGTGGGAATAAATTGTCAGTAAAAATTTGCAAACCCCAAGAAACTTTGGAGTTGTTTCCTCTTGCGAGGGGGGCCCATTCCAGGACTGCCCTAACTTTTTCTGGGTCCATTTCCACCCCCTCCTGCAAGATTTGGTATCCCAAGTATTCAATTTTGTCTTTATGGAACTCACAATTTGAAAGTTTAGTGTACTTTCTCGGGTCCCCCCTCCAGATTTTTAACACTCTCTTTCACCAGTTCACATAGGGATTCCATTTTTGGAGCCATTCCAGCCCCAGCAAGAGGGGTCTCTCCATCCCCAGAGCCACAGTTAAACTCATGGTGTCCTGGTGGCCGCCTATCCTCATCTCCACTGATTCCATTATAAAGTGAGCCAGGACTCCCCTGGCCATGGTCCCATCTAGCTGGCAAAATGCTATGGGCACCCTTAACTGTCAAGAGTCAGAGTCCTAATTTTTCCACCACCTCAGGACTCAGTACGCATCTGGTGCAACCTGAGTCCAGTAAGGCCAAGGCCTTCCCCTGGACACCCAATGATGGCACATTCAGCTTGACTGGAATGGTGATGGGATTCACAGGGCGATTTACCAGGGGATCATCAACTCGGTGTCACTTCTCTCTGAGGTGGTTGGAGTTCCCCACTCCCTGTAGCCAGGAGGTGAGAACTCAATGACTTGAACTCATTCTAACGCCATCTTGCGGGGCCTTGGATGGTTTTTCCTGCCCTTTTCCCTGTGTTGCCACCGGTTTTTGGGGTCCTTTTGGTGAGTCAGCCGTCGGCAGCTCAGTGCCCTTCCTTCACAGACTTGAAGCATCTGGCAGGTCGGCATTTGGGGCTGAGGTTGCATACAGGCGTTCTTGGGGCCTCAACCTTCACCAGAGGGGAAGAATGGTGCCATCCATGGGTGTTTTGGCTTCAGGACCGAGCCAGGACTATCTCCACCTCTTCAGCTAGCATGTACCACTGGTGGAGAGTGTAGGGGGCTCCCTGTGAGATGCTGGTGTTGTATACATTGTTGTTGAGCCCATCTTGGAAGCACTCTATTAGGATGTCCTCTGGCCAGTAGGATAGTTGGCATGCCAGCTCATGAAACTCTTAGTTGTATACTGCCACTCCTCTGTGGCTCTGATTGATGGTTTTGATGCAGGTTCGGGCCTTGCATTGGGCGAGTGGGTCTTTAAATTGCTTGCACAAGGCCATTATAAATTGGTCAAAGCTTCAGAGCAGTGGCACATTATCATTGTGGAAGGAGACCATCCACTCTGCAGTGGTGCCTTCCAGAGTCATGGTCATGCACCGGACCTGGGCTGCTTTGGTGACCAGGTCGGCTCCATACTCCTTCATATAATTCCACACTTGGGCAAATAAAAACCCCAGTTGTTTTGGGTCTCCTGTGTATTTCAAGCCCAGGGAAGGAGGTCTTGGCATCCCTTGTCTCTGGAGGACAGGCCTCCCCCTTGGGGAAGGGGTTGCGCCACCTGAGCAGCTGGTGGTGGAGCCGCCTGGGCCGGGACAGATCCAGGTGAGACTGCCATTCCTCCTGTTGTGGCTGCCTGTGCTATTGCCCCATCTCCCAATGGCTGCAGTGGAGGTCGAGGCTCTGCTAGCTGGGCAAGGAGTTCTTTGGCCTGCTGGTTCCCAAAGGCATCTCTCAACACCCTTTGGGCTTGCTCAACCAGGTCTTCTTGTTCATCCAGCTCAGTAGTGGGTTCTAAACCCTGTCGCTACCGGTTCGCTCATGAGCGCTTGTGTGATGCTTCTGCGCATGCACAGAAGCGTCCCGGGTGGGTGGGCAGAGCCTCCCGCCGCTGCCGCTGCTGCTGCCGCTGCCGCTGCCGGTTCACAGAACCGGGCCGAACCGGGAGCAACCCACCGCTGATCCAGCTCCCCTGGGAACTCCTCTTTGCCCCGATCTCTGTGATGCTCCTGGCTCTGCGGCTTCCCCAGGTGTATGTCATGCAAGGGCTTTTTCTTCCACATCCTCCTCCTTCACCCCAGGGTGAGCAACCACCAGGGCTTCAGGGCTTCCTCGCCAATGCTCACGTTCCCCAGCCATTCAAGCTCCTCTTTGGGGCAATGCGGTTTGGTGGGGGGACTGTGCGAGCTCCAGCCTCCTCCAGGCCACTTTCGTGGCTTATCATTTTTTGCTCAGTCACCTCAGTAGACATCGGTCTCCTGATTGACTGCTACAGCAGAGCTTGCCTATTGTCAGACTGGCCTCAGCTACTCCCTAGGAAAGAACAACACTTGACTCCATAGGATTTAGAGAAAAGGTACTTTTACTAAAGATGCTGAGTGCAGCATGGATGAGGCAAGCTCTGAGGAAAAACTGTGCAAAAATCGTATATTGAAAGCAATCCCCAATGTCCAAAACCCTCCCGCCTGGGAGAGCAGTCCAATCAGACCGTGTTCTGATGTTTTGGGAACTCGGTGCCTCAGGTGCTGGTATAAATTCCTTTCCCAGGACTGGCGCCCTGGAAGCTCACCAGATGGCTCGGTTTGGCACTTCTGGTTCCTCTTAGTGTCCATACTCCCCAATTTCCCACAGCATTCTTTTATACCTCCAACATGCTTCTCATCACAGATGCCCCCTTCCCCTTGGTTATGGCAGTTGCTAATGAGCCTCAAAGAAAGTGAAGATGAGCAGCTGACAAAATGGCAGGCAGTTCCATGAATCAAGAGGAGGAGGAGACTGCTTCATCAGGGGTCTCCTGAGGGCCATAAGACAAGGGGAAATGGTGCAAACCTATATGTGGAAAGGAGAATGACCCAATGGGTCATAGGTTATCTAGTATGCTACTAAAACCAGCCCGCCTTTTAAAATTGTACTATATTATTTAGGATATTTCTTGTGTCAAGTCATTATTCAGCAGTCCAAATAAAGTTCCACACTCATTTGCACCCTGATTCAAGTAATTCAAGTAAGATCAAGTAAGATACAGATAAACCCCCAAGTGACCTCAATGACTATCAGAGAGATAACAACCGAACCTCAGAGTGCTAATGATTCGATGACTGCAAAGAATCCTTTAATTCCTCACCAGCCAATTAGAACTGAAGAAGCTTCCTGGATGAGAAGTGAAATATTTTCAAAGAAAAAAAACACCAAGAAAGTCCAGTTGCCTTTTAGAAAAGCACCTTTGGGACAATGGAACCAGAAAGATACTGAGTAGTCCCAAATTACAGAATGATATCAAAGGTGTCCCTCCCATTTTTGGGTTGGCAGCCTAAGTTTTCTGTCCAATTTATATTCATTCATATTATACTGAGCTTAGATAGAAACAAAATATTTTTTGAGTAGACCTTGACTCTTAGTTACCGAATGGACATGTCTATGTTGTTGCTTGTCAATAGTATGGAGTGATTTTGCCTCATCTTCTTCCAGTGTTTGTTTTGTTTTCCCCCCTGAGACCTGGAATTTCCAGAACACACCATGCAAGTACTAACTAAGTTTAGTCTTGGTTAACTTTTCTGAAATTAACAAAGACCATCTAGATACTGCCATCTGTTCTGATAGACTGGAGATACACCAATAGTATTTCATACACACCGCCATAGTGCCATACCCAAGTTATGCTCAGTACAACCAAAACTATAAAAATGACATACTAGCTATCCAGGATCCATGAAACACAATAAAAGACTATGCTGACAGTGTTGGGCCACTCACAATAACATGGGTGCACTGCACATTATTCCATTACTATGCCAATAATGCACAAAGAAATACTGGGTTTAGAAAATCTATCAGATCTCTATCAGATGAAGTGGCACAGCCAGGAAGCCCATCAATGCTGCTCTAGACAAGAGGCCCAAATCTTACTATGCTCTACAGCTTATTGTAAATACAGGATTGCATATAGGAAAGCCAGATTGATCTAGTGATTAAGGTACCAGCTAGAAAGCAGGAGGCCATGAGTCCCACCTTAGCCTTGAAACCAGCTGGGTGATTTTGGGTCAGTCACTCTCTCTCAGCCCAATCCACTTCACATGGTTTTTGTTGTGGGGAAAATTGGGGGGGTGGTGGCATTGGATATGTTCGCTGCCTTGAGTTATTTGTAAAAATAATAAAAGTGGGATATAAATAAATAATTTACACTTCTATAGATCCATCCTATACCCCCTTTTCACCCAGATGAAATTAACAGATTAATATGTATTGTTCTTTGAAAGTAGATAATAAAGCAGTCAGATATATCTAAAGCTTGCTTAAATAACTCTCTCCCCTCAAACCTCTCTATGAGGTTCTCATTATTCATCAGATTTTTCCCATTTTTTCTTCAAGAGTTCAAGATGATTTCCACGAAGATTTAACTTTATTTTACCCCCATACCAGCAACTTTGTGAAGAATAGAAAATGTCTGGCCTAGTCAGGATTCCAAGACTAAGAGTGGACTTGAATCTGGAGCTCTCCAGTCTTGGTCCAATACTTTAAGCATTAAGTATCACAGGAGCTCTTGTTTCTACATAGTGAGAAATAATAGTAACAGTAACATATCACCCAGTGTTTTCTAAAACTGGTCTACTTCTTCATTGTTCTCTGTGTTGGTTGAATCCCAATATTCTGGCACCATGAACAATTCCAAAACCAATCCAACCTCCAGCATCACTTGGCTATGTTGGTACATAAAAAGCATTGTCTCCCCGAGGGAATTTTAACTGGTCTGTTTCCAATGAATGCTAATTGTAGTGTTGTTGCTCAAAGCTCAGAAGGTTTTAATAACATGGTAGTTTAAACCTGCCCTCCCTAAGGTTAGATGAGGGAGAAAAAAAGGCGAAGGAGTTCCTGAACTCTTATGCATTTGGCTTTTAAAAAGCTTTATCTTGTGAGCTCCATGCAAGCTGTATCATAATAGAGATGCAGCCAAAATCATTAATGCCAGTTCTGTAGAAAGCCTGACATTCTATGTTGTGAAATATTACTGCTTGGCAACAGGCAAATATTACTCTCATCCGTGTAGAGGGGGAAAGGGAAAGAGAGATTCTCAACTATTGCAAAGAGGAAATGTTCAGTCTGAAAAAACAAGCAGGACTAAGACAACAGAAATCACTCAGAGTTAGAATAAGAAAAACATTTGCATGCAGATCAGGTTGTAAATGACAACCTGAAGTTTGAGAAAATGAAGTTTTGAAAAGGAGCTTGTGGGCAAGATAGATTAACTCTAAGCAGAACAATTTTCAGGATGAAGAATAGGCTACACAATTCCAGCAAGGAAATTTCAGTCTTTAGTTTGTAATTCTCAACATAACTTGAGGCCAGAACAGATGACAGAAGAAAGCAATGTAAAAAGTGCTTGTCCTGTGGTGTCAGAATCTGCAAGGGATGGGGCCCTATAATATCTATTCCAGCAATCATGTTGGTTTAATTTAATTACTAATTAAATCATTAGGTCTCCTGAATAGTTATGCGGCAAAGATCAACAATGCAAATAAGTACAACCTCGCTTTACTTTTCTGTCGGCAGATTTTTAAAGCAGCATCCTGATTTAGTGGATTCCTCCCCATTAAAAAAAAACTCTTTAGAACAAGTTGTAATCATCAAAGGGCTGTGCGATGAGCCAGATTTGAAAGGTGATTCAGAGCGTGCATAAATATGCACATTGTACCTGTTGTCAGTTCCTTTAAAAAACTGCATTTTTAGCTGTGTTCATATACTGTAACCCCAGTAATGTGAATGTATCAGATGCTTTTTTTTGGTAGATTTTTATAAGTTAAAGACAAACACCATGTAAACTTTGTAAATTGTGTGCTACTTTGATTCCTGCTTGGTGGGAACAGAAAACCGAGATATGATCTTGTTAGGATCCATGGGTGAATGCTTCCCATGTAATCACAACTATCAGGTGACAAACAAATAAACTTTTCAATGGTATTTGTGCCATTGTGCAATTCCCATTTGTTTGTATTCATGTTATGGATTAAATTCAGTTCTTTTCCATTTTATATAGGCTTCTTCAAATGTAGAGTTTTAGCTGCTCTAAGATCATGTTAGAATATGAGATGCAAAGAAATGTGAACACTTCTTAAGACACACAAAGAAACCATAAACCAGGAACTATTAAGCACAATTCACATTTAGTTTAATTTATTAAATCAAATTAATTTATCACATCTAACAACCTTCTGATAATCTGGAAAAGATAGAGTATTTTTTGGTTTACTTATTCCTCAAACTAGCTCTGGTCAATGATCCTTTTTAGGCTAGGTGGCTAGACCATTTTAAACAATGTTTTGTGTGGGATACTGTTTTGGGGGAATAACAATAGTTTAGCCCCAAGCCATGAAAAAGACCAGAATATAAATTCTCTAAACAATCCTTATTCATAATAAAACTGCAACAACTAACTGGATATTTCTGCTCTGAAATCCATTTACTGTCCTTCAAACTTAGAAAAATAAAAAGATTAGTTTCACCTAGAAATAATGTGTGCATGTGAGTCACGAGTGAAGATGTCATTTCCTCACAGTAACTTAACAATTCTCCAGAAACTATAAATCAGTTGGAGAGCATGACACCAAGCTTCAGCCTCTTTCAATTTCAACATGAATCAACTAGAAAGCTGAGAAAACCAGAATTCCTGTAGTCACTTCTTAGATTAAGATGTTATATGATAACAAATGTTGAAACCTGAGGAACAATGGAAGGGAGAAGCTACATAAATGTTGTGTCAACCAAGTTTAAACTCATCCTACCTTAATTGGCCTCCCAAAAATGCTGGACGCCAACTTTCCTAATATGTTTGGTCAAAGTCCATCTGGCTGATATTAGGTTGTGGCAGTCTGCCTTAATATGTATGGTTATTATGTAACTATTACTCCAACTGGCAAATTATAGCCTATGAAACACTGATTAAAATTTAGATACCCAGAAAGGGTACAAGTTTTAATTCTAGATTGTAGATTTTTCAAAGTTTGCAGAAATTAGGAAAACAATCTTTCTGATTCAAATCACTATGGGTACATCTGAGATTTAGTTTGGAGACGTCTTACCAGTGGTGTAAAATGACCTCTGTTTTTTAGTCCAATATTCTTAACACTAAATGAAATCATCCAAGACTTAAGCCACAAGTATGCATTTGCAGACATCATGTTGCCTTTAGCTGTACTTAAGGGCTATTATCTGCAGTTTTTCTCATTGATGGAATACTGTTCAAAAGAAAAGAGACTCTGGAGGTTGTCCAATAATTAAGATGTTGTGTACTAAAGAACATAATAATAGGGTGAAAGAAATCCCATAACTTGTCAGCTGAGTAGACATATAAACAAACTTCAAAAAGCAGTCTGGCTGAGAGAGAAAAAATATATTGTAGGTTCTAAGTGATTGAATGCACCATTGGTTTAGAGGTTAAAATCAAAGACTTTTTCAAGGTCATTTCTCATTCCCAAATTTGTAAATTTTCAGAAAGTGTGTATGTGTGTGTGTGTATGTGGAGAGAGAGAGAGAGAAAGAAAGAGAGAGAAAGAAAGAGAGAGAAAGAAAGAGAGAGAGAGAGATTGATTCCATATGAGATGACCTTGGTGTCACAAAAGACATGTTTATATAAATCTGGGTTCCCTTTATGGATATTTTTCTGACACTAGGACTGAAATGTTACTCATTTAAGGATTTGCATATGGATAAGAAATGGGCTATGGGAAGAAGAGATACTTGCATGTAATGTTACAGGGGATTATGAATGATTAAGTTTGTACTTTTGATGAAGATCAGAAGCTACTTCTTTATATTGTATTTCTTTTTTTTCTTTTCTTTTTTTCCCTTTCTGTGTTTAGTTTATATTTTATTTTACTATAGTTATGAAATCTTTCAATTTTTAAAAAAGAGAATAGGGGCATAGACATTATTTATATGGGATGATCTTAATGCCACGAAAGCCACATTCTAATATAATTGAACTTAATCTTTTTGGATAGCCAATATTCTACTTTTATTTATGAAATTTACATAGTGCTTCACTAGCAGATTCCAAGTATTATAAGAATAATTATGCATCCTGCAATGATACCTTTAACACCATCAGACATCAATATTTGCTTATCCCACATCCTTGGGACTCAATAGCTGAATAAAAATGCCAAATCCAGTCTAAACTTCTGACTGACTATGCAACCAACAATAATAATACTATAATTATCTAAATAAGCATCTCAATTGTAATTATTTGTAAGTATAAGCAGACATACACAAATATAAGTATAAATACGGTAATATAATACAGTAGGTGACGCCATACTTACTGAGACAACATCTATTCTATTCTATTCTATTCTATTCTATTCTATTCTATTCTATTCTATTCTATTCTATTCTATTCTATTCTATTCCTTGAAAAGTGCCTTCTGATAAACTTCCTCAATCAACCACACTGGCAGTGGGCAACAGCAATAGAAGTAGACAAGAGAATCTCTGATAGTGCTGCCAACTGTTAATATCTGCAGGTTTTCTACTATTCTCATTGGGGCTGGAGATAAGAACCAAAGGCCTCTCAGCTGCCCCTTGACTTGAATATAATCATATTGATTGTTGGATTATGTCATACTGTATGTCTAATGCAGTAGACTTGCGAAATGTGAAGTTCTATACAGCAAACTAAAGTTTCTTAGCTCAGCCAGTAAGACAATAGGGGGAATTCATACACTGCAGCATACACTATTTAATCAATACACTAAGCTAAACGCAGACCGTACTATGGCTTATTATGATGTGGGAATCCAGTCCTTATGTAAAGCTGCAAATAAAGTATTTCTATCATGCATTTCCTGACAACTCACTTTTCTGTTAACTGATGTGGGAAAAAGTTTGGGTTTCCTTCCTTCCTTCCTTCCTTCCTTCCTTCCTTCCTTCCTGCCTTCCTTATTCCATTCCATTCCATTCCATTCCATTCCATTCCATTCCGGTTTCCAGAACAGCCATATTTTAGTAATCTTTTGGAAAATCACAAGGGAAGAGACCACTCCCACTTCTAAGGCAACCTGTTTAAAAAAAAAAGGAGATCTTACAGAGAAAACCCAGTTCTGTGCCCCTCAATGGAAGCTCTTGATGGGATGAACTGTCATCAGGAAGACATGGTTTGCATTCAGAGAACAGGCAGATTCTACCTAAAACAGGCTACTCAAATGTCCCCAGGCTAAAGCCATATAAATATAAATGATAATTAGCCATTTGAATAGCATATCAAAGCATACTGATAGGCAATGCAGCTCCCATAATTATTATATTACAAGACTTAAGTCTGGCCTATCATCAAACAAACAGCAGCATTGTGCACTTCTGAGTAGCTTCCATGGGAGTCCCAGATAAAGTGATAAGTGAGATATCCAATAAAGAGACAGTAAAAGAATGAGTACATTTTCAGCATCTCCTATTGCAGAATCCTTATGGAGTCAGGGAGCCTTATACATTTGATAAATCTTGATTTGAAAGGAATCCATAACTTGCAAATCAGCTGAAAGTGGATAAATGTCCTCCTGGCCATGGCTTTAACCTGCTCTTCTGATGGATTTTAGATCTGATGAAGTAGACCAGTGTTGGCTGGGGAATTCTGGGAATGGAAGTCCACAGATCTTAAAGTTATCAAAGTTGAGAAATGCTGAAGTAGACTATGATGCACCAAAGCTTATACCATATTAAATATAGTAGTGCTACAGATTATTTATTGATAGTGCTGCAGTAGACTAATATAGCTACTATTCTAAGAACTGTCTTAATAGAATAGAATAGAATAGAATAGAATAGAATAGAATAGAATAGAATAGAATAGAATAGAAT
>QLTV01001545.1:185156-207805 GCA_003457575.1 Thermophis baileyi
CTCAAAGCAGGAAAACGTATGTGGGGTGCATTTACAATGGACTGGGAATGGGAGGCAAGACCATATCACCCATTTCTGCACTCACAGAGCAGTGAGTAGCCCTTACTGGCAACAATCCATACAACAATCTGCCGTTACATGGCAACTCCTGGAATGTTGGGAATGAATTCACATCTTGGGGGCAACAAAGTCTGGCTTGCAGCATTTACATACATACACACATACACACATACATACATACATATATACATACATATATATATATATATATATATATATATATATATATATATATGGTTGCTCCCGGTATATATACTATACATACACGTACTATAGGCATAACAAACAATCAGTAAATTACAGCAGGGAAAAGCACATGGTGAGAGAGAGACGCCCTAACAGGGCCTCTTCTTATTATACAGGCTCATAAAGGGATAACAGCTAAAAACCTTGCTGACTCATTCCCATCATTACATCAGTGCATCATTGCATCATCGTAGCAGCTGGTCAGCTCTTAAATCACTACCCTGACACTTCTATTTAAAGCTGAACAGTTTAAATTTTTTAAATGTTTTTTAAAAAATTAAATTTAAAAAAAATTATTTTTTTTTTTAAAAAATGCTTTGACATATTCTCAATGCTTGTCTACATTTAAAGGCTTTGTTAACATATCGGCTATATTATGTTCAGTTGAACATTGCTGTAATCTTATCAGTTTATCTTTTACAGCCTCCCTAACATTACAATACTTTATGTCTACATGTTTACTCCTGCTTCTGATGTGTTCTCCTGTTGCCATTTTTATACATGCAACATTGTCTTCAAATACTGGTACAACTCCCTGTACATTAACATTTACATCCTTTAGTAATTGTACATACCAGGTTATTTCAGAACATGCCTCAGACAATGGTATGAATTCAGCTTCAGCAGTGGAAAGTGCTACTGAAGGTTGTTTTCTGGATCTCCATCCAATTACAGCCCTGGCAAACAATACTACAAACCCTGAGTTTGATTTTCTGTCCTGCACATCATTTGCCCAGTCACTATCTACATAGCATTGTAACAATAAGTCACCAGATGGCTTTATCCATAGTCCTAGTTCCATTGTCCCTTTTAGATATCGTAATATCCTTTTTATTCATAACCAGTGGTGTTGTTTTGGTGCTGATGTATGCCAACTTAAAATGCTAACAGCATTGGTTATATCAGGCCTTGACCACTGGGATAAATATAATAAACTACCTATAGCTGATTGGTACACCTCTTTATCATATTCTGTATCATTTTCTGTTTCTACATCGTTCTGGAAGCTTAATGTCATAGGAGTTGATACATTGTTATTTTCTAGCATATCATATTTTTCTAATAGTTGTCTTATTGTCTTTGTTTGGCTTAACATATATCCTCCCTGTTGTGGTTTAGTTATTTCCACACTTAGGTAACTGTCGCGAAGGCTTAGCGTGGAGCCAAGACCTTACTTTTTTTAAGATTCTGGTTGCTTTTTGATGCTTCTTGTGTTTAAAATTTTCTCCAGCACCTCTTCTGTGCATCTTTCCGATCGAAGGCTGAGTCAAAAAAAACTGGGCATGTGCAGCCTAAGGAGGCGTGACTAAAGATCTATTTGAATCAGCCTATGATCAGAAGAGCAGAGGAACCCATAGCTTGGATTCTCTGCCCAGCACAATGGAGAACATATGTCATCTACATAAGCTAACAGCAAACACTCTGCTCCCTCGTACTGTGCTGTGTATAAACATGGATCTGCTTTGCTGCCCCTAAAACCTAACTTTCTGAGAGCAGCATCTAAGCACTGATTCCAGTTTCTTGCTGATTGTTTTAATCCATATATGGCTTTATTTAATTTATATACATATCCAGGGTTTTCAGTCTTTTAACCTGGAGCTTGAGCCATATATATTTCTTCTGCTAACTCTGCATTTAAATATGCAGTAGAAATATTGAAGTGATATACTGTATACCTGCATTCAGCTGCTAAAGCCAATGCTAGCCTTATGGTCTCACTTAGTACTGTTGGTGCAAACACTTCGTCATAATGAACATTTTTCCTTTGCGTAAATCCTTGCGCAACTAACTGTGCCTTATACTGCAGTTCATTGTTGTGTAACACCTTCTTTTTATATACCCATTTATACTCCACTGCCTTTTGTCCTTCTGGTAATCTCATGGGGGTAAAAACCTGATGCACATTCATAGACTCCATTTGACTGTCCATGGATTCCTTCCATTTGTCCTGTTCTGCCTTAGGCAACGACCTCAGCTCTTGGTAATTACGGGGATCATACCAAACACTACATACTCTAACCCCACTTGCAGAGAACCGATCAGGAGGTACACCTTTATTGCTTTTTTTCACATCTCCTCGGTATCATCTGTACCTGCGATTCTGTGACTTCTCTTTTTATCTCAGGTCTATCCTCTTCTATATCTACTATTTCTGACCTGTGTTCCTGTTTCCCATTTATCGGGCTTTGTATAGCTTCTCCTTCCAGGGAACTAGTGCTATAACTAGCAGATCATGAAATTACCACCTTTCTGGTTCCATCTGTGAATCTATAACCTTTGGAACCTGGCTCATATCCAATAAACCTAAGTTTCCTGGCCTTTTTCTGTCCTTTTCTTTGGGACTATGTACCCAGGCATAAGTTCTTAGATGCCAAAAGTTCTTAGGTGAGCCAATGAAGGTTTTCTTCCGTATAATAGGAAATATGGAGTTTCATTTGTAGCAACACTCCAAACTCTGTTTATCAAATAATTGGCTGTTTTCATGACTTCCCCCCAGTACATTCTACTCATTCCTGCATCGGCAAGCAGTGAGTTTTTCATGGTTTGCATTACGCCACTCCTTCTTTCAGCCACTCCGTTTTCTGCTGGCAAGTATGGATTCGTACGTCTATGCCTTATGCCTAAACTCCTCAACCATTTTTGGAAATTATCAAACATGAACTGTTCCCCTGTCTGTTTACAGCTGGCACACTTTACAGCCATACTGCGCTCTACAAGTCTTATCCATTGCTTGAACTGTTGCAATACCTCTGTCTTGCTTTTTAGCAATAGCAAAACCCGTATCTAGTGTAATCATTCGCTATGACTAGGGCATACCTAGCTCCTCCTAGACAGGGTGCCATAGGGCCAATCAAATCAGTGTGCACTAACTGCAAGACTCTGTTTGTTTGCCTTGAGCTTTTCTTACTCACAGGATACTCCCTGGATTTTGACTCTTTACAAACAGTGCCATCTAAGTACATCTTGCAGTGCGTTAGCTTAAGTCTCTCAGTTAAGTCTGGCATCTTCTGCAGTACTCTGAAATTTGTAAGCCCCAATCTCCTGTACACAAATAAATGTACGCAATTGTCATGTGTGGGAGTGTTTGTAAGTGTTCGTGCACAACCATTCTCTTGCTTTCCTAGTATGTACAGATTATCCTGCTTAACACCTCGTTCATACATTCTTCCACATTTCCTTATGGTGTATTGTCCTCCAGCAAACAGTATTTCATACCCCTGACTATCTAAACTTGAAATACTTAATAGATTATGGTCTAATTCCAGTACATACAATACATTGTCTAATGTTTCCCCGATCTCAGGTAAATAGACTTTACCTTCCCCTTTAACAGCAGACCATTGTCCATTAGCCAAACTGACAAATGTTTGCTTAGCTGGTCTCAAGCCAGAAAAAGTTTGTGGGTCATTTGCAATATGCTGACTCGCCCCACTGTCCAACAACCAAGTGTTTCTAGTGTTTTCAGATGTGAAAACGATGTGTCAGAGTGTGCACAGCTTTACTACATGAGACAACTCAGGAGGAATAACAGCAGAGATTTGTAATAAATAGTGGTTTTATCTACAAAAGAATATATACTATACATACACGTACTATCAGCAGAAGTCAAACAATAAGTAAATTACAGCAGGGAAGAACACATGGTGAGAGAGAGACGTCCTAACAGGGCCTCTTCTTATTATACAGGCTCTTAAAGGGATAACAGCTAAAAACCTTGCTGACTCATTCCCCTCATTACATCAGTGCATCATTGCATCATCGTAGTAGCTGGTAAGCTCTTAAATCACTACCCTGACAAGATGAAACCAGAATTTTTCCTTTTGGGCCTTATGGAAAAAGACCTGGAGAAAAAATTTGGAACTTTGTTACTATATATGTTGACAGCAGCAAGACTATTGTATGCACAAAAATGGAAGGACACTTTGATTCCTACTGTGGTCGAATGGTTGCAGAAGCTGATGGAGTTGGCTGAAATGGCAAAATTGACTATTTTAATTAAAGAAAAGAATATAAGTACTTTTGTTTCCACATGGAGACCGCTTCTGAACTTTGTGCTTGAAGTGGAAAAGAATAAAACTTTGATTTTTGTGGTTTACCGATTAGATTGACAGATCTTTATAGAAATGGCTTGTTTATATTATTATGAAAAAACAAAAAGTTGTGATTTGATTTTAATGCCTTATTTTACTGCAACAGAGAGAATAGGAAGTCAATGTTTCTTTTTCTTTTTTTCTACCCTTCCTCACTTCTCTTCCCCCTCTTCCTCCCCACTGTTCCCCTATTTACTTTTGTATTTTTTATCTTATTTTATCTTATAACTCAATAAAAATGTTAAACCAGAGAACGAAGCCAGGGAGGCTGTTTATGGTGGCAAAGGGCTTTCACACGTGCTCCCCTCCTGAGCTCCATTCTCATCAGCAATGGCCTTGAGGGAAGCCCTTTCCTGCCCTAAATGGAGGCCGGAGGGATGCACGCGCTCCTCCCAACCTCTGTTCTCATCAGCAAAGGCTTTTTGCAAAGACGAGCAGAGCCTATAGGCATGCAATCTCTCATCCCTGCAGTCCTCGGCAAGCCTTTGCTCAAGGCAAAACTGCGGCAGAGGGGCTGGAGAGGAGACAGCTCCATTGATCGAGATTTACGTAAGGTAAGTGACCCGGTTGGGCAGGATGGGGGGGGGAAGTATGTGGTTCGGGGGAGGCCTTGGGTGGTCGGAAGCACTGGGACCCCTGTGGCATTCCCCACCCTGAGATACCTCATGCACTTAACGACCCAGGCATTCAATTAGCAAATGTGTCGGCAAAAGCAGAGAGTGATCATGTTCAAGTTACGTGATTCACTCCTACGAATCCTCAGGTTATGAATGTAATTGGCAGGCTCCATTACATTTGTAACTCGAGGATTACCTGTACACCATGAAATATGGTGAAGAGAAACCTTGTATATTCTCATCTGTTATTCTAATGGAAAAAGTCAGTCATGATTTTTTTTAATACAAAAAGCCATGAAATTATAAAATCATCTTTATTTTTGTTCTTCTCTAAATGAAGAAGTAGACCACTGACAAAACTCAACAGATGTGAAATCAAGCCCATCACTGCTCTTATTTACTGATCTGGGATGTGTGCATAAAAGCTACTTTGTATACTTAAGATGAGGAACACGATCAAATCCAAGGGTTCTGTCCTACTCTCAAGTGAATTGAACTGGACCTATTCCCATACCCAGATACCACCCCTATGGATATCATCTGGGTCATGGGAAAGGGCTGCTTCAAAGCATCCAGGAAGATCTTCCTTGTGAATTGCCTTAATTTTCCTCACATCTTCCCTCACCAGCAAAAGTACAGAGCATTTCAAGTAGAGTTACCCTACCTAGAAATCACCTTTCCAGGATCCTTAAAACCATAATTCCAGAGTCTCGTTTTTTTCTCCTACTGATTTCACACTGCAAAAACTCTTACTATCACTACAATAACTAAGTTTTCTTGTCCAAAGTAGAATGAAGAAAAAGAAAGTAAATGTGATAAACTGTTTATTGTAAGACAGCATTTGGCCATGTTGGCTGTGATTGATGGAAAATGTAGTCTACTGACTGGGAATAACTGAGATTGTAAACTATCAAATCTGATTGTCAAAGGAAACCATGTAAGAAAAAATTGAACAGCACTTACCATGGCAGTATCACATTTTGAGAAAACTGTCTAAGAAAAAATAAGTGTTTATAGGAAACAAAGAAACTTGACTATTAATAAAATATGGATTTTTTCCCAAGTTGAACTAGGAAGAATTAGCAGTTAATGAGGAATCTTCAACTTGGTTTGATATTGTTTTTCTACTTAACTGTCCTAATGTCCTATGTTTATTTTAGTGCTTATGTCATCATTTTTCTGAGTTGTACAAAATAAAAATCTAATAAATTCAAAACCACAGCAGATGCCTTGCATTTCCAGCAATCATCACCAGAGCATGCTAAAAAAAAGAAAGAAACGAAAAAAGAAAAAAGAATTTAAATCTATAGGCAGCCCTAGTGCCACAGGTTGCCCATATCTGTTTAAGTCCCAGTATTCATACATGGAGTTTAATCAAGAGAACTCATGAAATTCCATAATTTCACACCAACTGGGCATTAAACAAGGTACTCATAATTTGAGTTTCCTTGAAACAATAGCTTGTTTTTATCTTATAAAAGACATTCCATAGAAACACAGAGTGTTGATTGTAGTCTACAACTTAATATTTAAACCACACAGCTTTCCTCCAATCCAGAATCCTTATTATTGGCTAAGAATGTTGGGAGTTTTATCACACACTTCTGAAATGGAGATACTAAAGTCTCCCATTAAAGTAAATGTATTTGTTGGACTCACATAGGGCTGTTCTCATATGAACTCTGAGTCTCCTCAGAGATAAAGTGTAACCCAAATGACTTCTAATGTTTAAAACCTGAATATCTATGAAGATTCTCACTCATCCAGGTCATGGTTGTCCCAAAGGTGCTTTTTTCAGGAGGCAACTGGACTTTCTTGTTTTTTCTTTTGAAGACGTTTTGCTTCTCATGCAAGAAGCTTCTTCAGCTCTGACTAGATGGTGGAGAATGGAAGGATTTATATTCCTTGCAGACAGCTGGTCATTTGCATTCTTTTAGAGAGATGCTGTGGCCACTTGGAGGTTTATCTGTGTCCTCAGGGTCACCTGTGGAGCCTTCTTGGCTGCAGGTTATTTTCTGCCCTGTGTCCCTTCACTGTTGAAGACAGGCACAGGCTGTTGGGGATGCATTTTGGAATGAACACCTTTTGAATGGTGTGGGAGTATGAATGGATTTCCAGAAAAATTGCAGACTACAGGAATCATTTGCATTTCAGTTTGAGATGCAGACAACACAGAATCATCCCCAACAGCCTGTGCCTGTCTTCAACAGTGAACGGACACTGGGCAGAAAAACATCCTGCAACCAAGACCAAGAAGGCTCCACACCCATTTGCACTACTCTGGTGACCCTGAGGACACAGATAAACCTCCAAGTGGCCTCAACAACTCTCTAAAAGAATGCAAATGACCAGCTGTCTGTAAGGACAGTAAATCCTTCCATTCCCCACCATCCAGTCAGAGCTGAAGAAGCTTCTTGGATGAGAAGTGAAACGTCTTCAAAAGAAAAAACAAGAAAGTTCAGTTGCCTCCTGAAAAAGCACCTTTGGGTAAAACGTAAATGCTAGCTGAAATTAGACAGTTTTTCTCCTTCTATGACTTCTTTTACTGCTTAAAGTCTACTCTTAAGTTAAAGTTGAGCCCTGGTGTCTTAATTAAGATATCCATATAATTTTCTTGGCAACAAAATAGAGGTAGTTCACCATTGCTTTCTTCTGGAAGGTTTTTTCAACTTTCCAGTCCATCTACAGTGTAGTATTTTTGGGTGGTCTAGTATCCAGGTAGTATTCTGGTCTATGCCTGCTTTCTTATAGAGATCAGCCAAGCCCAGACTAATTCTGGGCTTCCAAATGCATAGACAACTTAGAAATAATCACATAGAAACATATAAATAAATATAAAAAATATATTTCATTGGGATACATATTTTTAAAATTCTGAAAAAGTTTATATATTTCACATTTCAAAGCAAATTGAAACTGGCAGACAATATAGTTAGCAACAGTGAGCTGTTTTATATGTATGAGAAGTACTGTATAGAGAGTGAATTTACACTTATTTATCAGCATTTAGCACAAAGAGAAATGAGGAAATAGAAAACTGGTATTCTTTCTATATGAGCCAGATATATAAATCTCATTTCTTTCTCTGCTGATTTTCTCCAGCTTCCAGAACAGCATTCCTTGCTGTTCAATGTAATACAGCTTGCCTCTTATGACATAATATGGTTTGTTCCTCTGGATATGTTTGATAAGCATCCAGTCCCACCTCGCACATAATATTTTTTCATTTGGAGTTCATTGAGGAACAGAAAGACAAATATTCAAATAAAATGAACAGAAATTAATGGCTTTGGAGGCATTCCAGTCCATGAACTATATTGCACAATTCAAAACCACCGTCACATTCTTTCAAAGCTCTCTTTCCAGATGTTCCTTGGCTAACAGTTATATATATTTGCCATCCACAAATATGAAAGGAAGAGATCTCAGACCTGGAAATATATAGATATATATTTTGTATCTATGTTTCTATTACTTCAAGACAGAGAAAAGAAGTATCCCATAAAAAGGGACAGGAATGTATATTTTACAGACTCAATCAAACTTATTGAAGAATTAATTACAAATCAATAAATTGGTGCAAATCATATTTTTCAGGCAGAGAAATTAGGCCAGTGTAACATCTTCTCTACTGAAAAAAGACCAAATATTCTGAAGAAGCCAGTATAATATCCCTAATATCAGATAGAAATTCTATATAGCCTTACAGGTTTTCAAGAGCTCTTCAGATAGAAGAATGGAAAAGAATTCTCAGATTTTCAGTGGTATGGTGCTCTAACACATTCATGAGCACAGTGTGGCTAGTATTTAAACCTCCCCCCCTTTTTTTAATGACAATATAGGATTATACTATAATTACATTATTGATCATATGAGACATATTCCACATTAAAAATGTTGTTCATGCTCACAGCCTGGTGGTGCATGATGTGCTTTTTGTCTGAATCCAAGCCCTCGGAACCCTCATGTCAGAAGGTTCCTCTTAAAGATCTTGCTGGAGTCCATCAAAAATTTCTCTGCCAATAATAAGATTTCAAATTTGTGACATCACTGAAGCAAAATTAGAACACCAGTTCCCAACAATCCTGCATATGAGTTCTAAATCTTTCTTTCATTTCTGCAAATTCTGCCATCTGGATAAGCTTAGGACAGCATTCCCTCCCACTGACATACACACAGAGATAAACTCTCTAGAGTTGTAGCCTGCAAGTTTTCCCCAGGCCCTGTACTGATTTCCATCCCTCTCCTCCCACCTCGCCCCCAGTTAATAATAATATGCTAGTCGCAGCTTTATTTTTGTTTCCTTGGTTGATCCCTCCATCTGCTCATGACTGCATCAATTCACCAGTCATGTTCCTGTCTCCTGCTGCTCTACACCATAGTACCACCCAATCATTGTCTCCCATAAATCAGTCAATCCCCCTAAACAAACCCCCCAGAGCTGGTAAATCCTTCTGACATTAGTCAGACAGTGAAAGAAGCTGAACTTGGCCTTTTTCTTTCTTTTTCCTCTCTTTACAAAAAGCCCCTCCCCAACAATAATTGTAACAGCTTGCTGACCTCTAATCAAAAAAGGAAGCAAGCAGGTTTTTCAAAACAAAACAGCTGACCAGGCATTTGTCTTCCCTCCCACTTCACTCTTATGGTTTGGTATTGGTTTTTCATTTACAGGGATATATATTAGAGTCCTGCTTGAGATGTCCCTAGTAAGACATTTGGTAATGAAACTGGGAAGCTGTTTACCTTTCTCCAGAAAAAAATAACGGGCCTGAACACCACCCACCTGCTTTTATGCATATTACTATAGACCAGGGGTGGGCAATTTCCCAAGGGGCATCATGAGAAACTGGGACTGTTGTGTAGGCTGTGAAGGTGCATATACACTCAGGCACATGCCTAAATTGGGAAAAAAAATAGAAATCGACTTCAAAATAAAAGCAAAGAAGTTGCATTGCATGCATGGCATACACTTATTTACATTTGATTTCTAATTTCTGAATGACTTCATATGGGCTGGATAGAGACAGTTGAAGGATGTAGCCTACGGGCTGTAAAATGCCCAGATCTACTATAGACAATGATACAACTGTACTTGAGCACAGTTGTGATACTGTATACACAGGCAGCCAAAAGACACTGCCAATTTATATTGTTACACACTGTCTCAGAAATTATCTGAAGTGTTTTTCAACATAGCACTCAAATAAAACTATGTCACTGATGAGGGCGTTAATGTTTTTGCTATTTCTTTCTTCTTCCGAAACATAAAAATCAAATGCAAGCAGTAAAAACCAAGCACAAACTTCATATAAAGGAGCAATGAAAAGGAGCTATTCAAATTGCAGTAAAGATAGTAAGCAATGTCAAACCTACTATGAGTGAGGATGGAAATAGTAGTTTTGGCTGACATGGGAAATTAAGGCTGATATGAAAAAATGGGCCTCACTACAGGGCCACTTAATCATAAAAACTGCTAGGATCTTATAGTCAGCTTATCTCCAACTCTTTTTGAATCCCCTGATTGTATGATTAATAACCCCTAAGACTGTAATAGTTTTCCTAGTACCAAACATCACATACTTTATTGGGTGGATGTAGAAAAGGGGAGAAAGGGATGAAGTTCATTAGAACCCTTCTTACCCTGTATGGCTATCCAGAATTTGCCTCAGCTGAAACCCAGAATAACCAACAGGTTCTAGATCAGGGGTGTCCAACCTTGGCAACTTTAAGACCTATGGAGTTCAACTCCCAGAATACCTCAGCCAGCCATGTGTGTGTGCATGCATGTCTATGCATCTTTACAGCCCTATTACTGGCTTTTGAGAGTTCCTTATCAAACACTTTTGACTAGAAGTGTATGAAGTGGAAAACAGGTTATGGTTCAAGAGATCAATTCCAGATGGGCCACAATCTGGCCAAACTGAAATCTAGAACAGAGATGCCCAACCTTAGCAACTTTCTCTATGTAGTCAGTTGTTTTTTCATTGTTCATTGTTTCTACCAATTCGTCTAGAATAGATGTTAAACTAACCAGCCTATAATTTCCCGTTTCTCTCCTGGGTACCTTTTAATTCATTGGCTAGCTTCCAGTTGTTTTAGCCTAATTTGAAGACAAGTTACGTATTTTTGCCCCGTGGTCAGGTTTGTCACAGTTCAGTTCAATCTCTCTAAATGTCCCAGAATGTGTTCTCTTGTTATCTCAATTTACTCCACTTTCTCCAATTCCATTCCTGGAAAATCAATGCAGGCTCAGATATCTATTCTATATATAGTTGCAAAGAATTCATTTTGTTAAGCTCTTACTTGCTTTGACAAATAGAATGTAATTTCTCTGCAATCTCTAGATCCTCTTGGAGCTTCCTTTTCACTCCTTTGTCATCTCTTGGACCAGATTTTCTCTAGCTGATTATCTGCTTTGAATAATTTAAGGTTCTTATTGTTCCCCTTAATAAATGTTTTTGCCACCTATTCTTCAAATTCTATTTTGCATTCTTTCTTATCATTAGACACTCATTCTTCAAGAGCCGGGTTCCTTTTGATTCTCCTTATTAGAACAGGCTTATTTCCTCAAGGATGCCTTAACTTGTCCAACTTCCTAGACACTAGCAGTTGGTCATGGACTTGGCTGACCTTTCTTGCATTGCAGGATACATTCCAACTGAGGTTTTATTAAAATGGATTTAAATAACCTCTAGGAATTATTATGAGTTTTGGCTTGTTTGTTCTTTTCAGATTCCATTTTACCAGATCCCTCTTTTTTCAGATTTTCTTCTTTTATAGTTAAGTCTTCTTTATTGGCCACTAAGGAAGAGATTAGCTTGGGCATGGGTAAATGGCAACTTCAGAAGATATGTGTAAAGTAAGTGAAGAGCATAAGAGAAAAGCAGCCAACTCATATCAGCACTGGGTGTGTGTATGTGTGAGAGAAGGTATATTTCATGTCTGTGTGTGCATGAGAAAGTAAGGAAATAAGTTGGCCAACATCAAAGAAAAAATAAACAAGCCAGTAACTTAAGTGGAGAAGCAAACTGGGTTGTATTGGTACTGTTAACCTGGAGGACGTTATTTGTCAATACCTTACAGAGAGATATCATCTTGGATAGTTTGCTGAAAAAAGAAGAAATACTGAATAACAAGAACAGTAAGTACTACGCAAGATCAAGTCTATGTTTGTTTACTTCTATTTCAAGCTGCAATAATAGAGAACAGATGATGGTCATAATTTTAACACATGGTTGTCTTACCAGTTCAGTCAATTTTAATTTACTACCCTGTTTTCCCTGAAAATAAGACATCCCCTGATAATAAGCCCAATCGGGCTTTTGAGTGCATGGCAATAAGGCCAAGCGCTTATTTCAGGGTTCAAAAAAATATAAGACAGGGTCTTATTTTCGGGGAAACACGGTAATTGTATAGGAAGCTAGTTTGTCCTGGCTAAGAATCTGTCTTAAGCAATTACTGTTAATTACGCTACCTTGCACCAAAATTTGGAGTTTTCTAAAACAACAATAGCTGATTACCTTAAACCATGCCTGATTTGAGCTGATAAAGAATATGGGAGCACAATCAAGCCAGCTCTGGTGGCCAGAATGGAAAAAAAGTCAAAATTCATACCCAAGGGATAACTTTATTAGGGCAACCCGTAATTTTAAAATGGTGTGCAACAGAAAGCCCTCTGTGATGTTATACAGAGACACGACTAAAAACTTTTAATTCAATTTTTGCTCAGTTTTGTCAGAATAAAATCATCTCATCTCATGGAGGCCTGCTCGGCCTATTCCCTAAATGATAAGTCTGACAATAATGTTGGCAGTGCTCTCTCTCTCTTTCTCTCCACCCTTCCAAAGCTATCTGAGTCTGTAATTTGGTCAATTTCTGAAAGAATGTTATTGGTGGCAAATAAATCTCAATGAAGAATATCCTGAGCTGAAAAAGTTGCTTCTCTGGCATATTATCTTACAATTCTGCCTCAATTCCTATTTCTCTGTTATAACAAGCAATTGTCTATGTTCTAACATGATATGAGAGATTTTCTCCATTCTTCCTACTACTAGTGAATACAATAAAAAAAAAATACACATATAGTTCCAGTATATTCAAACTCTATGAAATTATCTTTTTAAATACATTCTAGGTGGCAACACTGAGCAATCCTGTTTGAATTCAAAAAGTGGAGGAGAGTGGAGCTGCTTAGTGCTTTGAATGAAACCATCATGGATTCCTGGGCTAAATTGGACATTTAAAACAATGAAACAAACAAATATCCCAGAAGAAGGTAATGACAATCCACTTTTATAACATTATAAGAAAGCGACATGACTGTAAGGATGTAGCAAAACTGGAAGAGATCTTTATAATTTACCCGTCCTCTGGTCCAATAGTCTAAGAGAAATCCTATTCCAGATCTCAGTATATTTCCTGTGAGGAATTTTTTTTTTTTTAGATCTTAGATTTTAGAACACTTTTTCAATATCAGTACCAAAATGTCATAGTCATGATAGTACCATAGTCATGGCCTAACAAGGGATAACATATTCTGGAGATATGGGCAATTAAAAAAGAATACTCTGCTGACTTAACTGTAGGAATTTTGCTATGTGTTCCTGCATGAAAATATCCACAAAACAAGACTTACATTACAATTAAATTTCTCTGCTTATTATCTGATCCTAAAGTCATAAAGTTAAAAAGTACCTTGGACATCATGCAGTCCAATCAGCGGTGGGTTGCTCCCGGTTTGGCCCAGTTCAGCAAACCGGTAGCGGCGGTGGCGGGAGGCTCCGCCCACCCACCCGGGAAGCTTCTGCGCAGAAGCGTGCACGCGCAAATCGATAGTGACAGGATTTAGAACCCACTACTGAGTCCAATCCTCTGATTCAATGTAGGATGAAGCTACTGCAAGTCTGACAGGTAACGGTTCAGCTTCATCATTAAGACCCCTAAGTGAAGGAGACCCCTAAGTGAAGGAGACCCCTAATTTCCTCAGGCAAAGTATTCTCCCCTGTTCGGAAGCTTTTCTTCCTGTTTAATCAAAATCATGTCTTTTGCAGTTTCTATCTGATGATTTTAATTCTGCCTTGAGCAATCAAGAAAAATTCAGCTTCAGCTTCCACACAACAGAATTTCAGAAATTTGAAGATGGCTATCATGCTTTCCCTTAATCTTTTCTCTGTCAGGTTAAATGTCATTGGCATTTTAAATTGTTTCTGCCAGGGGAAGATTTCAAAAAGTTTGTCAATGTCCTGAAAGATTGGGCATATGACTTCTATTCTGGATTAGTAAGGCCCTATGCAGAATTCTGTGTACCACAGGCAGCCTCACCAACCAGTGCTGGAAAGAAGAAAATCTCTGTGTTTTCCCTGATTAGTTTCCATTCAGCATGATGAAAGAAATCTACTTTGGAAATTCTTTCTAGAAGATAATTTTGATAAAATTCTAATGAGAGGAGTCTAAGCCTATTGAAATATAAGCTACCCAAAAAAAGTTCATGAATATCTTGTTTCATGTCTGCAGTCTCCCTGCCATCCCACATTGTAATTAAATTTCCTGGGAAGACATTGTGATAGCTACCACTGAGATTTTAGGAACTATCATTGATAGGGAGGAGGCTACCTTTAAAGAATTGTTACAAAATTTCTTCTCCCTCTCAAAAAATTGAAGAAATCATCAACTCATTCTCTCTTTCTGAAGATATGGTGGAGTATTTTGAAAGTCATTTGTGTCCAGCCCTATAATCAGATCATAGCTCCCCACATATGGGTGGCAAGAGATATGAACCATTTTGTTCCCAAAGATTCATGGCATCTATCTTTGAATTTGTGAGGGCAGAGCTTTTCTGTTGGGCCTTTGAGGTTCAACTGTTCTTACTATGGAGTGTGAGCTGATGCAAGGGTTGTAAATTTTTATATTTTATTGAGCGTTGCCTTTATATCTAGATTATTTTGACATATTTGCTTATAAACCAAATGTTCCCAGTTCTGTGTTGAAATATCTTTCCTAATGTTAAGCAAAAAATTAAAAGGTCACTGCTACTGTGTTTCCCTGAAAATAAGACCCGGTCTTATGTTTTGGGGGGGCTTCAAAATAAGCACTAGGGCTTATTTTTGGGGATGTCTTATTTTTTCATCACAAGACTCAGCCTGGCCGGGTGCCCCCCCCCGGCACACAGGAAGGGCGAGCATGCAGGGGGCTTACAGTGTCCGGCAGCAGATGCAGCCTGCTGGCCCCTTGACGCTGCACTGTGACTGCTGGCCTGGCCCTCCAAGCAGCAGGTGGAGGAAGAAGCGTGAGGGGGGCAGGCACATGATCCAACTGGATGTACCACGTGGTCACCTGCCCACTCTGTCCCATCTGTTTTTGTCTGCCTGTGGCCACTGCCATAGCTGTGATGGGGCAGGCGGTTGCGTGGCGTGTCCAGCAGGCCGGATTGTGTGCCCCCCCATGCCTCTGCCAGCTGCTGGTGCTGCCGCCGCGAGGTGGCCTGAATGTCAAGAGAGCTGGGGGCAGAGGCAAGCAGAGGCTGCCTCTTTTCTATCCCTGCCCTGGATCAGGGAATCCGGCGGGCAGGTGGGAGTGGGGGCTGGCTGGAGCCTCAACGATCAGCTTCTCTCTCTCACTCTCACCCTGACGCAGCCTCTAGAGGCAGCTTGCACTCTGCAGCTTTCTCTTCCTCTGTGGAAGAGCGGGAAAGAAAGCTGGACGTCCCAAGACGTCCCACTCTATGAAGCAACTCAGGTTTCACTCGTGCCTGCAGCGCATCATGGAGAGCATGGCTGAAGTGGGGCAAACAGGTGGCAGGCATGCATGCACACAGACTCTGCGGCGGCAGCAGTGGCAACGCTTCAGTGCCTGGCTGGCCAGGGTGGCCCTGCTTCTCACTCGGCCACTTTTCCTTTTTCTTCTCCCTGCTCCTCCTTCGCCACCTCTTCCTCTCCCCGCTCCCCGTCTCTCCATTGCAGCGCAGCACCTGGGATCCACTTTGATAATGGCAGGGTTTGTGGGATGGTCAAGATGGTGCCGTGCACTCTCCTGCCCTGTTGCGGCCGTGAGCAACCAGACAGTAGGACAGAGTAGGCGGGGCTTAACTAGGGCTTATTTTTGGGGTAGGGCTTATATTAGGCATAGGCGTGAAAATCAGGGTAGCTTTTATTTTTGGGGAAACATGGTAGTCTCTCCATACTTCATAGATATGACCTATTCTTAAAAAAGATACAATCTTCATCTTAGATAAATAAATCTAAGAGATAAATTGGTGAACCAAAAAAAAATTAAGAATTTAATTGTGTTAAATTCAACTGTGTTATACTTAACTGTGAGAATCTCACCTAGTAAATAAAGAGGTACTGCAGATGAATTCATTTATACAAACAGAATTAAGGAAGACTACATCATATTTTTAAAAATCATATAAAAATAGCAATCCTTTTCTTGGAAGAAAAGAAACAACTGGTTACGTATCCTTTTGTTGACTCAGCCTTCCATCCTTCCGAGGTGGGTAAAATGAGGACCCAGATTGTTGGGGGCAATATGCTGACTCTGTGAACCGCTTAGAGAGGGCTGTAAAGCACTATGAAGCGGTATATAAGTCTAAGTGCTATTGCTATTGCTATTGCTTTTATGGCAGCAGTTGCAGTGAAATCACTGATATATCACAGCCACATATGGATCAAGGCTTAACAAGATGAGATCCTTGTTTTCAACTGGGTCTGAGCCACTGAATCCACATTTCTTAATACTTTTCTTTTCTGCACTAAAGACCATTATTTCTCACCACCAAGCCATGCCTTTTGATAACACTGTATCCTATTAAAAGCACCAACTAGTGCCTGTCCTAAGTCCCTACTACTGCAGTAAGAATCAGAGAAAAAGCAAACATTATTCCAGCTTAGATTTTTCACCCTCCTTGATAAACAGCCTAACATAGATGATAATATCTATGGGCTCTTCTGAACTGGGCTCTTCTGACCATCTCTCAGTGATGCTTATCCCCTCATATAAGACTTTATTACTCAGAGAGAAACCAAGTGAAGCAGGTGAGGGTTTGGGTGGAGGGATTACAAGATTGCTTTGAGTGCATTGATTGGGGCATGTTTAAAGAAGTGGCAACAGATAACCAATATATAAATGTGGAGCAGTATGCCACCATTGTGTCTGCATATATTCAAAAGTGCATTGAGGATATCTGTGTTCTTAAAAACATTGTTGTGAGGGAGAATGAAAAACCATGGATGACATATGAATTTTGCAAGATGCTGAAACCATGGAATGTGGCTTTTAAATCCAGCGATACGCTGTCACTTAGAACTGCCAGAGCCAATTTGAAAAGTGCCATAAAAAGAGCAAAGCAAGCCCATAGTCAGAAAATTCAGAACTTTTTTCAGGACCCGACGAACACCAGGCGTATGTGGCAAGGCATCCAGGCCATTACAGACTATAAGGCGGCTCCATATGTGGCAAGGGCAACACAGACTTTCTAAACGAGCTGAACACATTTTTTGGAAGATTCAAGGCATCAAATAGCACTCCTGCGAGGAAAGCTGTACCCCATCCTGATGATAAAGTGCTTAGCTTTGATATTACCTCTGTCCGGAGAACATTGCAGAAAAATAACATTCGGAAAGGAACAGGCCCAGACAATATCCCTGGGCGTGTTCTTAGGGAATGTGCAGACGAGTTGGCTTGTGTTATCACAGATATTTTCAATCTTTCACTGCAGCAAGCAGTGGTCCCATTATGTTTTAAGACGGCCATTATTGTGCCAGTGCCAAAAAAGTCTGCAATTACAGGTCTCAATGATTACTGTCCAGTTGCACTTGCATCCATCGTAATGAAATGTTTTAAGAGGCTGATAAAGGACATTATTGTATCCTGCCTCCCTCTAGCATTTGACTCACTTCAGTTTGCTTACTGTCGAAATCATTCTACAGAGGATGCTATTTCTTCTGTTGTCCATCTGAGCTTGGCGCACTTAGAGGAAAGAAACACTCATGTGCGAATGCTGTTTGTCAACTTCAGTTCAACATTTAATACAATCATCCCTCGGCATCTAGTAGACAAACTAGGCCTTTTAGGCTTTAATACTCCTTTGTGCAACTGGATCCTTGATTTTCATATTGATAGGACCCAATACAAGTGAGTTGGGACTAATATTTCTCATACCATTTTCTTGAGCACAGGTTCTCCTCAGGGCTGTGTCCTAAGTCCGCTGTTGTTCACCCTGTTGACCCATGATTGTTGTGCTAGGTTTGCCACCAACCATATTGTGAAGTATGTGGATGATACAACAGTAGTGGGCCTTATTCAAGATGACGAGGGTGCTTACCGCAAGGAGGTAGAAGGTTTAGTGAACTGGTGTAACAAAACCAGCTTCATTTTAAATGTAGGAAAAACTAAAGAGATCATTGTCGATTTCAAAAAAGGCAGGCACAGCAACACACCTCTTTATTAATGATTCACCTGTGGAGGTGATTAGCAGCATCTAGTTTCTGGATGTGCAGCTAAAAGGGTAGGGTTGCTTGGTCGCTCAACATTGAGACACTGGTGAAGCGGGCACAGCAGCGCCTCCATTTTCTGTGTCACATGAGGAAAGTTCATCTTCCTTCCCCTATCCTTACCATTTTCTATAGAGGGACGATCAAGAGCATCCTGTCATATTGCATTACTGTCTAGTTTGGAAGCATTATTGCTTCAGACAGGAAGGCAGTGCAGAAAGTGGTGAGGATGACAGAAAAGTTTATTGGTAGTTCACTTCTTTCTATCCAGGACATAGCATACAACCAATGCTTGAGCAGGGTCCTCAGGATTGTCTGGGACACTACACATCCTCTTCATAACCTGTTTTCCTTGTTACCTTCTGGGAGGAGGCTTCGTGATATCCAAAACAGAACATCTAGATTCAGTCACAGTTTTGTTCCATATAGCATCAACTTTGTAAACTCTCAAGTTTCCTCTTTCCACTACGTATTCAAAATGGACAGTGATTAATTTATGTGTGTGTGTGTGTGTGTGTGTGTGTGAGTGTGTGTGTGTATGCCTCAGGTATATATTTATGTATGTNTATATATATATGTATGGTATTTTGTATGACTGTTAACTATTTAGTTAGATTGCCCTTGGGTACAATCATGTTCTTGTATAATTTGTTATATTTTATTACTTTATTCTGTTTTTAATTTTATTTTCCCAACTAGTGAGATGAGTGGCCATATAAATTGATATAATGAATAAGTAAATATTTACATGTTTCAAATTGGCAGACAGAATCTCTTGATCTTTGTTAAACACTTTCTGGAAGAAATCCCACATAGACGATCTTACTGTCTGCTGACTAAGACATCTACCTTAGGTGATACTTGATAAAAAATAGTATTTTTGCTCCATCCAGAATAGAGACATTTTTAAAGATTGCATTAGAATGCAAGCTATTTCTGCTGCAGAGTGGGGTGGGGGGAAGGAAAAGGTTCTTTCACAGAGTTAATTCAAGCAAGAGATGAGGTATGATTTCAACTTACTTACAGTTTCCTGTAACTCTAGTATAAGTTTGGCAGTTGCCAAAAAGTCAATCACGCAAATCTTGAGGGCAGCATGGGCTAAGTAAAGATGTCAGGATATTTCTGTTGTTTAATTTTTCAAGTCCTCAAGGAACTGTTGCCTGACCCTACCTAACAATTGAACCAATCCTGGATGCATTTAATTTTGAGAAACTAGTTTCACACCTTTCTCTATAATCAAGGAACACAACATCCTGTTGGATAAATCCCAAATTTCATAACTCTGTTCTGAGTTCTTAATTAACTGACAACAACGTGAAGAATGAAAATCAGATATCTTAAAAACCCAAATCTGTTTATTCTTACTGTATTTAATGGGCATTTATTTCTTGCAAGAGCTATTATCTTATTCTCCAGGTGTAAACAGTATGTAAGGTCAGTCATGCATGACTTTCTCTAGTGATCAAAACAATATAAGAGTTCTGTTCTTCTGCTTCTAAACCTTATGCAAACCTGCATCCAGTATTTGAACAGAGTCAGCCTGATATATATCATGACAAGTGCAATCAAACTTTTTTCTCACCAAAACCACAGGCTAAGGTTCCAATGAAAAACAAAATACAACAAAGCCTGTCAATTGACTGCTGAAAGGAGAATAATTAAGATAAGTGACCTAAGGATCTAAAAGAAAGATGCACATTTGAGAAAGCCATTGTGAACATTCATTATGGTTATGAGGACAAAAGATGTCTGTGAAGTCTGTTTTTGCAATCCAGGTACAGGGGTGACATAAGAGTCTTCACCTAAACAAAGATTAAAGGTAAGGTAGGAGTCGAAAAAAAATCAGAACAAATATCCTGGGAAAGCTTTGATTGCAGTAGGCTTCATTTCCAATCAGTTTGCTTGATTCTTTTCAGACTAGATACAAGGAAGGATCAGAAGATGTGAAGCTTATGCCTCATTCAACACTCTATTCACTTAACTAAAATAATGAGAAGACCAAGTGATAAGATTACTTTAAAAAAAACAGATCAGGCACTACACACTAGAAGAAGAAAAATGCGCTGGCTTTTTCTATTCTCCCAGATTTCTTTTTCTTCCTAGTGTTTTCTCATAAGTGCAGGATCTGCTTTTTTTTAAATCAATTAAGTGTTGCTCCATTGGTTGCAACAGCAGCTAACCAACTGGCTTGTTGTCTGGGTCTAACATCATGGGCTGAAAGAGAGTGACTAGCCCAAAGTCACCCAGCCAGGTTTCATGCCTAAGATGGGACTAGAACTCACAGTCTTCTAGCTTGATGCTTTAAGCACTAGAAGAAACTGGATTTCATTAGATATTAGCGCTTCTAGATTCTTTTATGTATTATTTGGGAGCAACAATGAGGGTGTGATTGGTCCCATCTTTCCATGATTGCAATCTTTTACAAAACTAGTGTGGATCATCCAGTCAAAGCACTGAAAGTCCTGTTTGCTGAGCAGACTAGCAGTACAGTACAATGCTAATTGCCTCCTGACCCAGTAATGCTATGATCAGCATTTTAGGACACAAGAGCAGAATGGCAGCAGAAGAGGTTAATCCAGGGCTGAGACAGAGGCTGCAGCAGTATCAGCCTGAAATGGCTAATGAGAAGCACTCTGTCCCCATCTGATTTTACCACTTGTGATAAATAGCAAAACACATATTTTACTCATCTTAACACTGGATGTTAGCTTAATTAATGTGAAATATTACATTATCGTATTTTTCAGTCTATAAGATGCACTCCCCTCCAAAAAAGTGGGTGGAAATGTCTGTGTGTCTTATGGAGCGAATATTGTGGTGGGGGAGGGGGGTTGGTGCAGCGCCGCCGCCGGGGAACACTGGAGCCTTCGCTGCCAAGCAGCTGATTGGTGGTTGGATCGGCCTCCTGGAATACTGCCGATCAGCTGTTCTAGGCGGCAGGGATTGCCGCCACCTATCACCGCTGCCACCTATCGCCGCTGCCGCCTATTGCCGCTGCCGCTTATCGCCACCACTGGTGGCGACAAATGGTGGCGGAGAATGGCGATGGCAGAGAACGGCAGCGGCAATCCCCTCTGTCTAGAACAGCTGATCAGTGGTATTCCGGGAGGCCGATCCAACCGCCAATCAGCTGCTCGGCAGCGAAGGCTCCAATGTTCCTGGCGGAGGCAGCAGACATGACAGAGGCAGCAATAGCAGCGTTTCTGGTTGGCGAGCCCACTGATCGGCGGGGCTACGGGAGGCCGGGATCCAGCTGTCACTCATCTAACCGGTGGTGGGCACAAAAGAGCGGGGCCCTGATGAGCCACGTGCTGGGGCTGCGATAACGTGCTGAAGCTGACCAGACTGTTTGCTGTTTGCTGCAAGGATGCTAGCCAGATGAATACCGGATTGTTAGATAGTGGGTAGAGATGACAGGAGACAGACTTCCAAAGCAGCTCTTTATTTCAGCTCTTGTGTAAGCAACCAGCAAAGAGCAGTCTGACAGCTTGCCCTTTTATAGGGAGCTGTCAGACAGACCAGCCAATAGCGTTTGAGCTTTTTTTCCCGCTCAAACGCTGGACCTGGTTGGAACCATGCAACACAGTTATACCAGTTAGAACATAACACATATGGTACTCCAGCTTTAGATCTCTATCGCATACTTCAGTTTAAGAAACTTCTCTAAGATCCTTTCACCAGAATTTAAGTCTCTTTAGCCCAGTTCTTGCAAAGGCTTCAAAAATGACAAAGAGAATTCTGAGACAAAAGAGCACTGCAGAATTAATGTGTCCCTCTCAGTGGTCTACTTTAAATTAAATTCTAGTCAAGCAAAAAGAAAGCTGAAGACCAAGCCATGGCAACCTATGCAAGCAGGGAGATGTTTGAATGTTGCATATATGTGATTATCCTTTAACTCCTCTGCGCTGCAGTATTCTTTATTCAGTTTCCACTAATATAGACACATATTTTTTCCCCTCACACTAACAAGGTGTTTTAATTGGACATATTGCCTAAAGGCAACTGCAAGGACAATTCTAGTTCTGCGACAGAAAGAGATCTTATTCCTGCAATTTGACTAGTATTTGAAAACCAGTATCTAAGGGGTTGCCACAAAGAAGAGGGAGTCAAACTATTCTCCAAAGAACCTGAGGGCAGGACAAGAC
>QLTV01001545.1:210597-220724 GCA_003457575.1 Thermophis baileyi
GACTCCGCGGTGTCAAACACCTCGGGGCCACAGTGACTGAGAAAAACAGCTCTTTTACGGTTGTCGGTCAGACCCAGCATGTCGTTTGCTTCGAGGAAGCACTCGAAGCGCCGCATATAGGAGGCCCACGTCTCCCGGGTCGGGTCGAAAGGCGCCGGTGGGTGGAAGTTGGACATCGTGGCAGAGAGTAGGCAGAAAGGCAGCTGCCTGGCTGGTTGGAATCGCTGAAGAAGCAGTCACGGTTCTCCTGAACCCAAGCCCTCGTCGCCACTGTTAGATAGTGGGTAGAGATGACAGGAGACAGACTTCCAAAGCAGCTCTTTATTTCAGCTCTTGTGTAAGCAACCAGCAAAGAGCAGTCTGACAGCTTGCCCTTTTGACACCGCGGCAGAGAGCAGGCAGAAAGGAAGCTGCCTGGCTGGTTGGAATCGCTGAAGAAGCAGTCACGGTTGTCCTGAACCCAAGCCCTCGTCGCCACTGTTAGATAGTGGGTAGAGATGACAGGAGACAGACTTCCAAAGCAGCTCTTTATTTCAGCTCTTGTGTAAGCAACCAGCAAAGAGCAGTCTGACAGCTTGCCCTTTTATAGGGAGCTGTCAGACAGACCAGCCAATAGCGTTTGAGCTTTTTTTCCCGCTCAAACGCTGGACCTGGTTGGAACCATGCAACACAGTTATAACAGTTAGAACATAACACCGATGGATGCTGGGAGGCAGAGGCAGATTTTTTTTTTTGTTTTCCTCCTCTAAAGCTAATGTGTGTCTTATGGTCCGGAGCATCTTATGGACCAAAAATATACGGTAATTAATACCTATATAACTAAAGACTTAAGCTTGTCTCTCTTATGGGACAAAATGAAGGCAACATCATGGGAACATTACAAAAATATGTTGTCAAGTTGTGCTGTGGTTCAACATAAGTAGGCCAAGGCCTTAGAAAAATACAATGTATTTATCCCTGCCTACCCATTCGGCTCAGTGAATGTTTTGAGCAAGCCTGCTAAGGCTGCTTCCCCTAACTGGTACTCTACAGATATAATGCAAAATTCCTGTTTGGCAGACATATACAGGCCTCATGGGGAAATCATCAGATGATTATTTATTGTGGTGCTAATAAGCAACCCATATATACATTCAATGAGGACCAAGCCAGCCAGAGCTTCTGTCCAGTTACTTGAGATCTAAAAGTATAAATCACTAAAAATATGAGTGGGAAATATTTCATTCCCAGCAAGAATGCCTTCAGATACAATGATCAATTAAAAGTTAACCGAAGAGTGCCAATTTAAGTTAATTGTTAACTTTTTCTTTTACTTTGTTCATGACAATGGATAACTTCCATTGGGGTTGCATAGTTTTATAGCTTGTATCTATTAAGCACAGTAATAGAGAACTCCTGAGAAATAACATCAAAGAACTCTTTGAACAAAGAAAATATTGTTAGTTCTTTTTCCCTTTAATTGCAGTTCTATAGGAAAATAAAAATGACTAATTTGCAATCTAGATATGGGTAATGGGGAAAAAATTCCATGAATGTATGATATAACTCAAACACTGTGAATTAAAAACTGAAAATCCTAGATTTCCATTAAAGGTATATTATGATATTGTTAGGTTGACAGCACTGATTCTGACTTCATCTGGAAATTAGTTTGGGGCTTTTGTTGTTATTATTTTGTGCCTTCAGCAAACTAAAGAGAAACCTGCATTCTGTTGACATTCCTATTAGTTACATTTGTAACTTTCAATTCTATATTGCAGTACAGTGGTGGGTTTCAAATTTTTTTACTACCGGTTCTGTGGGCGTGGCTTGGTGGGCGTGGCAGGGGAAGGATACTGTAAAATCTCCATTCCCACCCCACTCCAGGGGAAGGATACTGCAAAATCTCCATTCCCTCCCCACTCCAGGAGAAGGTTATTGCAAAATCCCCATTTCAGCTGGGACTTGGGAGGCAGAGAATAGATGGGGGCGGGGCCAGTCAGAGGTGGTATTTACTGGTTCTCCGAACTACTCAAAATTTCCGCTACCGGTTCTCTGAACTACTCAACATTTCCGCTACCGGTTCTCCAGAACTGGTCAGAACCTGCTGAAACCCACCTCTGTTGCAGTAGTAGTTTTATTATTAATGCTTAACCACATTCTTACAAGAGTTCAACACCAGCAATTTTTATTTAGACTTTAATTACAAATATAAATACAGACAAACCCATGCCAACTGGCAGCTATAAGTAGTTTCTTTTCTAGTTTTCCCTATTCTACTTTTTAAAAAAGCAAAAAACAAACAAAACAAAAAAACACCAAACCCTGAGATCTCATATTTAAAAATAATATGCAAAAAAACCCCATATTGCAAAATGAACAGCAACTGGTAATCATTAAACAGAACGCCTACATAAAGCAGAACGTGTGTGCCTAATAAGCAATTTTATGCTGAGGCAGTTCCTCAAAATATCAACATTTTCAAATTAATGGGACACTGTAGAGTTTGGTGGCTGAGGAATTCTGGGTGTTGAAGTTTACACATCTTAAAGAGGCTGAGATTGAAAAGCACCACATTTGTATGCATTTCACTTGATGTTTAGGGTGCTAACTTATTGTATATTGTGGCAGAAAGAACTATTTTCCTAGGTTAGGATGCTCAGCAACTGATGAAAATTGGCCTTCAATTTCCTAATCAATCATACAATATGCCGTGACTCATTTGTTGAAATAGATGAAGTTATTTTCCTAGTCCACATGAAGTGCCTGCTTTTGTTGGATCATATAATTATTTAGCATCATGTGAGAGGGACAATTGGTCTACTCCATTTATTTGACAGGAGATAGGTAATGTAAATAAAATGCAAAATCCCTGCTCATTGATTCAGGGGAACTAAGGCTGTAAGGAGTCTTTCAATGCAGAAAATAATAGGATACTGAACACAAATGAGCAAGGATAGGGGTTTTTGCAGAGTATGGTGGATAAAGACAAGATGTTGTCTGTGATAATGTGACCCAAGCTCTATCTGTTTTTTAGGTGAGTTCTGCATGCAAAGCACATAAAACACAGAGCTTTGATCACACCATCACAGATGGCATCTTGACTTCTTTCACCATACCTATGGACGCTCCTGGACAAGGTCCTCACTTCCTCTGACACTTCTCTGACACTTAGGTTTGCTGCTCTGTGCATGCCAATTTCTATACGTGTTATTGCAATGAAAATAGCCATTGGTTATTAGAGAGAATATAGCCATTAGCACCCAAAAATTTAGAAGAAAATATACGTATGCTTCTGCTATCAAAATAACAATGGGCATTGTTTTGGCATGCAGTCCATACTATTTTCAGAACTCTAGGATGATATGTGACATGTTATATCAAGAGAATTAAATGACTTAGAAACTGACAAAAGCAATAACCAAACAAATAAGTGGAGCTGCAACGGAGACATTGTGCTAATAATTATCTTCAGGCCACATAATTAAAACATTTGGTGTGTTCATCCATGTCATGCAGAAATAGGGCATAGAGGCAGGTTTTAAGCCCTTCATCTTTTGCAGTGCTTGCTTTAGTCAAACAGTCCAATTCAGGTTTTCTAGTGGGTATTAAAACTCAAAGGAGCTACACAGCCTGCGCTGCTACTCAGTTCCATGGCAGCTCCAGAGATAGCAAAAGCGTCTTGTCTCATTGCTCCTTTATACCAAGTGGGCAAAACCTCTCAGGTACATCTAGGGAGCACAATAAGCATTTGTGACTTTTTACTGAATAAAACTGCACCAATCTCCAGAACTACACGTGCAAGTAATAGGAGGATAACTCAACTGTCAACACATACCACTGTTGCTTTTTACATAAACACATTTAAAAAATGGTAAGAATGTAGATGTTGTGGCATTGGTATTCTCAAGAACAATGACAATTGTGTGAAGGAAGAACATGCCTATGGGTAATGTGCACATTTAAATGAAGGTGAGTTGCTGGATGGAAAGAAACAACATAATGTATTTCCCATAGCAGGCCCCAGGAGACAGACCTTCTCTGCCATAGTCCTCACTTTATGAAACATTCTTCTCCTCAAAATTAGAGTAGCTCCATCCCTTTTGGTGTTCCAAAAAGCCCTAAAGTCTTGGCTATGTTGTCAGGCCTATGCTCCCAAGGAGGCCAAGGACATGCTCAGACAGTCCATTGTTGAGGTGGCCATTTTCATCCTCCCATGTGGTTTGTATTTTTATTTATTAATAAGTTTTTTATATTGTACATATTTCATTTTTATTTATTTTCTTATTGATGCTTGTTAGCTGCCCAGAGTCATCTTTAGTGAGATGGATTGATATAAAAATTTGAAGAATAAATAAAAATAAATAAATTTCATATATTGTCTAGTAAATAAGTACAGCTTCTAAGAGAGACCATGAAAGGTGAGCAAATCATAGTAGAAAATAGTACAATTACTATAATTCATTTATATATTAGATTTATATGCCACCCAATCTCACTATCCAAAATTGACTCTGGGTGATTTACAATATAATGGCAACAGATATTGTTCTATTCCTTACATTTACTTTCCATCTGAGGACATAAGCCTATTTACAAACTGTCCCAAACAATGAGGTGTAGAGTAATGGAATAAAAACAACACAACAGCTAAATTTCAATGACCAAACCCTTAATACAGGGGTGAAATTAAAAATTTTCCCCTACCGGTTCTGTGGGTGTGGCTTGGTGGGTGTGGTGTGGCTTGGTGGGTGTGGCTTGGCTTGGTGGACATGGCAGGGGAAGGATACTGCAAAATCTTCATTCCCTCCCCACTCCTGGGGGAAGGATATTGCACAATCTCCATTCCCTCCCCACTCCTGGGGGAAGGATATTGCAAAATCTCCATTCCCACCCCACTCTGGGGCCAGTCAGAGGTGGTATTTGCCGGTTCTCTGAACTACTCAAAATTTCTGCTACCGGTTCTCCAGAACCTGTCAGAACCTGCTGGATTTCACCCCTGCCTTAATATAACAGTAGTATGTAAAATAATGGTTGCTCACACCAAAGGCATACTGAAATAGAAGCATCTTCACAGTATTAGAGAAAGCAAATGGGAGCTACTTGTATTTCTGGAGAGGGGTGGGCAATTTCCATTTCATGGGACCACTTTAGCCAGCCCATAACAATGTACCTGGGAAGGGGGAGGCTAAGCAGACCCTCTCTAGATATTTGGACTGGATGAACAGATTTAATTTGGCAAGGAGGCTCCTGTTGTAACCATCTAGCACACTTTAAATAATAAACAGCACACTGAACTGCGTATAGAAGAATTATCTGAAACTGAATCAAAGATATTTAGTAGAAATACATACTATTTCCATAGCAAGGAAGATAAAGCAGGAATGGTTAAATTTATTATTTTATTCAAAGAGGAGAATATATTTAAGTACGTTTTTCACTTGGATATCACTTCTGGATTTTGTGCTTGTGATGAAAAAAAAAATGAAACTTTGACTTTCGTTTTATTGATCAGATAGATTTGTCATTATAGAAATGGCTAGTTATATTATATAATAATGTATAAAAGCAAAAAGTTGAGGCTGGAGTGTTTTTATCTTGTACTGTACTAGAAAGAGTCAGAAGTCAATGCCTTTTTCCCCCCTTGTACCTCACACCTCCTTCCCCCCTCCTTTTCCTTCCCTTAATTTCCTATTTCTATTTTTCTTTGTATTTTATATATTAAATAAATAAATGGGAAAAAAAAGATGTTTGGTTTTGCATGTGTCCATATGTGTGTATGGACGGACGGACACACACACACACACACACACACACACACACACACACACACACCATCATAGTTCATGATATATTTGATATACCTGAAAGTAATGGTGATTTTTACAGCAGGGCAGCTTCTTATCATGCCAGCTGATCAGATTTTTCAGTAACGTCCTGACAAAACAACTTGTAGAGGAATGGTGCCTATCAGTTTGTTTAATTTGCTTATTGAGTATAGTGGAGATCAGAAGTCTTTTGCTACTCTAGGACTAGTGGAGGCTGAAGTTTGGACAGAATGGTGTTTTTATGTTTTCTTATAGAGTCATTGGAGGGACTTCTGATTATCTCATGGCATTCTCTGCCTGATCCTAGCATAGCAAGGCCAGCAGAAGCAAAAATGATACAAGTTGGCTTCAAGATGTTTTGTGCAAGATTGGAGGACAGTAGCAGTGGATTCAACATCAGGCAGAAGAGCCTTAAAAAGTCTATGTTATTCACCAATTTATCACACTTCCATAGGCTAACCACAATGATTTGTAAACACTAAAATATGTCCTGTGATGTCTCTATGGAACGCTGCACTTTTGTACTTGACAGTGACACACACACAAGTACCTAAGAGGTGAAGTGTGCACTGTGACACAAGTTTTAATACCCACTCCCCCATGGATACTGACACCGTATTAATTCAGTTGAAGGAGGAGTTGGAGCCATCTCCATATGACTACAATAGTCATTTTGTATTCAATATCTAAGAGTCCGCTTTCCTTCTTTTCTCTTTTTCACTTCTAATAAATTATGACTTTGTATATTACAATAGACTACAATTTACAGTGCTCCAGATTTAATGATTAAATTTCATGCTGCTAATTCCTGCATAACAGTAGAAGTGGAATGAAAGACCTAATTTGTTTTCACAGACGTTTTCACCAGAGATATACAGAAATGTGGAAAATCATAAATGTGTTTGGTGAAAAATCCCCCCTTTTATGCTTATGAATCCTGTATACTGTACACTGCTTCTACAAGATGCTAATGATGTACTTTGCCTCTTTTTGCAAGGTTCACTCCTGTGCACGTTACCTCTATGGAAGAGAAAAAAATGCATAAATCAGTTCGGCTGTACGTAATCAAGAATAAACATACAGTCACATTCAATAGCTGTACTATGTTACACCTGGGCAGGTAAAGCAAAGTTGATTTAATTCACCCTGCATTTCAAGTTAAATAAAATTCACATTTGCATACCTAGAGGAATTAAAAGTCTATTGAATATCTATTTAATTTAATTTAATGTCTATTTAATTCCTCTAGATCCCACTGAATAAAGAGAAATGTTTTATGGGTGCCCAGATTTCCATTTCGACTTGCTTAATTTGGGGAACTTGTGTGTGGATTCATCTAAGTGCAAGTGAACAAGAACCCATACAATTGAGTTCCTAACTACCGGTAAATGAAGGATCTGAATGAAGAATTTCATTTCAGATTTTTCTCTCCAGTGCATTCTGGAAATGCAGAGGCAAAAAACTAAAACAAGTATATTATTCACTATGCAGATTTATACAGCTAACTGAAGTCCATCATGTTCAATTTGTATGGACCTTTTTGTACAAATCAAATTATTGTAGTCATCATATGCAATGAGAGAAGCTAATAGCACTCTTTTCAGAGAGTTTTTTTTCTTCCTAGCATTTTCCCACAAGTCTAGGGTCTGCTTTCCCCCCCAGATCAACTGAGTGAACAATCACAACTTTCATGGTAGAACAAGACTAGAACACACAGCCTCCTGTTTTCTGGCCTGGTGCCTTAGCCGTTAAATCAAACTGGCTCTCTTCTCTTTTCAGTGAAAGTGGCTGAACAATATTGAACCTCCTTTGCCCAGTATTATGTACATTACCATTATTGGTCATGAATCACGTGCCAGCCATCTTCTGCCTCTTAAGGAGGGTTTGGATATGCCTTATTTTACTTTACCAATCTATTCTTATTGTTACCGTACTGGATGTCCTAGGCTGGAAGCTCTGCCTGCTCTAACTTCCTATACTGAAAACGCTTGAGAGGAAATAAAAGATGGATGAAAAGTGAATATTATTCCAAGCTTTTGTGAAATTCCTAACATACAAGAGCTTCTTGGATACTGGAACGTTCACATTCTCCTAGGAAGCATAAACTAAGAACACAAAAAAGTTAAGAAAGGCATGAAGCAATTTTATGGTTACTCTCAATTTCTCAGAAAACTGCTTCTTGTGGTAGATAGTAAATTCTTACTGATGTCAGCTATTTAAACTAATAAGGCCTAAGGAAAAGAAAGCTTGATCAATTTAAAGAAAAGCACAAAATTGTACTTGCAGTAATCCTGTTTCATGTCTCTGGGAGATAAAAGGCCAAAGGAGAAGGCATTTGGGAAGGAAACTTTCCACATGCAGTTATGCCCATTCTCCTTCCACAGGCAAAAATGAAAACCATTTGCCTCTGATTTGCAGCAGGTATCAAGTGAATCACATTTAAATTAATGTGATTAATCTTAAAAAGCAAAGTATTGTTTTAAACATGCCCTGTGGCAGTTGCATACATGTCAGGATGCATACACACAAAGACCAAGGTACATAGCAATTTCAGAACCATTTATATAATTTTTGCAAAAAACTGAAAAAGAAAGAAAAAAGAATAAGTCAATCCTAATGTCAAAGTTACTAGCAAGAAATGGCATTTAAAAAGTGAGTTCCTTCCAACAGTAATTCCTTCACTTGTGCACAGAGATGACAAACCATTTCAGCAATCCATGCATCTGAATCAGACACTGCACTTTTGTCAGAAATTCCTAACCATATGGCTATGATAAAAACTGTTTTTTGAAAACCTACGTAAGTGTATCTCCACTTGCAACTGCTGAAAAAAGTAAAGTAAAAGCTTTTATTAAAAAACAGGAAGATTTTGTTGCCATCCAATACATGCTGTTGCAAATCTACTGGATCCAAGATTCAAAGGCAGTGGTATGAGTGATGTGAATACAGCTGCTGCATTTGACTGGATTACAAAACAAGCTGCTCACTTAGGACTTGATGTTGGAAAAGTACTTTCAAATGTTGCAGAATATAAAACATCTTCGGGGATTTGGGCCAGTGATGCATTCTGGGATTCTGCAAAACATATCCCTCCTGCAAAATGGTGGCAACGTCTCTGCACTACACAACCTCTGACACCTCTTGCATCTCGCTTACTGCAGATTCCTGCATCTTCTGCTGCATGTGAAAGAATCTGGTCTATGTTTGGTAATATTAATATTGCCAAACATAGATCAGATTCTTTCACCAAATCAAGAAACAAACAATGGTTGTTTTTTAAACAAGTCCAGTGCAAGAAGCAGGAAAGACAAAGGCAATATTTGAGAGGCTAGGGAGAGAAATGTATTTCTATTCAGAATGTTAAAAAAGGCCATTATAATCCAAAAAAGAAATCTATAAAACACCATGTAATTCAAACAATATAAATATTACTCAATCTTAAATCTAATTTTATAAATTAAATTAACAATAAATATTCTAAATATATCAACAAAATCAGTGGTGGGACTCAATTTTTTTTACTACCTGTTCTGTGGGCGTGGCTTGGAGGGCGTGGCATGGCTTGGTGGGTGTGGCAGGGGAAGGATACTGTAAAATCTCCATTCCCACCCCACTCCAGGGGAAGCTTACTGCAAAATCCCCATTCCCTCCCAATCAGCTGGGACTCGGGAGGCAGAGAATAGATGGGGGTGGGGCCAGTCAGAGGTGGTATTTACCGGTTCTCCTAACTACTCAAAATTTCCGCTACCGGTTCTCCAGAACTGGTCAGAACCTGCTGAATACCACCTCTGAACAAAATGGGAACTTAGTAACAGGTAAGAAAACTACAGGCAAACCTGCAGGATTTTTAAAAACAACTTGTAAATCTAGGATGATGTCACTAACCATTTCAGGACATGAGAACAAGATGAAGAACTTCAAAATATTCAAGTCTGAAAGTGCAGGAGTATAGAGATTGTATTATACTACACTGGATCTAAAAGGATGTTGGCTATAATTTGTAATTTAGACAACAATGTTCTTTGTGATGTTTGATTTTGTAGAAAGTTAGCACCCACCCCTCTCCTAGAAGAATGAAATATTTTGAGGAATATTAAAAAAGGCAGAATATTATATTTCCCTAGAGGAGGAATGGAGAAACATACTCTTGGAGACAAAAAGCAGCCCCCACCTTTCTTAATAGCCCTCAGCAGATGTCAGCACTTAAGACAGTGGTTCTCAACCTTTCTAATGCTGTGACCCCCCCGTGCCCCCTGCCGCTGCGACCCCCCCCCCCGCCGCGACCCCCTCCCCCCGCGGGATGAGTTGACAAAGGGGGCG
>QLTV01001545.1:228246-242572 GCA_003457575.1 Thermophis baileyi
CGCCCTCTCTCTCTCTCTCTCTCTCCCCCTTCCTTCCTCTTTTCTTTCTTGTCTCTCTCTCTCTCCCTTCCTCTTTCTCTTTCTTTCTCTTTCTCTTTCTCTCTCTCTTCCTTCCTCTTCCTTTGTCTCTTTGTCTCTCTCTTCTTTCTTTCTTTCTTTCTTTCTTTCTTTTCTCTCTCTCTCTCTTTCTTTTCCAAAGCGGCAGCAGCAGGGCATCCCGGAACTCCTGGGGAGTTTTCCTGCGCAGCTTTTGCGGAGGCTGGCATCAGTGATGGTGGCGGGGCATCCCCGAACTCCCGGAGAGTTTCCCTGCGCGGTTTTCGCCAGCAGCGGCGGGGGCAGTGGGTGAAAGGCGAGCTCCAGGCGGCTTCAGGAGACGCTAGCCTGGTGGGGAGGGGGGCAAGTTTCGCAGCCACGTGAAGCTTGCCAGGGCCCCCCGTCCCTACCACTCCTGCAATGCCGGCGGCTTCGGGAGACACTAGCCCGGCAGGGGGGGCGGCGGGGGGCAAAAGGGTAGCTCTAGGCGGTGGCAGGTGGGGTGTGTGGTGGCAGCGGGTGAAAGGGGAGCTCCAGGCGGCGGGCGGGGGGGCGGTCCTCGGGGCCCTGGGAAAGTGCAGGCTTTCCAAATGGGACTTACACAAAGCGCTGTGCTGCGAAAGACTCTCTCTCCCAGGCAAAAGCAGCAGGGAGGAGAAGCAGCAGCCGCTGACCTGGAGAGCACATGATGGAGCCCTCCACATGTTCTCCAGTGACCTGTTTTCTCTCTCCCGCTCTGTTGCTGGGAGAGAGAGAGAGAGTCTTTCACAGCACTGCGCTTTGGGTCCTGGTAAGTCCAGAAAGCACTGCGCCAGAGAGAAACAGGATTCAACCTGTTTCTCTCTGCCTGGCTTTCCGGATGGGACTTACACTTACAGGCTTTGTGCTGTGGAAGACTCTCTTGCTCTCCCAGCAAGAGAGCAAGGCAGAGAAAACAAGTCGCCGGAGAACAATGCTCCATGTGATCAGCTTCTTCTCTCCACCGGTCTCTTGCTGGGAGAGCGTCTTTCGTAGCACAGCACTTTGGGGAAAGCCCATAGCACTTTGGGGAAAGCCAGGCACAGAGAAACAGCCAGGTTGAAGGACGGTACTTTTAGCGCCCACGAGGAACCGATGCTTGGAGCAGTTTTGGAGCTTGTTAAGGAGGAGGACCGCTCCTCAGCCCCAGCCATGCATTTTCAAGCCCGGGCTGCTTGGAGTGAAAAGCTATTGACATAGCCCAGGCTTGAAAATGCATGGCTGGGGCCGATGAGCGGTCCTCCTCCTTAACAAGCTCCAAAACTGCTCCAAGCTTCGGTTCCTCATGGGCGCTGGTATGCCTTCCCCTCTGCCACCAGCCGTGGGAGGAAGGTAAGGTCACGAGCCCAGTGGGGATGGTGGGGGGCCCGCGGCAAGCTAGGCTGCAGGCAGCGTGGCCTGGAATGGAGCCGCGCCGGGCCTTGGCGGCTTAGCCAGTCATGCGAGCTTGGTGTGGACGGTGGGAGGGTGCAGCAAGCTCCAGGGATGGGGTGGGGGGGCCTAGCACGACTGCAACTTACCTGTAGGCAGGAGGAGGCAGCTCAGTTGGGGCGCAGGGCAGGCACCATGTGGGAACTGGGAAGGCAGCTTAGGTGGTGAGTGAGTGAGTGGGCAGGGCGGGTGAGCAGGCGGGGCGAGCGAGCGGGCGGGGGTGAGAGTGGTGACCAGAGAGCCGGGGCAAGGGAGTGAGCAGTGACCGGGCGACCCGGTTCAGGAGCGTGGCCAACCAGAGGTCGCTAGCGGTTTGGCGACCCAGGCCAAATTTCCCCTAATGGTTCTAGAGAACCGGTCCGAACTGGTAGGAACCCACCACTGGCTACCATGTATATTTACATAGGTGAATGGTTTGAAATATGTCATTATTATACTGCCTAAAGTAGCAAAATGTCTGAACTATCCTCATCCTTACTTCTACTTAAACTGGAGTAAACTTGCCTTTAAATCTGCATTTCCATTTTGATGTGTACTCTGGCTCCCCAAATGCTCAGTCTGCAGAATAGTTATGTTATAGTCCCAAGAGATCTAGACTGAACCAATTTATTGAAGGATACCCTAGACCACCGGTCCCCAACCTTTCTGGCACCAGGGACCGGTTTCGTGGAAGACAATTTTTCCAGACCTGGGGAGGGGATTTTGTGTGCAACCTAGATCCCGGGCCTGCGTAGATGAAGCTTCACTTGTTCGCCTGCTGCTTGCATGGCCTGGTCCTAACAGGCCAAGGACTGGTACCAGTTCACAACCAGGGGGTTGGGAACCTCTGCCCTAGACTTCAGGACAATTTACCTCAGACCTAGCCAATGGAATCACTAGCAAGGGATTATGGAGGTTACTGTCCATTCTGCCTTGCACATAGTCAAATTAATAATATGAGGTTTGTATTGCATACACTGTTATTTTTTTAATATGAAAGTTTCCCACACTTTAAAAAAATGTATGTATTTTCTACAAGCATCCAGTGCTGCTTTCCAGAAATTTTGAAGATGGGACTCTATAAATATATTTATGATATATTTTACTTAGTGCTTCATGTTTATATTCACCACCATTGTGTTTGCTGCATTTGAGTCTGACCAACAATGTCTCCCAGAGGTCTAAGCTATATTAACATTGGACCCACTCTGATTCAACTGTCAGACTGGCCACAGCCTGCTCCCTAGGAAAGAACGACCCCTGAGGTGTTAGATTTAGAGAAAAGGTACTTTTACTAGATGTGCTGAATGCAATGCAAGTGAGGCAAGCTCTGAGGAAAAATTGTGTGAAAATCGTATATTGAAAGCAATCCCCAATGTCCAACAACCCCCCCACCCCGTGAAAGTAATTCAATTAGGTTCTGTTCTGATGTTTTGGGAACCCGGTGCCTCAGGCGCTGCTGTAAATTCCTTTCCCAGGGCCAGGTGTCCTTGAAGGCAGGAAGATGGCTTGGTTTGGCACCTCTGGTTCCTGTTAGTGTCCATACTCCCCAATTTCCCACAACATTCTTTCACACCCCCAGCACTCTTCCTCTCTCAAATGCCTCTTCCCCCCTGGTTATGGCAGTTGCTAGTGAGCTTTAAAGAAAGCAGAGATAGGCAGCTGACACCAACTCAAAGTCCTAGCTATTAAGGGCAAAGGAATTTCTACTTCTTACAAATGCACAGGAAACTTCAAACTCACGCTAGGCTCTAATTTTATGATCTTACACATACAATTTACCAATTTCAGTTTAATAGCAAAAGTTCTGAATTAACAAAAAGATGTTTGCATTAAGAAAACATGTACATACACAATGAAAAAAAATAAGTTATTTTGGCACAGAAATACTGATAATAGAGTAGGAGATACCTATTCTGCTAAGGCATATATTTTTGAGATGAACCAGCATTAGTGGGAATAAAATTGGTATACAGAAACAATGAAATGATTAGTGCTTCCATGAAGCATAATTATACCAATAGGTCAGATATTTCACTTTCATAGGCATACACTGTCAACTTCTTATTGTGAATATGCTTAAATTGTAGCAGTAAAACAAAGGAATATCTTCTTTTTAAAGCTAACTTTCACAACAGTTAGTCTCTTGAGCTACAAATGTTCGCTTTTCCTTGTTGCATGTTTCCAAATATTTTTTAAAAATGTGATTCATTCAAAAATATTTTCATATTTTAGAGGTATTTTTCTTATAAATGTAATCTATGATATTAGTTTGCTTGAATGGTAGAACAGAAATTTCTTGTTAATTTTTCTTGATAAATACACTTTTTAGAACAAAACTAATTGCGTATTTCATATCTATGACTAGCTAACCACTTCCCACTAATTTTACTTGACTATGCCTAATATTATGTTATTTACTACTAAAAATTAGGGACATTATTTAGCCTCATTAAAGCAGTGAAGATGAGAGGAAGTCCAGTGGACTCATAGCTAAAACTGATAATGAGTGATCTTAGGATATTCATACACATTCTGGCTTAGTTTTTTGCTAGCACCAATTTTAACAGCCTAGAAGTAGATTTAAATAGTGTTCATCTACACTAATTTTACAGTACCGGTACTTTTATGAGAAGGCTGAGTAAAATGGAAATAAAATAAAGGTGGAACAAACCATAAAGTAGACTTTTACAGAATTGGCTTGGTATCAGCTAGAAATTCAGTGTTAAGATTCTCCAAAAGTAGAGAAGACATCAGGTGAAAATTAATTGTCAAAGAAGAGAAGAAGAAATGGTAAAAAGAGCTAGCAGATCAGATTGTCATAACATACTGACTATAAACTGCTTTCTTCTTCATGAGCAATCCATCCATATTACTCTCTAGTAACTGAATTGAAATACATTTTAAATTGCACTGGTGATTACTGTAATCATCACTGCAGTACATATAGAGGCACATTAGAAATTACTGTTTCAAGAAAAATACTTGGGATGTTTTAAAAAAAAACATATTGTTCTTCTTTTGATATTAGGTACCACAAAGAATCTTGAGTTACCTTAAAGTAATACATAGAATAAAATTCTTTATTGGCCAAGTGTGATTAGACATACAAAGAATTTGTTTCTGGTGCGTAAGCTCTCAATGTACATACAACAATAGTGATAAGCAACAAAGTTATAGTCATAAGAAGATAAGAAGATAGATAATAGGGAAGTTGAGAATAATGATGGTAATACTGCCTTTTTAGCTAGTAGTTTGACAGTGTTGTTGGAATTAGTTGTTTAGCAGTGATGGCATGGGGGAGAAAACTGTCCTTGTGTCTAGTTGTTCTGATATGCAGCGCCCTATAGCATAAGTAGAAGTTGAAACTGTTTATGTCCAGGATGCGAGGGGTTCTGTAGATATTTTCACAGCCCTCTTTCTGGCTCGTGCAGTATACAGGCCCTCAACGGAAGGCAGATTGGAAGCAATTTTTTTTTGTTCTAATTATCCATTGAAGTTTGTGTTTGTCTTGATTGGTTGCAGAGCCAAACCAGACAGTTATAGAGGTGCAGATGACAGACTCAATAATTCCTCCGCAGCTCCTTGGGCCACCTGAGCTTTCTGAGTTGGCGCAGGAAGAACATTCTTTGTTTTGCTTTTTTGATGATGTATTTGATGTTAGGTGTCCATTTTAAGTCTTGAGATATGATAAAACCTAGAAACTTGAAGGTCTCTACTGTTGATACTGTCTTGTCTAGTATTGTAGTAATGAAAAACTACTTCTAAAACTAAAATCTTATGGTATTTCTGGATCCCTGCATAAGTGGATAGCTGCGTTCCTGTCAAACAGGCAACAAGTAGTCAAAATAGGGAGCGCCCTATCAAACCCTGCACCTGTTAACAATGGTGTCCCCCAAGGCAGCGTTTTAGGACCCACACTCTTTATACTTTACATAAATGACCTTTGCGATCATATTATAAGCAACTGCGTTCTCTTCGCTGATGATGTAAAACTATTTAACACCACCGACAATGCTGCTGCCCTACAGAGACCTTGACTATATGTGGCAGAATGGTCGAACAATTGGCAACTCCAAATCTCAGCTAACAAATGCTCTGTCTTACACATTGACAACAAAAATAAAGAACACAAAATTTAATCTGGGGGGATACGACCTCGTAGAAGACCCACCTTTGCTAGACCAATTCTCGAATACAGCTCGTCTGCCTGGAATCCGCACTGTATATCGGACATTAACACAAGTGAGAGAGTCCAGAGGTATTTCACAAGAAGAGTCCTCCACTCCTCTGCTCACAACAGAATACCTTATACCACCAGACTTGAAATTTTGGGCTTAGACAACTTAGAACTACGATGCCTTCGATCTGACCTATGCGTAGTACACAAAATTATCTGCTACAATGTCCTACCTGTTAATGACTACTTCAGCTTCAACCGCAATAATACACGAGCACACAATAGATACAAACTTAAAGTAAACCGCTCCAAACTTGATTGCAGAAAATACGACTTCAGCAACAGAGTGGTCAATGCCTGGAATGCACTACCTGACTCTGTGGTTTCATCCCCAAACCCCCATATTTTTAACCTTAGACTGTCTACTGTTGACCTCACCCCATTCCTAAGAGGTCTGTAAGGGGTGTGCATAAGTGCACCAACGTGCCTACCGCCCCTGTCCTACTGTCCCCATTTATTCGTATCTATTTCCTGTATTCATAATCATGTTTATACTTATATCTGTTATCTTATACATGCTTGACAAATAAAAAAATAAAAAAATAAATTGTAAGAGGTGGTAGTATAGGAGAGTTTTTCTTAAAATCTACTATCATTTCTACAGTTTTCAGTGTGTTCAGTTGAAGACTGTTCTGGCTGCATCACAAGGCTAGTTGTTCAACCTCCCACCTGTATGCAGAGTCATCGTTGTCTCGAATGAGACCAATCACTGTTGTATCATCTGCAAACTTCAGTACTTTAACAGAGGGATCCTTTGAGATGCAGTCATTGGTATATAGAGAGAAGAGAAGTGGAGAGAGCACACAGCCCTAGGGGGGCCCTGTGCTAATTGTACAGGTATCTGATGTGATTCTGCCTAGCTTCCCTTGCTGCTTCCTGTCTGTTAGAAAGCTTATGATCCGCTTACAAGTGTGGTCAGGCACAGCTAACTGATTTAGTTTGTTTAGAAGAATATCTGGAATGATTGCTGAGCTGAAGTCTACAAAAAGGACCCTTGCATAGGTGTTTGGAGATTCAAGATGTTGTAGGAGGTAGTGCAGAGTCATATTGATAGCATCATCTGCTGATCTATTTGCTCGGTAGGCAAATTGCAAGGGGTCTAACAGTGGATCCGTGATTGTTTTCAGGTGGGCCAGCACTAGCCTTTCGAAGGTTTTCATAACTACAGATGTCAGAGCAACTCGTCTGTAGTCATTCAGTTCCTTGATGGAAGGTTAGCACATCTCTAGTTAAAGAGATGTGGGTGAATATGGGGGCCAATTGGTCAGCACCAGCTTTCAAGCAAGAAGGAGTTATCTTGTCTGGGCCTGGTGCTTTTCCAGGTTTTTGTTTGTGAAATATATCATGCACATCATTTTCACCAGAGATGGGGGGCCCAAAGGGATGGGGTCAGTTATAGGAGGCTTGGCTGATGTTGGTGTATCTGATATGGAGGTGGTGGAGATAGGTGACAGTGCTTTCCTCTCAAATCTACAATAAAACACATTCAGGTCATCTGCCAGTTGTTGATTTCCTTCTGCATGGGAAGGAGGTTTGCTGTAACCAGTGATATTTTTAAGAGTTTTCCACATTTGGTTCATTTGTTGAGAGTTGATTCCTTAGCTTTTCAGAGTAGCTTCTTTTTGCTGCTCTAATGTGCCTTGTTAATACATTTTTGGCTTGATTGTACAATATTCTATATCCTTTCCTGTAGGCTTCCTCTTTGGCATGACATAGCTGCTTGAGTTTAGCTGTGAACCAAGGCTTGTTGTTACTGTATATTCACAGGTTTCTGGTCGGCACACATAGGTCTTCACAAAAATTAACATGTGATGTTACAGTATCAGTGAGTTTATCCAAGTTTGAAGAGGTATCTTCGAAAATGTTCCAATCAGTGCAGTCAAAGCAAGCCTGTAGCTTTAGCTTTGCCTCCTCAGTCCAACACTTCACTGATTTAATTGTTGGTTTTATGGTTTTAAGCCTTTGTCTATAAACAGGTACAAGGTGAATCATACAATGATCAAAGTGTCCCACAGCTGCTCGTGGTAAAGACCGATAAGCATCTTTTCATGTTGTGTAGCAATGGTCTAAAGTATTCTTGCCCCTAGTGAGACAGTTGACATGTTGAAAGTATTTTGGTAGCTCTTGGCTTAGGTTAGCACTGTTGAAATCTCGTAATACAACGAGGAGTGAATCTTGGTATTTTTCTTCAGCCCACATAATCTGGTAAGTTAGAGTTTGTAATGCATTGTTTATGCAAGCTTGTGGAGAAACATATACTGCAAATAGAAGGAATGGGGAAAACTCTTGTGCTGAATAAAACGGTTTGCAATTGATAATTAATGTCTCTAAGTCCACATCACAGAATTTATTTAGTGTAGTTACATTTTTCTACCATCGGTTGTTGATATAAAAGCAGAGACCCCCTCCCTTCTTTTTACCAGATGTTTCTGCAATTCTGTCTGCCCTTTGTATCTGAAACTCTGGGATATGCAAGCTGCTATCATCAGTTGACTCATTTAGCCAGGTTTCAGTGAAGCAGAGGGCTGCTGAGTTGTAAAAATCAGAGTTGCATCTGTTTAAAAGAAATATTTCATCCATCTTATTAGCGAGTGAACATAAATGATCAGGAAGAGTGAAGGAAGAGGGGGTTTTATTCCACTTTTCTTTAGTTTATTTAAAATCCCTGCTCGCTTACCCCTTCTCCGTCTCCGTTGTCTCCTCCTTTTGTTTTTGTATTTCCATTGTTCAGAGAGAGCTTCTAGTTCCTGGATGAGAATCTCTTCTGCATTTGTAAAGACATGGGGGGGGTGTAGTCACAGAAAGCTTCCCATTTAAAAAACTTTGCTTGATGCTTAACAGTTGGTCTCCTGAGTATGAAGTCCGAAGTGAATCACAGAGAATAATAAAAAACAATAAAACTATTGAGAGAATTTCATCGAGGCTGCCGTCAGCAGCGCCATCTTGGGGAGGTAAAATAAAAATAATATATAATAATAATAATATAAATATAATATATAATACTATAATAATATAAATATAAAAATGATGTTTGCTTTTTTAGATACATCAGTTATTTTGTCAGCTTTATTTTACATAGGAATTTTTACTTTCTGTGCAGTTCTATTTAGGTCTAAAACATAATGTGTATAGTATGAAAAGATAGTCCTATAAAATTCAACAGGATGTTTGAATGAACATGTACAAGATCTGGTAAGGCTTGTCCTAGATCAGGCCAAAGGAACATCTAGTTCAGTTCATTGTTCACACATTACTCAGTATCCTGCATGATATGAGGGCAGGACCACTTTTCCATTTAGGGTTATGAACAGAGAGATGAAAAGTCTATGTGCCTGCAATTAAAAGAAGTCAAATATTTTTGCTTAATGTCAAAGCAAACACCTTCAGTTCCAGAGTTATTTATACAATCAATCCAATTAGATAACCCTATTTCAAACTAATGTGAAAGTACATCTGTTGCTACTTTTGTGAATTAAATGTTTCCATCAAAATATTAGAAAGTATAGTTGAAGAAACAGATTAACAGTTTATGTATTTTCTATAGAACACAAAGAACCATGTAACAAACAAAGCACAAGTGTCCAGAGTTATATTAGATAACATTTCAGAAAACATATAACATATGGTATTATCACTATGCCAAGAAAAGTACAAATGAAATGAATGACAGGAAATAACATTGTCCCTTAATTATGTTAACTTGGCTTACTGGAGTGTCCCTTTGCATAATAGATGATCTGGGCTGCCAAGATTTGTTGACTTGTTAAGAAAATGACTGAGAAACATGTCACTAGAAACTCTTGTTTGTTTGATTAGATGACAAACTAATCACCCTTGAGTTGACTTTCTTGCAGGGACAAAATTTCAAATTATTTTCAGTCCATTTAACAATTGCATAGCAATTGTTGGCAATCATTATAGACCATAAGAAATGTTCGTGAATTTATTTGTTTTTATTCTTTGTTTAGATATTTTTAAAAGTTCGCACTTGGAATTTTAGTCCCAGATCCAACTCCAGAAGAATTTTCATCACGATACTATTCCTAGCATTCTGAAGACAAAGAGCCAGATTGCAATATTTAAATACAATTAAACTGATTTAAACCTGCCATGCAGATGATTGATTTATTTTAAGAATAATTATGGTTTGTAGCTTTTATGATGATTTTATATTTCAAATAATGATCCTATTTTATAATATTGACATATAATTGTGCTGTAATCAACACCAATATTTTAAATGAAACAATAAAATAAGGAGAGGGGGAAGCTTATAGTACTACTGTATGCTTTTAAAATAAATTGAGGCTTCTGAAGATATATACTGTATTAACACCAATATCAGAGAATCTTTCAGAGACTGCAGCATTGGTATCCATGAATTAATTTCTCTTCACTGCATACCGAACAGCCAGTGGCACAAGAGCAGATTCCAAGTTTTACCTTAGCACTGTCCAATGGAGCAGCTGCATTGCAGAAAGAGACTCGCATGCATGTCCCTATGCTGTCAGTTTGCAGCATGTCATTTCAACCATTTGAGAGAAGGCCAGCCATGCAAAGCAAGCTCACTACAACCAGACCAACACCCAGGATGCTGACTGGAAATACCCATTTCCAGGCAATTCAGTGCCATCGTAATTGGTTACTAAAAATTAAAAAAAAGTCAGCAAGCAAACAAACTCAGACCATATTTCAAAGTTCATTTAACTACAATCTAGTTCACTTTGTCATATATATGAAATGAAGTGGGGTTTACAACTCTGCCTGATTCAAATTTACTCTGTGAAGATCCACATAAAATCTGTTGATAAAAGGTGGGAGAGTGGGCAAAGAAAGAAAAATTCTGGGAATAGCAACTAAATGTATGTGAGTTATGTATGCATTTACTGTATTTCTTGAACAAGATAGTGGAATGCTCCACTCTGACTGATTTTGGGCACCAAACAGAACAAACCAAAGAGCGATCAGTCAATTAATGATTATTTGCCATCAAGTTGTTTTTGACTCCAAGTGACAACATAGATCTCCAAGCAAATCTCCAAATGACAAAATTTCTAATTTAACATCCATGATTTAAAAGCAATGCAATAGTTAATTCAACATTCATAGTAAATAATAATAGATGGCTATCCTCACTCATCTTATGGTCCAACAGTCAACTGAAATAAAATATGCTTTAATAAGCCTATCACACCACTGTGACAAGATGTTCCTTCATATGGGCCTACCTTTGAGACAGTCTGTCTCTAGGTACAAGCTAGGCACAAGCTCTCTCTGTTGTGACCAGACAGGTAAGCAGTATCTCATTTAGATCCCAAAAAAACCAAAGCTGCTAGATTGAATGTTGTCAAAACTAGAAATTCAATTTCCCATTTCCCATTGTGCTTGAGTTTTGAAATAGATGTTCTAAGCCAGGGGTGTCAAACTCAAGGCCCGCGGGCCGGATCTGGCCCGCAGGGTGCTTAAATCCGGCGCACGGGGCCGGACTGGAAATATCGAAGTGCCTCTGCTGGCTAAAATGGGCCATGTGTGCCCCCCCACGACCCATTTTCGGCCTCCCCGGCCTCCTGCAGCACTCTGCCAGCCAAAAACATGCCGCGCGGGGGCTCGAGAGGCCTCTGTGCAGCCCGTTTTTGGCCCGTTTTTGGCCCATTTTCGGCTGGCAGAGTGCTGCAGGAGGCCATGGAGGGTGAAAATGAGGTCCTGGGGGGGGGCAAGCGTGGCCCCCTGTGCCCCGTTTTGGCCAGTAAAGTGTTGCAGGAGACCGTTCAGGCAAAAAATGGGGCAGAAGGGGCTGTGCGCGGTCCCCCCACACCCCATTTTGGCTGGCAGGGTGCTGCAGGAGGTGTCTGTCCCATCATCCCACATTCCCCGCTGCCCCCCTGCCAGCCCTCGGAGAACTACAATGCTGATCCAACCCTCGAAGAAATCCAGTTTGACACCCCTGTTCTAAGCCAAGATATACTGTATTTTTCAGACTATAAGACGCACCAGTGTATAAGACGCACCAAGATTTCGAAGAGGTAAGTAAGAAAAAAAAGTTTTTGTCCTCCCCAGCCCCCAGGAGCACTCTGCAGGCCTCCCAAACCCTCTGCGCACCTTGTTTTTTGCAAAAATGGGTCCGTTTTTCACCCGTTTTTGCAAAAAACGGGGCGCACAGAGCATTTGGGAGGCCTGCAGAGTGCTCCTGGGGGCTGGGGGAAGGCAAAAACGCCCCCGTTTTTGCAAAAAATGGGCCATTTTTCCGCAAAAACGGGGGCATTTTTGCCTGCCCCCAGCCCCCAGGAGCACTCTGCAGGTCTCTCAAACCCTCTGCGCACCCCGTTTTTCGCAAAAATGGGACGTGAGGGCGGGGCTTCAGGAGGTCAAAAATGACTGTATTTGGTGTATAAGACGCACCAACATTTCCACCCTCTTTTAGGGGGGAAAAAGGTGCATCTTATACTCCGAAAAATACGGTAGCTTGATTTTGGGGTAGCATATTGTCTGAACCTAGCCATTATGACTTATCAAATCATGTCTTAAGACATCTAAATCCATCTTGTATAATCCTGATGGGCATTCTAAAAGTTAATGTAATATGCAAGAGAAAAAGAGGGAATGTTGTGCTAGCTGCCCCTCCATGAATCGCTTTTTCAACACTTCTCTCATGTGCAGGATGAACTTTTGAAACAAAGAACCTCTTTTATCCATGGACTCCCTCTACATGGTTTTTAATCTTTATTCTTCCATTATCTTCACTCCATCGATAAAGCAGACTAACTGTTTCAGAACTTCATCTTGCACATAAAGCAGGTGAAGAAACCCAGGATGGAGGGAGGGTGTTAGCATCTGTATCAGGGGTGAAATGTGAAGATTTCCCCTACCGGTTCTGTGGGCGTGGCTTACTTTGTGGGCATGGCTTGAGGTCAGGTGGGAGTGGCTTCAGGTGGGCGTGGCTTGGTGGTCAGGTGACTATTGGGTGTGCTTGGTGGTCATGTGACCGGGTGGGCATGCTTGGTGGTCAGGGCATGGCCAACTTGTAAAATGTGGTGAAATTCACTTAACAACGCTCTTGCTTAGCAACCAAAATTTTGGGCTCAATTGTGGTCATAAGTCTTTCTTTCTTTCTTTCTTTCTTTCTTTCTTTCTTTCTTTCTTTCTTTCTTTCTTTCTTTCTTTCTTTCTTTCTTTCTTTCTTTCTCTTTCTCTCTCTCTCCCTCCCTCTTCTTTCTTTCTTTCTTCTTTCTTTCTTCCTTTCTTCCTTTCTTTCTTCTTTCCTTTCCTTTCTGTCTGTCTTCCTTCCTTCCTACCATCTTTCTTTCTTTCTCTGTGTCTGCCTTCCTTTGTTCTTTCCTCCCATCTTTTATTTCCTTTGCTTTCTTTCTTTCTATCTATATTCCTTCCTTCCTCCCTCCCTCCCTCTCCTTCCTTCCTTCCTTCCTTCCTTCCTTCCTTCCTTCCTTCCTTCATTTCTTCTCCCTCCCTCCCTCCCTCCCTCCCTCCCTCTCTCCTTCCTTCCTTCCTTCCTTCCTTCCTTCCTTCCTTCCTTTCTTTGCCTTGCAAATATCAGCAGCTATGTGATGCTCCTAAAATTCCAAACTACTCACTCTTCTCGGCAGCAAGAGAAGGAAGAAAGTGCTCTGGCCGGCACTCGGCTTACTTTCCTGGTGAGGCACACCAATCTGCCAGATCTCCAGCCAGCGCCACTTTCTCCCTGCCCCACCAAGGCCCCCGCCAGCCCGGAGGCCGGTGGACCCTGAGGCTGGCGGAGCTCCGTAGGTGCGCGCCCCAATGCTTCCCGGCCCACGAAGGTCCCGGAGCTGAAGCCGGGAAGGTGAGAGGGGCAATGGCGGCGGCAACCGTGCTCCAGCCCGGCAGCGGCGTGTCCCGTCATGTGCCGTCCCGGAACGCGGTTGCCCCCGCCGTTGCCCCTCTCGCCTTCCCGGCTTCGCCGGCCTCAGGCTCCAGGGCTGGCAGGGGCCTTGGCGGGGCAGGGAGACAGTGAGAGCCGGTGGATGGGTGTGCTGGGCGGTCTCCGAGCCTCGCCCGGATTGTAACCTGAGCGCCAGCTGGGCCCACACGCTCCCACCCGCCCCTCGCTCCAGCCGTCTCCTGGGAAGTTCGCGGGAAGTGGCAGCGGGCGGAGCTGGGCATGCCGGAGCCATCGGTGCAGCAGTACCCGGTGAGGAAGGCCGGGTGGAGAGCAATGTTCCCTCTAATTTTTTTTCAGTGTGTGCGGAAAAGTATAGTGTTTGAGCGGCACATTTTCATGCCTGAGCACCTGAATTTTTTTCACAGATGTCACCCAAGACAACAACGAAATCAGTGTTATTTGAAACTGAAAGTTATGTTTATTCAATGTACCCACTTAATTAAAAGTGCTATATATCAGTATCACTTATAATACTGCAAGTCTGCAATATTAAAATACTTGTATAGTGTTTACGGTAATGTACTGTTAGTCACTGAGAAAGTCTGTCTCATCTTACAGTTTCTCACGTCGGAAACCTCGCTAGCAATCGGCCCTTGATGCTTGGAATGTTGCGCAAATATCCAGCAGATATTTGCATTAGAGTTAAGAGTTATAGGTGAAGGTTTTTGTGTGTGAACTTTGCTCTTTGTTTACATATAATAGCTGGC
>QLTV01001545.1:268047-279761 GCA_003457575.1 Thermophis baileyi
TTACTGTGCTTATGATCTTATCCAGCTGTCCTTTGCTTCATAAGCCTGCAAAGGTCATCAATGTCAGGACTAGTCACAAAGTTATTTTTCATCAATGGCATAACTGCAAATAGTCACTAAGGGAGACAGTCACTAAACAAAGACTGCCTGTAGTCTTGAAACATGATGTTAATGCCTTATTTTACTGTAACAGAGAGAGTCGGAAGTCAATGCTTCTTTTTCTTTTCCGCCCCTATCTTTCCTCACTTCTTTTCCCCCTTTCCCCTCCCCCCTCACTGCTCTTCTATTTACTTTTGTATTTTGTATTTTATAATATTTTATAACTCAATTAAAAATGCTTACAGAGTAGAAATTATTATTTAAGTCCCTGGGCATTTGTGCATAAACAAGCTCTTAACCATGATTACATTTTTCTAGGCTGTATTTATTGCATTAATCTTTTTGCTAACAGTATGATCACAGGTTGGCTCAATTAGTTTATAATGCTGAGCCCCATAAATTACAAACTTTATCTCTTTAGTTGACACTATGATAGTAGGGAGTAGATCTCCAAATTCTACTACCATGTATCAGATGACTGAAATTGTACTTATATTAAATATTTTGTGGTGATAAGTATGTGTACTACTGAAGATGGAACTCTGCTCTCTTTATTTTCCTACCATATTCCATCCATTCTCCAGCTGAATGGGCCATCAGCAGAAACTGTCAAAAGCAGTTTGCTTATCTACTTTGCTTACCACTTAGCTGTAAATTCCTTGTTGGCTCACATAATGTGGTTTAGTGCTTGGATGACAGACTTTACACTATATAATTTACTCTGTCGATCCAAGATGAAGATGGCAAAATCATGATTGTCTCACAAGTTGCTTTCTTTCAGGGAAATGCAGTCTTAAACCTTGCACACACACCCTATACAAGTAAGGGAGAGATCTCTAAGTGAGCAGAACGTAATGTGCAATATTTGGCCCTTTGACATTCAGTATGAAAAAAGACAGGCATTGGTTTCTGTAGAGAAGAATAATATTTAAAATGGAAAAACAGATAACTTGCCAGAGAAGAAAATGTGCTGCAGGATTTTATAGTTTAACATACCAAAATACTTGCACACCACCAACTTGAGTTGTACTATAGGCAGATATTAACAGCAGCAGCAGCAGCAACACTTTGTTTCTTCAACACGCTCAGACATGTTTAAACATTTTGCAGTAATATGAGCCATGACACAAGAAAAAAATGAGAGACCTAGATGAATATGGCCAACATCATAAGCTTTTATCTTTTTTATCGAAAAGAATTGGCTAGACCTAGAGCAAAAATGAAACAAACAATAAACCATTGGATAAGCAGCAAGAGAAGGTTATGTGCCTACTTCTTAAAAAAGCTGTCCACTGCCATAGCAGAACCTCTAAGCATAATCTTTGAAAAATCTTTCATGACCAGCTCCTTGCCCAACCTATGGTCACTAGGCACGGTCATCCCTATTTTCAAAAAGGGAGACCCCAGCCTGGTTGAAAATTACAGACCAATCTCTTTATGTTGCATCACCTGCATAGTTATGAAATCAATCATTAACCAATCCATTACCCTCCACTTAGAGACAAATAACCTACTCTCTAACAAACAATTTGGTTTCAGAAAAAAATTATCCTGTAATCTGCAACTCCTACACTGCAAAAACATATGGACTACACAACTCGATCAGGGCAAAGCAATAGACGCAATTTACATAGACTTCTGCAAAGCCTTTGATTCAGTGGTACACGACAAACTACTTCTAAAACTAAAATCTTATGGCATTTCTGGACCCCTGCATAATTGGACAGCTGCATTCCTGTCAAACAGGCAACAAGTGGTCAAAATAGGGAGTGCCCTATCAAATCCTGTACCTGTTAACAGCGGTGTCCCCCAAGGCAGCGTTCTAGGGCATAAGTGGATAGCTGCGTTCCTATCAAACAGGCAACAAGTAGTCAAAATAGGGAACGCCCTATCAAACCTTGCACCTGTTAACAGCAGTGTCCCCCAAGGTAGTGTTTTAGGACCCACACTTTTTATACTTTACATTAATGACCTTTGCGATCATATTATAAGCAACTGTGTTCTCTTCGCCGATGATGTAAAACTATTTAACACCACAGACAACACTGCTACCTTTCAAAAAGACCTTGACTTTGTGTCAGAATGGTCGAACAACTGGCAACCCCAAATCTCAACCAAGAAATGCTCTGTCCTACACATGGGCAAAAAGAATCAGACCACTAAATACAAGCTGAATGGACACAACCTTGTAGACGACCCCCACACTGTCAAAGACTTTGGAGTACTCATATCTAATGATCTAAGTGCCAGAGCCCACTGTAACAACATTGCAAAAACAAGCATTAAGAGTTGTTAACCTAATCTTGCGTAGCTTCTTCTCTGGTAATATTGTACTGCTAACTAGAGCATACAAAACATTTGCTAGACCAATTCTCGAATACAGATCATCTGTCTGGAACCCGCACTGCATATCAGACATTAATACAATTGAGAGAGTCCAGAGATATTTCACGAGAAGAGTCCTCCATTCCTCTGCTCACAACAGAATACCTTATGCCACCAGACTTGAAATTTTGGGCTTAGACAATTTAGAACTACGCCGCCCTCGGTCTGACCTAAGCGTAGTACGTAAAATTATCTACTACAATGTCCTACCTGTCAATGACTACTTCAGCTTCAACCACAACAATACACGAGCACACAATAGATACAAACTTAAGGTAAACCGCACCAAACTCAATTGCAGGAAATACGACTTCAGCAACAGAGTGGTCAATAACTGTAATACACTATCTGACTCTGTGGTTTCTTCCTACCGGTTTGGACTGGTTCTATAGAACCATTAGTAATGTGGCAGCCTGGGTCGCTGGAACCGGCAGTGACCCAGGCCTGCCACGCCCCTGAGCCGGTTCTCTCGGTGCCGCCATCTTGTTTTTTGCTTCTGCGCAAGTGCAGAAGCTTTTTTTAAGTACTGCACATGCGCGCACCTCCGCGCAAAGCACGTGCATGGCACGCAACGCGCCCGCGCCCGCATGGCGCGTCCCTGAGCGAACCAGCAGTACCTGAATCTGGAACCCACCCCTGCCCCAAACCCCCAAAACTTTAACCTTAGACTATCTACTGTTGACCTCACCCCATTCCTAAGAGATCTGTAAGGGGCATGCATAAGTGCACCAATGTGCCTACCGTCCCTGTCCTAATGTCCCCTTTTATTCGTATCCATTTCATGTATTAATAACCATGTTTATACCTATATCTGTTATCTAATACATGCTTGACAAAATAAAAAAATAAAAAAATAAATAAGGAGAGTAAGTAATAACAACAGTTGCCTCAAATTACTTCTGTAAAAGCAGGATTGTATGTTCTTATTTACATTCATTCAATCAGGGAGGAAGGAGGCATGATTCCTTGGAAGATATTTATGTAGTCCATGAAGCACAGGTAGGATAGTTCTTCCCCCCCCCCTTTGTCCAGATGTACATCATCAGATGGGTAGGAAATAGAATGGAAAGTTATCAAAGTAATCATTGAAGAAAAGGGAAAAACTAAAAGGAAGAACCCAATTTTAATACAAACTGCATATACTAATATATACCTTCAAATTTCAAAGCAACCATTCTTATTTACTTACAAAAAATGCAGTGCACCAGATGATGGTGAGAAAGACTTTGACCAAGGGACATCTTCTGTTTAAATGTTAATTGTTGAGGAATAATGTTACTTTCTTTTAAAAGTAAAAGGGGCTCTTCAAATAGGTAACTCTTGCAAAGAGAAGCTTGCATTAATGTAGTTTTCACCAGCATAGATAACTAGTATCCCACTAAATTCTGTCTAGCTTCCTCCCACAAAATCAATTTTTTCCTGCACCAGAGGAAAAATTGCAGATCTCTTTACTCTTCAATGTCATGGAAGATGCACCAGGTTAGGTTGATAACTAACTCTTACCTCAATACAGCAATCATATTCTATCCTAATTTCCAAGGCCAAGCCATGAGTTATAAGCAGTTTTGTCCACCAAAGGCAAGAAATTATTACACAAAAGCAATTGAGACCCAGTGTGTTATAGGGGTAGCATAGAGTTGTCATATCTGAATTGCAAAACTCCAGGTCACCTCTAGATAGCAGCATTGCAATATGAAAAGCTGAGACTCTTTCTGGCAGTCCTACATAGACTAAGACCTTTGAAAATCAGTTTGGTCTAGTGGAGACCAGTGATGGGTTGCTCCCGGTTCGGCCCAGTTCAGCGAACCGGTAGCGGCGGCAGTGGGAGGCTCCGCCCACCCGCCCGGGATGCTTCTGCGTATGCGCAGAAGCGTCACGTGCAAGCGCGTGTGTGAACCAGTAGCGATGAGATTTAGAACCCACTACTGGTGCAGAGATGTCAAACTCAAGGCCCGTGCGCCAGATCCAGCCCGCAAGGTACTTAGATCTGGCCCATAGGGCTGCCCTGGAGATAATAGCGAGGGACCGGCTCCTGCTGCCTTGACCAACCCCAGCCGGCAACCAAAGGAAAAACCCAAATGCAGTGGGCCAGAAGGCAGCCCAGCCACCGCGCCCCTCCCATTCCTTCTCCTCCGCCACAGCGCTTTCTCCCCCTTCTCTGACAGGGCTGCAGTCATGGACAGGAAAGCTCCAAAGGTGGTAGCTGGGGGCGGGGGGAAGCAGAAGGCTTTCCAGCAGGCAAAGCTGGTGCTACGAACGCGGCACTTTCCCTCCCCCTCTTCAACGGGGCTGCCATTGTGGTCAGGAAGGCTCTGAAGGAGGTAGCTGCAGGGGGGGGGAGCAGGAGGCTTTCCAGCAGGTGCAGCTGGTGCTACAAATGCGGCTCTGTCCCCCTGCTTTCCAATCCCGAAATTCCAGAATAAAGTTGGGGTGGCCTTTGAGCATCCCGACAAAATCTTCAACAAGAGGCTTCAACAAGTAACCCAGGCTCACTGGGGGAGGGGATCACCCAATGAACCTCAGCCGAAGAGACACGGTGTAGCCTCGGCTGCCGCCCCCTTCCTTGGCAGGGCCAGGCTGGAGCACTCGGCCTTTAGTTGGGGCTCTCGGCATGGCGGTGGGTAAGGGCACTGGGTAAGCCCTTCTTTGCAGGATGAAGCAGGAGGACGTAATTGCAAGTCCAACCCCAGCTATGGTAAAGAGCAGCGGCTGCATCTGGGCCCAGGGGCCAAGGAGAAGCAACGGGAGGGGCACGGTGGCTGGGCTACCTTCGGGTCCACTGCATTCGGGTTTTTGCTTTGGTTGCAGGTGTATGACCTGACTGTTGCTGAAATGCAAGAGGGTTTCTCTATCAGCAGGGATCGGGAGGCTGAAGGCTGACCTTTGTGGCCATGCAGTTCTAAAATCAATGGGCTGCTGCTGGGGAGGAGAATCAAGATAGGGCAAAACAAGCATAGTCCACCACGGTTTATTGATTGCCAAGTTTTCCTCGGGTTTTCCTATCCCTTCCTGGGTTATTAAAATCACCTTGGCAAGATCTGTACCAAACACCTGGCTGCAAACTAGTCAGTTCTGTTAAGAGTTCCTTAATAAGGTTTGCTCTTCCTTCCAACATCAATAAAGGTGGTTTTTCCAGAAAATATGTGAAGAGCTGTAATTAGTGTTTTAACTATGTTTTCTTTTTGGTATGTTTAATGGGGGGGCTTGGAGAGGTAGAGGTGGCCAATATTGAGGCTGCACCTTGCCCTCCAAATGTGTATCCCTTGCAGATCTCTGGAGAGGAGGAGAGGGTGGCAGGGAGCTGCATGAGGGAAGTCTGCCCCAACAAGCCAACATCCTCACTACGCACGATTGGAAAGGAGGATTCCCTTTCGAGAAGGGCCAGGCTCCCTTGTGCAGGACCAGAGAACGCTGCTCCCCGGCCTCCTCCTCTTGCTCTCCAGTATCAAGGCAGAATTTGGACTCGGAGGAAAATGCTTCCTGCAAACTTTCTCCTCCGCATTTCCACATGCAGCAGCAGCATCCTCCGCCTCCTGCTTTGCTGGGAGGGGGCACCAGACAGGGAAATGGCATTGATGTCTGGGCTTGGGAGAAGAATGTTTCCTTTGGCGTGCTGTGCACACGTGCACGTGCGTGCGCGCACACACACACACACACAAGCTTGAAGACTTTTATCCACATCTGAGCTTACAAACTGCCAATCATGCCTGTGCTTGGGGAGAAGGCCCTCTCCTTCCTCTGTGGATAAAAGTCCCCAAACTTGGAATGCGGTGTGTGTGTGGGGGGGTGCGCATACGCACGTGCGTGCATGGGCATGTGCTTGCCTGCAAGCAGTTTGGGGAGGCAAGGAGCTTGTGGGGCACCAAATTGTCCCCATGTCGAGTTAGCCGGTGCGACTTGTTCCATCCTGACCTAGCGGTCCCAAATCAGCCACGCCCAGTGAGCGGTGTCGAGCTGGCCATGCCCACCCAGCCACACCTACCCAGTCACAGCGACCCCACTACTGGCCCTTTGAGGGCAACCATAATGCTGATGTGGCCCTCAATGAAATTGAGTTTGACACCCCTGGTTTAGGCATCAGGTTAGAAAGGGAGACAAATTAGTTCAAGTCCTACCTTAGCTATGGAAGTCATTTGAGTGACTTTGGACCAGTCACCCTCTCTCAGCCCATCCCACCACACAGGGTTGTTGTTGTGGAGAAAATAGGAAGAGGAAGGTATGCTGGATATGTTTGCTGCCTTGACATATTTGTAAAACTAACAAAGGCAGGAATCAAACAAATAAATAGTGGAAACTCATTGGGTGAATTTGGGCCACATAGCTTCTGAGTTCCACCAACTTCACAGAGGCAAAAATTGGAAGAGAGTACTATGTTGTCATGTCATGCCATAGAGGAAAGATAGTAAGTATATCAATCTAAAAAACACACCAAAAGCTATCAGTGTCTTCCCATGGAGTGATTGTTTCACTCTGCTTCAGTCAGCCCTGCCTATAGATTGATGACTTAAAGCCTAGATACACTAGATACACTTTCGACAATACTGTAGATACTTCTGCCAGAACTTGCTGGGGTTTTTTTTCCACGTTTACAGCTAAACAGACTGCACTTTGTTTCTTTTTCCTTTATACATGAAATGTACTGTTACATCACATATACATGTGATGAGGTTACTATTTGGTCAAAACAGTGCAAACAATAAATACCACCACTGTATATTCTTGCACTTTCTGACTCCAAAACTTTGCAGAAGTTACTATACAGAGATCTTACAAAGAGTTCCTTCCTGCAATGTGAGTGACTTTCAAGACCACAAAGGACTATATTACAAAAAAATAATGTTTTGAGGAAAGGCAGCAAATTGAAGAAAAGGGAGGAGGCCCTATTATGCTTTGTACAAATATGAAAAACAAGCAAATTTATATCCCATTAAATGATAGTAGCTTGTTGCTCCATATGTTAAAGACACTATATTCTAAAGGTCAATTACTATCGTTTGAATCTTTGGTAAGTATGTTTACATTTTTAAAAACCTAATAGTTTGTAAACCACACAGATTCATTAGAACTCAAATGGAGTTGTAAATAATAAATAAATGCTTTATTCCATTTAATTTCTAAACAAAATTGAGAAACCATTCTGTTGTGTTTGAACATCAAAGCATTTTAAAGAGAACTTTCCAATCCTTAAAAGAATTAATCATACAACTATCTTTTAAAAGATACACTAAAAGGATATGACTGTGATTTTATTTTTTTTACAAAATTCATAATAGAGTACCAAGAATCACAGGCATCAAGTTCAGGTTGCAATGACATAAAAATGACAAAATAGATTTCAGAGTATTGCAGTGCAAATCCTGGCCTTTTGTACTTGTGTCCTGATGTTGAACGCATGTTTCATTCTTTGCTCCCCTTTGACTTCTCACTATATGGGTACTTCTCCCAAGGACTAAAATTGCTGCTATAAGCAAACCATAGGACATGAATCTGGTTGAATACAAGTATTTCAGATTAGAATTTTTGTTGCAACATATAAAAAAGCAAGTGTAGATGTTAATTGCCTGCAAATTGTCCCCCCACCCAACACACAAACACTTTCTATACATATAGGGGGAAACATACAGGTAGTCCTCAACTTAAAACAGTTCATTTAGTGACCGTTCTAGGTTACAACAGCACTAAAAAAGTGACTTGTGACCATTTTTCACACAACCGTTGCAGCATCCCCATGGCCACATGATCAAAATTTGGATGCTTGGCAACTGACTCATATTTATCTTCGAAGGTTGCAGTGTCCTGGGGTCATGTGATCACCTTTTGCAACCTTCTGACAAGCAAAGTCAGTGGGGAAGCCAGATTCACTTAACAATCATGTTACTAACTTAACAACTGTAGTGATTCACTTAACAACTGTGGCAAGAAAGTTCCTAAAATGGGGCAAAACTCACTTAACAAATGCCTTACTTAGCAACATAAATTTTGGGTTCAATTATCATCCGGAAGCTCCAGTTGATTCAAAATGCAGTGGCCCGCATGGTTTTGTGCAAGCCTCAGTGTACACATGTGTCATCTCTCCTGCAGGAGCTACATTGGTTGCAGATTTGCTTCCGGGTGCAATTCAAGATGCTGGTTGTCACCTTTAAAGCCCTTCATGGCTTTATCTGAGGGAGCGTTTCTTGCCAGTCAAATCCACCCAACCCACTAGAGCAGGGAGGCAAGGAATGTTGTGGGTCCCGTCCACTAAGAAGGTACATCTGGCAGAACCCAGAAGAAGGGCCTTCTCCATGGTGGCTCCCTCCCTCTGGAACATCTTCTCTCCAGAAATTAGACAGGCCCCCTCACTCTGACACTCTTTTGGAAGACCCAGAAGACGTGATTTTGCCAGTGGGTCTGGGAAACTCAGAGTGGGCTGGAGTCCATTAAATGGCTGATTTGAGTGTGTATTGTCACCTAGGGAGATGGGGGTGGGAGGTTAATCCTAGTGATGATTCCAAGTGCAGCACTGGGTAAAAATGGGAGAACAGCAAGTTAAAAATGTTGATTCCTGAGAACATTTATTCTTCTATCGATCAAGTTTGTCCGTGTTCATTGCCTTGATGGTATTTCCTCCATTGAGTTTGGACTGTTTAGTTTTTTTTCTTCTCTATTGATTTTGCATTCCAGGTATTCAGTTATAACTTCATCTGTGCTGTACATTAGTTGGTTTGTTTCATGCAAAGAGTTGGTGCTTATACTTCATATTGCAGTATTTGCATCTTTTAATGCTTGTGCTAGCTGTTTCTTTGGAACAAGCTTCAATGCAGGCAGCTTTATTCTGATGTTTTTGTGCTATTTTAGATGCTCAGTTATTCTTTGTTTCAGTTCTTTTACTTTTTTTGTTACAGGGTTTTGTTCTTCATGTGGCAAAGGAGTGGGTGCCTGGTTTCTAAATGAAAACAATTGTATATCTCTGTTAGATTCTTCTACTACCAACTTTCCCTGATTTGCCTCTACATTCTGAATTACTTCTGGCAAGGCTTTGATTTCTTTGCCCTGGTGAACCTTTGCAGTTCTTCCAATTCTGCATCTGTGAATATTTCGTATTATAAATCAATGTTGATCTGCTAGCCTCTGTTCTGTTATTTCTGATTCTGGATGTTGTTCTTTCCAGAACTGGTGAATTCTTTTCAAATATCCTCTTCTTCTTGGGCTTGCTCTGTAATAACAGATCATTATTTCTTTGTTTTCAATCACTGTATATTTGCGATGGGTAAACACTTTTTCTTCCAGTATTTCTGCAGCTGTTGGCCCTGGTTGCTCAGCCAACAGTCCTGAGTCCTGTAGCCCATTTTTCACAAGATATCCAGGAACTCCAACATCTAATGCGGACCTTGTTAACTCGGCGACATCTGAGCCGGTATGGCTTTCTGAAATTTACGTCTCACCATATTTTTTATGGGAGAGAGACTCTTTGTCTGACTCCTCTGATGAGACCTGTCCAGTATGGTTGAACCTCTGGCATAGCTCTCATCTTGCTCACAGCACACAAGCCCCACAACCATATCAAGGTAGTGCCTCACTGGGGGATGATGATGATGATGATGATGATTTATCATTATCATTTATTCATTAAACATGAAACTCAGTCAACTCAACATTTACAAATGTATCACAAATATCATTGACTGGTGCTAATGGTTGATATGGGTTGCTGCCAGCATCCAAGGTATCAACCAAGTATCTTCTTAAGATGTACGATGTTCCGAGTAGCACAGTTTTTTGCAGTTCCGTTGGTGTTATTGCAGGAAGCTGCAATTTCTTGATGTGTTTTGTAAAATTCTTGGACATGGTACCAAGTGCCCCGATGACAATGGGCATCACGGTTACATGTTTCATCCATAGCATTGTAGTTTCGATGGCCAGGTCGCGATATTTCATGATTTTTCCCAGTTCTTTTTCTTCGACTCTGGCATCTCCTGGTACAGCGATATCAATAAACTGTATACTTCGGCCCTCGACAACCGTGATGTCTGGCATGTTCTGTTCCAAATGACGATCCGTCTGTATTCAAAAGTCCCACAAGATCTTCACCTTCTCATTTTCGGTAACTTTTTCCACTTTGTGCTCCCATGATTTTTTGGATACGTAAGTCATATTTTTTTACATAATGACCAGTGGATTAATTTAGCAACTCGGTCGTGTCTAGCTTTGTAATCAGTTTGTGCAATTTTGCTGCATTCACATATTAAATGTGAAACAGTTTCGACTTTGTTGTTGCATAGTTGGCAGTTTGGATTGTCAGTGGATTTTTGTATCTTTGCTTTCATGGTATTAGTTTGTAGTGCTTGTTCTTGAGCAGCGAGTATTAAACCTTCCGTTTCTTTCTTGAGAGTTCCTTTCTTAAGCCATGCCCATGTCAAGTTGTTATCACATTTTCCTTCAATGTTTCTCAAGTGCTGTCCATGCAAGCTTTGGTTTTCCATCTATTTAATCTGTCATCCAGCTGTTTTTCCTTATATTCTGCCTTTGGTTCTGTTGTTTGTATAATGTTCTCCGTTTTCACAGCCTGCAGCAATTTTTCTGTACTTTGGTTCACATAATCATTCAAACTTCGTTTTTCTTCTTCTACAGTTTGATGGATTTGCAATAGCCCTCTGCCTCCTATTTTTCTTCGCAGGTACAGCCTGTCGAAGTCACTTTGTGGATGTAAAGCGTGGTACATATTCAAAACTTTGTGCGTTTTCCGGTCCAAGTTTTCCAGTTCAGCCAAAGTCCAGTTGATGATTCCAGCTGAGTAGCGTATCACTGGAACTGCCCATGTATTAATGGCTTTAATTATGTTTCCAGCATTCAGCTTTGATTTTAATATTTTGCGGACCCTCTTGATATATTCTTTTTGCGTTGACTCATTGACTTTTCCATTCAAGATGTTATCTGCTTCCAATATGCCTAGGTATTTGTAACCGTCATCCTTTGCTAATGCTTTCATTATGCTTCCATTTCCCAGTTCTATTCCTTCTATTTTTTTCATTTTTCCTCGCTGCATGGATAATATGGCACATTTTTCAAGTCCAAAGTTCATTTTGATGTCACTGCTGAACAGTTGAACTGTGTTGAGTATTGATTTAAGTTCAGTGGGGCTTTTTGCATACATTTTTAAGTCATCCATGTATAGTAGGTGGTTTATCTTGCCATGTTGGCTTGAGATTTGGTAGACCAGTTTTGTGTTTCATAGCATTATTGTCAGTTGA
>QLTV01001545.1:294567-310448 GCA_003457575.1 Thermophis baileyi
TTTCTATGTATACATAAAACTGCTATCTTGTAAATGTATGACAAACAAATAAATAAATAATAAAAATAAATAATAAAAAAATTGAATGTTAAAGAAACAGAAGGTGGAGTTTTATGTGCAACACCATTGTTGAACAGAGCTTGTGGTCAGTTTGTTTTCACTGATTCAGAGAATAGGGTGCTGAATCCATGACATTCTTTTCTGGGAGGAGTACCTCATCATGAGTTTCCGTTGTCACTGCTCTATAGAGTGAAGGAATGAAGACAAATAGTGGGGAAGACAGGAAGTATAAACCGTGCCATGAGGAAATGATCCTACTTTCAGCAGAAAAGTTAGAACGAAAAGCTTTAAACTATTGTACTGTAAGTTTCCAGCTTTTTCAAATAATTCTTGTTTCCTAATATCAAAACATTTTAAAATAATTGAACCAAGGTTAGATCAAGGCATTCCCCTAAGAGTCAAATGGACAAAATACAGCATTTCAGCTACCAGACTGGATATAATAACAGAGGAAAGGGGGTGGGGGATTCAAACTTTGCTGAATATACTCCATAAAAGGAAAATGCTACAGACTTCTTGGATCACTGGTAATTATCAAGAACATCAAGTCTTATCAGACAGCAAAAGTAGAATAAATACTACCATATTCAAGTAAAGGGAACAGTAACACAATCTAAGAGGAACACCAGGCCATATTTTCTCAGGTAGTAAAGTAATACAAGTTAATACATGCTGAATTTTCCTCATCCTGGCATTCTCAAGATGTGTTGGAATTTAAGGAGCAGCTGCACCATCACCATTTCGAGTCTCAATTGCTCAAAAACAGGTTGAAGATCACAAACATCTTCACTTCTGCCAAAGTCAAAATGTTGAAAATAAAGAGCAAAGGACCCCATTCTAAGCAAATCATGGAGTAAGAAAACTCCCCTCATACCTGAACAAAATAAACATACCCCATGAATATGTGTTCCTACAAGAGAGATCTGAAAAGCTATTTCCTCCTTGAAAGACCAGTTGGGACAACTGAAGTTTGGGAGATAAGGTAAGGCAAGAGTTCCTAAGAACAGGGAAATGCACTGCCCACCAGCAGAACCTCAGCATGTCAGATAAATTGTAGGAACTGTGGTTTTCCAATCATACCATAACTAAGCTAACATTACAAAAAGGAGTTGATTCTGGAACTATGGAAATCTGAGGAAAGAAGTCAAATACCTCTGGATAGCATCTTCTTGAGAAAGGCTTGTTGAGCATTTCATACAATACTTTGTGGATGTATATTATAAATCAGGTGTAGGGAACCTGGTGTTGCTTTGAATTACCAACTCCCAGAAATCCATGCATTATGCCCACAGGTAAGAATATTTGGAGATGAAGTTCAGCAGTTTTAAGGCCCAAGAGGAAGCCTGGAAAAAAAAGAAGTCTGACAGCTTTAAAGAAATCATATGCTCATTCTCCCTGTGCATTTTGGAGTAGGCCTTCCAAATCCGTTTTAAAGTATGAGTAGGCCTAGTCCTTAGTTCACAACACCAGGGGGTTGCATCTTCCAAAAGGATGTGTATACGCACTTTTCACACATCTCTTAATGAACTGAATGATTGATGCTGTTTGCACTTCTCTCAACATGAGTAGAGTGGTGGGATGCAAGTAATATATCCAGGAATGCAGTTCCATTTCATTATCACTGAACCATAACCGAATAAGATAAATGCAATGGTAGGACTCTGAATTTAAGCTCTCAATAGTTATACAGAAAATGAAGAGTAAACCCAAAGTTTATATCTAGCACTGAATGTTAGTCTCAGATGTATTCTGCAATGCAGGGATGAACTCTCTGACCTACATTAATGTATTAGATAGTGTAATTATTGCAAAACAAATATAGATTTTAGTTAGAATCATTATTTAAGCACATTGTGTATTGTATGTGCTTGCTCAAACACAGCATTTTAAGTTAGTCAGACTGCAGTTCTAAGCTTGTCACTAGATATATTTCTGGATAAACACTCTTAAAATAGCATCATCTTCAACAGTTACTTGAAATATATTGAAAACTAAATAAATACAGTATAATTTTAAATCAAATTTTAACTTTTCTATTAAAAAGGCTCATCAAGGAATTTTTATTTCAAATTAACAGAGTCTCTTCTTTAAATGACACCATTTAAACATTATTCAATTTTTAAAAATGCAATTCTTGGGTAGATTCTACACATAACTTTATACAAATTATATATAATAGAAAATAGATTGATCATAGATTGGGGTTTCAGGCAGAGAAATGTTAATTTCAAATGAAACCAAGGTTCATTTGGTTTCATTTTATGCTATTCCTTAAAGAAATAAACATTTTTTAAAGGAAACCCATTTAAATAAAAAATAGAAATTATGCCTTTGAAATGTAGTCATTTGAATGAGAATGTTGTATTCCACACTTTGAAATAAAAATTTCTGGTTAAGAAATATTAGAAATAGAAGTATTTGGAAGTATATCCAAATACTTCCAGTTACTTAGATAATTGTTTTCTAATTTTCACTGGAGGAAAATATTACAATTTATTATATAATGCAGCTTTCTATTCCTTTAGGTCAGCGGCCCCCAACCTTTTGGGCACCAGGGACCAGTTCTGTGGAGAGAGGTTTTTCCATGAACTGGAGGGGATGTGGTTTCACGTGCTGCCTGTACCCCGCAGAAGGGAACTTTGCTTGTTTTTGCAGACCAGTTTCTGGCAACCCCCCAACATAGGGTTGGGGACCCCTGTTTTAGGTTATCATAGGATAGTCCTAACTTTAATCTTATTTATATTTGATTGCTTCCACTTCTGTAAATTGGGTCTGAGAAGGAAATCCACTGGCTATTCATTATAAATTTAGGAGTACTCAGATTGTCAAAAACATTGTAGAAATTAGGTTCTTGTCCAAATTCTAAGCAAAAATTCCTTTAATGCAAAAGTAGAGATGATTAACAGAATAACAGCAATCTATATAATGGGACAAGATCTCTGGCCAAAGTCCTGGAGAAAAAATCCAGCTTAAAAAATCTCTTTTAAACTGAGAGTGTGGAGCACATAAATCTCTAGATGGAGGTTGCTCTAAAGGGCAGATGTTGTTACAGAGAAGGCACACTTCCATCAGATGACAGTCTTTAATGGAAGAGACCTGGGGCATATAACTCTGCCTGATAGTTTAAGATAGGCAGGACCATGGAAGACAGATGAATCCTCAGATAAGCAGCCCGCTTCCATGAAGGACTTTATAGGAATAACCAGCACCTTGAATTGCACCTGGAAACTTCCTGGTAACCAAGGCAGTTCACAAAGCAAAGCATGTTGTAGCATAACTGCCCATGCCCCTGCATTCTGGATCCACTTCAACTTCCAAATTCAAAAGATGAGTATTTTTTTACCAGTGTAGCAATAACTAAAACTCCCTTTTCTACATAATTGTTAAAGGAGTAGAGTAGAGCCTTACATACTATTCCTGATTAGAAATGCTAAATTAACTTTAGTTCTGCTTGGGATGGTGTAAAGATCAGATTATTGTTCCAATCAACATATTCTGGGTATTGTTATAACAAAATTAATTTACATTTCTTTAATTTTTTAACATACTATTCTGATATAAGAATTAGAAAATCCCTAAAGAGAGATATGTTTAAAAGTCATTTACATCCAATACACTACCCACACCAAATCAGAATATGATCACAGAGAGTGGGTTATATACACAGAACATTAGATCTACAAACTTGAATTTGTTTCCTCTAGAGCAGGTGTCTGCAACCTTAAACACTCAAAGAGTCATTTGGACCCGTTTCCCACAGAAAAGAAAACACCGGGAGCCACAAAACCTGGGTGGGCATGGCCAACTTGACATCACTCACTCCCACCCAGTCACATGACCCCCCTAGCCACGCCTACCCAGCCGGTCAATAGGGGAGAGAACCAGTTGTTAAAAAACACTGGGAACCACAAAACACTTTTGACATCTCTCTCTCCCCCCCTCTCTCCCTCTCTCTCCTCCTCCCTCCCCCTCTCTCTGTATCTGTCTCTCTCTCACTCTCCCTCCCTCTCTCCCACCCTCTCTCTGTATCTCTCTCCACCTCTCTCTCTCCCCCTCTCTCTGTATCTCTCTATGTCTCTCTCTCTCTCCCCCCATCTCTCTCCCCCCTCTATCTTTCTCTCCCCCTCTTCCTCTCTAAACTGGTTGTTAAAAAACACCGCGACCCACAAAACCCTTTTGACCTCTCTCTCTCTCCCCCCCTCTCTGTATTTCTCTTTCTTTCTCTCTCCCCACCTCTTATGTCTCTCTCTCCCCTTCTATCTCCCCCTCTCTCTGTATCTTTCTCTCTGTGTCTATGTCTCTCTCTCCCCCTGTCTCCCTCTCTATCTCCCTCCTCTCTCTGTCTTTCTCCCCTTCTATCTCCCCCCCTCTCTCTGTATCTCTCTCTGTCTGTCTCTCTCTACTCTCCCCCTATCTCCCACTCTCTCTGTATCTCTCTCTGTGTGTCTCTCTATGTCTCTGTGTGTGTATCTCTGTATCTCTGTATCTCTGTATCTCTGTATCTCTGTATCTCTGTATCTCTCTCTCTCTCTCTCTCTGTGTGTGTGTGTGTGTGTGTGTGTGTGTGTGTGTGTGTGTGTGTGTGTGTGTATCTTCTCTCTCTCTCTCGGATAGCCGAGGCTGGGCCAACCCAGCGAGCTCTTCTTGGGGCTCTTCACTACTCCTTTTCTTTCTTCTTGGCAACTTTTTGGAAATCCAGGCTGGCTGAGGAACGAATGCGATCCACGGCGGAGGCTTCCCTTTGGGTGTCCCTCCCCTCCCCCCCTCCTTCCCCTCTCGTGACCCCCCTGGCCAACTGTGGTAGGGCCGGGAGGGTGCGCACAAGCAGGGACACCCTCAAGCAAGCAGCCTGGCTTAGCCAAAGTGCAGCAAAGAAGCACAAGGGGCAGGTGGCCGCTTGTTGAGGAGTGTCTCCCTGCTTGTGTGCACCTTCCCGGCCCTGCCTCAGTCAGCCAGGGGGTCGTGAGAGGATAAGGAGGGGGAGGAGGAGGAGGGTCACCCAAAGGGAAGCCTCCACCATGGCTCATTCCTCAGCCAGCCTGGATTTCCAAAAAGTTGCCAAGAAGAAAGAAAAGGAGTAGCAAAGAGCCCCAAGGAGAACTCGCCGGGTTGACCCAGCCTTGGCTTTCTGAGAGAGAGAGAAGAGAGAGAGAGATACAGAGAGATACAGAGAGAGAGAGAGAGACTCAAAAGGGTTTTGTGGCTCATGGTGTTTTTTAACAACCAGTTGTCTGCCCTAAAGAGGGAGAGACAGAGAGAGAGAGAGAGAGAGAGAGAGAGAGAGAGAGAGAGAGAGAGAGAGATACAGAGAGAGGAGGAGACCGGCTGACGGGCAAGCATCTTTGGCGAGGGCGCTCCAGCTTTCTCCGAGCCTGACCCACAGGGTGGGCATGCGAGGTTTGGTGGGGCCAGCCCCCTTTTCCCACTGCCCTGAGCTTCTTTATTCCTCCACCAGCGCCAGTGCCACCAGCGGCTTTCATTGAAAAGCGTCCTCCAGGCAGCGAAAGTCCCCCGTGCAAGTTTTAAAGCCGTGGCTGGGCACTGTGGCCCGTCCCCCTTTCCGTCGTCCCCTCATACCAGATCCCATTCCCATCCCACCAGCCCTCATGGTAGCGAGGCCGGCGTCTGTCGCAGCCAGGTCGGGCCAGTGTCTCGGGGCGGAGAGTAGGTTGCGCGTCTACCCAAGCGACCGAGGCATGTCCAGCACCAACAAGGGCCGGAAGAAGTTCCAGCAAGAGAGAGGGCTGGAGAATCAGCCCCGGCCGCTTTTCCATCCCCCACCATCGCCCTTACCTTCTCAGGCCAGGCAAGGAGTGACTGGGAAGGGAGGGCGAGGGGCGGGGTCAGCCAGTGGTGGGATCACCCGACCGGGAGCCACAGCAGAGGGCCCAAAGAGCTGCATGTGGCTCCGGAGCCACGGGTTGCCAACACCTGTTCTAGAGACACTGTATTTAAATTAAAAGGGGGTGTGGTTCCAAGACTGGAATTTTTGAATCTGTAAGTCCTATGTAACAGAGCACAGCTGCTGCTATAAAGTGAGCAAGTCACTTATCAAAGGAGAATATCTGGAAATGTTCCTCATCAAAATATCATTCTAAAAATGTCTGCAATATCAGTGCTGAGCAAGCAAGGAATGTCAGCTATGATAGGCCACTTTCCAGTTTCATCTTATAGGCCAGGGGTGTCAAACTCAAGACCCGGAGGCTGGATTCGGCCAGCAAGGGGCTTAGATCTGGCCCCTGGGGCCGCCCTGGAAACAGTGAAGGACTGGCCCGCAGTGCCTCTGCCAGTGAAAACGGAGCTTGGGAGGTGCGCATGTGGCTCTCCCAGGCTCCATTTTCACTGGCAGAGGGCTGGAGGAGGCTGTCGCAGCCAAAAACGGAGCCCGGGAGGACAATGGATCCCCCCAGCCCTGCCGGGCCACCGCAGGTGCCCCCGACACGAGTGATGTCAATCTGGCCACACCCACCCAGCCCCCCAAGGTCAAACACAACCCTGATGCGGTCCTCAATGAAATCGGGTTTGACACCTGTTATAGGCAGATACAGGCAAAGAGCTAAATTAAGAACTCTAATTGCAATGGGAACATTGGGGGTCTTATTTATATGCATTTGGTTGAGTGTTAAACTAGAAATCATCTCACTTATTAAAATATAAATTTCCTTTAAAATTTTAAGAAGATCTAAAGTGATAAAAATTGCAAAAGCTTCCTTCTGATTTCTTATTTGAATTTTAGCCATTGCCAAAACAAATAAAATTTTGCAAGGTTCATGCAAAAATGATAACATTAAATCTTAATTGAGAGAACATATTATTTCTTTTTTGTTTTGCTTCCCCATTAAAAAAAATTAGTGGCAGACTTTTGAAATAGGTAAATATCTACAAATCAAAACAGTGGGCAGAAGTCTACAGTATTTTGCCTTAATTATAAAAAAGCACCTGTTACTTGATTACTCCTTTTTAAAGACCCCACTCTGTCCACTTAAGGGATCAGCCATTTTTTTTCAAGGCTTAGGCATCTTTGTGCAATCATTAGGCCATCACATTACTCTCATGAGATCTCATCTCAACATTTCATTCTAGAATATTAACATTTTATATGTAGGACTTCTGCAATCATGCAAGATTTCAGCTATATACTAAAACATTTTATTACTTTATTTTATTATTGTGATGCTAATTTAATGTTGAGGATTGAAAATATCATGGCTTCACCTCTTAGTTAAGTGTGTGCTAATTGTTACATACAAACTAGGAACTCTGGCTTATTTATTTCATAATCTGCAGAAGAGTTAAAATTCTACCATAGCTTTTGACTACCTTTTAAGAGAAAGCAGCCAGAGTTTGCCTGTGAACACCAAACAAACTACAGAAGGATTATCCCTAGATTGCTTAGCCATTCTCATTGGCAAAGGAACAAGGCAGATCAGCTGGAATTGACACTTGGCTTATTTACAAAGTGATATAATGTGACATCCGATGCCAATTGCTTGCTGAACCTTTTAAAGCTTACTTAACTATCGCTATCTCCCTCTGAAATGAGAATGGTGACTCTTGGCTGCTCCCCACAAGTTGTCCATTCAAAAGGGCTTATTTGATGTTGTTCACATTGCACAGCCTTGCAAGATAACATATATAAAACTATTCTGAATTTCTCCCCGAGAATGTCATTAGAGGGAATTCTAATAGCTTCTAATTTTCTTCTTACCCATGTACACATCAAATAGAGTAAAACTTCAAAAAAGTTAAATTTACATAACCCTGAAGATGATGGTGAAAATACAGACCAAAGGCTTAAAAAAAAAACAACTCACCGGTATTGGAGTAGGTTAGAACTATGACTCCCGCTGTGATTAAAAATCTAGAATCCTGAGCTTAATGCCAAGTATAGTGTGCATTAATCAGTACTTTAAAATTTGGCTTTATTTTGACAATCTTAACAAAGCTTAGGAAAGACGTAGGTGTGGGAAATTATTACAATGCAAAAGCTGTGCTAATAGTAGGTTTTTAAACTATTCTGACATTCCAATCTAATGTCAGAATAGATATCAGTTATTGTTCAGTCATGTGAAAGCTGCTTGGTTTGGGAATTTTAAGAACAAAGTATCAAGATTACTGAATGCTGACAGATCAAAAGAAAAGAAATAGGTGTCAGATAATATGGACAAAGAACAATGTGTATGTATGTGGGTGATGTATGTTACAAACCACATTTATTTGGCTTAGACCCGTTTCTCAACCTTTTCAACTTTAAGATTTGTGGACTACAACTCCCAGAATTCCCCCACCAGCTTGAATGCTGGTTATAGCAATTATAGCATGAATTATCCCACTGAGCATCATGACAGGCTACAGTATCACTTTGTCTACTTGGTGTGTCAGATGTATCAGGACTCCAAAATTCCCAGCTGAAATGTTGTCTTAAAGTTCCATTAAACACAAATTTACACAGGCAGATGGACAAACTTACACATCACCAAATTACTACAATATACTTCCATATGGAATAACACAGCTCATGAACTACAAAAAAAATACTGTTCCAAGCTTTCTATGTGGAAATACTGTATATGCCTCCTACCAGCAATCCTCCACTTACAACCACAATTGGGCCTGGAATTTTGGTTATTGAGTACAGCAGTCTTTAAGCAAAATGTCACGTAACTACTTTGCTCAATGACTGCATTCCCAGTTCTCCCAGTTGTGGTCAATAAGTGACCATGCAGGTGATTAAGCGGTGCACCAGGAGAGGGCCCAGGCATCCTACCACACTTAGGATGCCTGGGCCCTTTTCCAGGCCTACCAATGAGAATGACTGAAAGAATGATGGCATTTGCTAGTGTTTTGGCCAGATTTGAGGTCTGTTCCTCTGACACGCAGGAGGATTTTTGCTCCTGTGGGTGTTTTATTTGCTTTTCTTTGCATGTTGCTCTTTTGGTTGACTTTTCTTTTTACTAGATCATTTTTTCAGTTGTTTAGGAGTCTAGTGGTCCACTTCAGGAAACTCAGTTTTGCAGCAATTCTTCTCAGCCCCAAGGAGCTTGAGAAATCTCTCTCTCTTCTCTCTATCTCTCTTTCTGTCTCTCCCTCTCTTTCTCTCTCTTTCTGTCTCTTCCTCTCTCTTTCTCTCTCTCTCTCTCCCTCTCTCTCTCTGTCTATCTTCTGGAGGCGGGGGAGGTGAAAAACAGGCCCTGCCCCCCCCACATCTCCCCGCCCACCCTTCGGCTGAGGACTTACCTTCGCGAGCCCCACGGGCTGGAAAAGGTAATTTTGGCCTGCGTCTATCTTCTGGAGGCGGGGGAGGTGAAAAACAGGCTATTTTCGCCCATTTTTCGGCCTCCTGGGCAGGGGTGGGTTCCGGATTCAGGTACTGCCAGTTCGCTCAGGGACACGCCGTGCGTGCGTGCGCATGCGCAGTATTTTAAAAAAGCTTTATTTAAAAAAACAAGATGGTGGCGCCTATGGCGCCACTGAGAGAACTGGCTCGGGGGCGTGGCAGGCCTGGGTCGTGCCAGTTCCAGCGACCCAGGCCGCCACATTACTAACGGTTCTATAGAGCCGGTTCAAACCGGTAGGAACCCACCTCTGCTCCTGGGGTGTCTGTGCGCCCAGTTTTTCACTTCCCCTGCCTCCAGCAGCATTCTGCAGGCCAAAAACAGGCAAAAACGGCCAATTTTTTGGCAAAAAATGGCCCATTTTTGCCCGTTTTTGGCCTCCTGGGGCATCTGTGAGCCCCGTTTTTCACTTCCCCCGCCTCCAGAAAGTCTCTATAGGCCAAAATTGTTGGCTTTACCTTTCAGTTCTAGCCCGCGGGGCTCACGAAGGTAAGTCCTGCACTCGGCCGAAGGGTGGGCGGGGTGATTGGGCGGGGCAGCCTCGTGATCTTGCGCAGGCCAGATTAATAGCTTCGGCGGGCCGCATGCGGCCCGTGGGCCGTAGTTCGAGGACCCATGAGGTAAGCCCTCAAAAACAGAGACATTGCCTTCAATTCTTTGAGTCTACTAAGTTGTAGATTACATATAAATTGCATGCAGTCCTCTTACTATTTCTAAGTAGTATTTTATTTAGTGAAGAGTCCATATAGGGATCAGTTTGCAAACTTCTATCTTCATGGGGCTGTTGACCATGTGAACATCAGTTAACATCATCAATAAACATTCCAAAGTGCCCATCCAATGAATATAAGAGCTTGACTTGGCCTCTGGGCCCCCAACGCCATTCCATGTGATTCAGCAATGCACTATATTCTTGTGGCTGTATATTTAGAGGGGGAAATGTGTAATGATGGATAAGCCCTTTTTATTACCAGCATGGATGAAGCCTTTGCCCATGTAATCTTTTTCCAAAGTCTCTGTACCATTCCCAGTAAAATTCCAGGCAGCCCCCAATTTTTTCTTAGAATTTCTTTTTAAATAATCCTCTTGTAAGAACATAAACATTCATCACCTCTGGATTTAGCAGAAGAACAAAGAGTTTATACAGGAACCATGCAGATTTGCAGTCATTTGTCTCTTTACTCCCATCCAACTTTTTGTCTGGCAGCTACTACATGAATTCCTGTTTTAAATAAAACTTTGGATATTTGAGCCATAAACCTACATTAAGGAAGAATAGCAGTCCAGACTTTCTGGTAAGTTGCAGCAGTATTGCCACCAGTCTGTGATTTTATGTAGGGTAGCTAATATCCTGAAACGTTCTCCAAGAATATGGTTGGAGGAAAGCATACTGAATTAGTGTGGCTTTTAAAAAAAACAACACTACCATATATACAGGAAACCACCAACAAATCAGGATTGTTAACCACAGAAAGAAAATACTGTTCTTGGATTCTAGTAGCTTTGATTATTATTCCTATTCTGGAGGCTAGACATGTTCAGGGTCTATAATTAGTTCCCTCTATTGTATGTGCAAAATCAGCTCTGGTTTCAGAATTCCTGACATAAATTTCTCAACAGGCATAGCTTTTCCTATGAAGGAAACCATTGTAAAACAGCCTCTTCTCCTTGGAAAAGTTCTGTAGATGGTCATTTAAACAACAAAGAGAGTTCAAGGTTCATAACAGTTTTCTGCTGCTTATTACTCACTTACATAGGTCCCCTACTGTGCCATTGGGAGATTTAAGACTAGCCATCTTTTATTTTTTGGCCCATATTAAAATCAGGCCATGCGATTCAGAGAAGAAAGGTCATACAAATGACAGGCAAATTCCCTTAACCGTGGGGCTGTCTGGAAAACCAACACCTCATTTTTTATTCTTTTATTTTGCACGCTCCACTGGTATTCATATGCACATCAAGGAAAAAGTGAAAACATTCAATCAGGTTACAAAGAATTATCATAATAGCCAGATAGGCCATCTATAAACACTTTTATATGTATAAATGTTTGTTAGTAATCGTTTGACCTGAACTGGAGACTCAAATCAGTCTCTCAATAAGAGTGTAGTGATTATTTGAATATTTATTTAACAATATTCCCACAAGAGCAATTTTATCTTTTGACGTAAGCCATATACTGTACAATGTGCCATGTGTATATAAGACCTTTTCAACAGTCATCCTTAGTACACCCTTACCATTGCTCAGTATTTAAAACTTTAGAGATCCTTTTCCCTACAAAATGCAGGAACAGAATAGGTAATTGGGAGATAATAGCCTCACCTAGAAAGCACTGTTTTTTCAAGCATTATCTTGAAAAACATAAAAGAATTTGAAAACTCCAAACAGGTTTTATTCAGCCTATCTACCCTGCCAGTATATCCTTCACTAACAAAATAACTTTTTCAATGCTGAAAAGGTGCCCAATGCCAGGCTCACAGGCAGGGACCTGTCAGACTCTTTACTGAAAAATGACACCCTGGATGTGAATGTCATTTCCTGCAGAACTAAAGCACCTAGATAGATCAGAGAAGGAAATGATACCCATGAGAAATCTCAACTCTTGTGGTTTTTTTTCTTTTTTTCACAAAAGCATTTACTATCAATTCAGTATGGAGCATAGAAGGATGGACATTCATATTCCTTTCCTTTGCACTTTGATGACTTTACTGTGGACAAGATAAGCCTACCCTTGCAAGAGAATCTCAGAACACTTCCACACTTACAGCCACTAATCCTGATATTAATATCAAGTGAACTGATCCTTTTAGTGGCTAAAATATTCTAAGTCCCCACTTGCATCCTTATGGCTGTTTTCTCAGACTGATTTCCTCCAATATATGAGACTTCAACTACTAACATTCTCAGCTGCATTCTAAACTGGATCTAGCACAGAATATTGATAGTGGCAGTTTAAAACATCTGGAAGGCAACTAATTGAGATTGTCTGGGACCTTTTTTTATCTTTTCAAAACTCTAAGAAGTCTTTTTTGATTACAATCAACATTTTCAATTCAACCACAAAATAAACTGAAGTTGTCATGACATAGTTCAAACAAAATGTTACCTAGATCAGAGGTGGGTTTCAGCAGGTTCTGACCAGTTCTGGAGAACCGGTAGCAGAAATTTTGAGTAGTTCGGAGAACCGGTAAATTCCACTTCTGACTGGCCCCGCCCCCATCTATTCTCTTCCTCCCGAGTCCCAGCTGATCAGGAGGAAATGGGGATTTTGCAGTAACCTTCCCCTGGAGTGGGGTGGGAATGGAGATTTTACAGTATCGTTCCCCTGCCATGCCCACCAAGCCACACCCATCAAGCCACGCTCACAGAACCGGTAGTAAAAAAATTTGAATCCCACCACTGACCTAGATGTGCCTCACAGTGGCAAAAATCTTCATAATAGGTGCGGCTATGTTAATTGGCGAACACATTCTGAGTGACTACCAAAACGTAGGCTTTTAGGCTCCTAGCCAAATCCTGAGCTAAAAATTTGAATTTTGAAGGGCAGCATGATTCTTTCCACTATCAGCAGAAACTCCTCTTGTTTGATCTTCCTTACCACTCACCAAAATATTTCCCTTTGCCTGGATTAAATTTCAAATCCCTCCTAGCTAATCCATTATTGACATCAAACATTGATTTAACATTTACCTATCTTTTCAATACAAAACCTATTACAAAAGTTAACCAATCTTAAATCTTGGCAAGACAGTTTTTGAACAGAAAGGATTTTTTTCTCCACTGCTAGAAATAGAGGATATTCCTCAAAGCTGCATTGAGTCCATTTTCTGTTCTCCCATCCATTTCTATTCCTTGCAGCTGTCCACATTGTCTCTCATTCTACTCCAAAAAGTCTGCAGGCTTTCCATGATGTGGAAGGGATTGTCATCAGGGAAATTAGTGTTAAAAAAAAAAAAAGGCCTTCTCGTCACCAAAAGGACATCCTAAAAACAGTGTTGCATACTTAAAGGGCCTGGATATTGTTTAATATTACACAAGCAATCTAACAAAGGAAATTCATTTTATGACTTGCTGTAAGAAAGCTTCTTTTTCCTTCTTGCATATTTTTCATCCCTTTTCTTTTTGCACAAACATCCAAGGTTCTTCTGATCACCAATAGCATTTTTAAATGAATCTTTCATGCTTCTCCCTGTAATGTCCATTTGTTTTCATTTAAAAAGCTATTTATCTTTCTTTAAAAGGAAATTGAGTCAGACACCCAAACAAACATGCTTTCATCACAGCACTTCCACAAAGTATCAGGAATCCCAGGTGTCTGGCATTGTTATCAGCAGAAAAATAAAGGTTCCTTATTTGTATCCTAACAACACTGCAAAAAATGGAGCCTCTTCAGCTCCAGTTTGGAATTTTCCACAGCAGATTAATACAGCAAATAAACTCTCATGCGTATTCATTCGTGTCAGTATAATATATGTAGTTTTAAAGTTAATCTGAAAATGCAGGGCTGCTATAAACATATAATTATGAAGCTGTATGAAAAATGTGGAGAATCTGATACTTTTTCAGACTAACTTTTTTGTATTCTAGGATGAGCTGATTGCAAGTGTTTAAGATGGCAATGCTGGGCACACTAATTTGTGAAAACTATTATTGCCTTTAAGGCGATTTATTCCTGAGTAGACCTGATTAGGGTCAGCTAATCAGGAAGTGTCCAACTTAGACCACTGTCATAAATTCATTAGATATTCCAATGTAAGTTATTCGCTTCTGTTCTGAAATCAGCTTTCCTCCCAAACCACTAATCTGCCTATATTACCATGTTCAAATCAGAGTAAAATTCAGAATAAAATTCATCCAAATGAGAGTAAAATTCATCCATCCCCGTGGAACACTCTGATGCATTACTGAAATGCTAATTATTATAATCTACAGTAGACAGCAATACCTACACCCTAGTTCACAACGATTATGAAATCGGAATAAATTAAAAGAATCTACTTTTCAACCATCATTACCCTGAATACATTTACATACAGTACATTATACATGAAATAATATTAAATTTGATTAATTTAACTAATTTGAGCCTGTCTTTTAAATTAAGGATATTGTGATAAGTAACATCACATAATTGTATTTTTGCTTAATTTTTTAATCAAAATATTATTTTACTAAGATTATTATTGTTATTTTTGGGGCTTAGTTTTGGATTTAAGGAAGCAAGGGGGTGCCCATTTGGGGAATTCAAATGAATCATTTTATGATGGTATCTTTCTAATCCTGTCAATTATCCAGCTACAAAGAAATGTGATACTGCAAGAATTTATTATCAGATATCATGAAGTTACCTTTTTGGTTAATTAAGCTTCAGTGTTATATAAAAGGGGTGACTCATATGTTTCAGAAGCATCTTTCAGCCTTTTTTTTTTTTTTTTGGAGGGGTGAAATTTGTCTGTTGAATTTATCTTGTTGCCTCTGAACAGCTAGTAAAAATTGATAGTCTCCCTGAGGAAAAACAGGTGAGTAGATAAAGGCAAATTATGTCATCCCCATAAATCTTTCTAAAGCAAACAATATTTTCCATTCTTATTAAATGCTTTTTTAAAGATTGGAGTTTGCTTTTGTTGTATTAAATCTTCTTCCATGTTTGATGATAATTTGACATTGGACATCCATACAGGTATGCTTTGTTTCCTAGATAGGTTACGTTCTTCATAAAAAAAAAACCACCCTCATAACATACATTTGGGAAGGACCAATAAACTACCGGAGTAGCCTTCTGAGCTACTTACCTGTCTCCTTAGATCAGCGGTCACCAACCAGTGGTCCGCAGACCACTGGTGGTCCGTGAGAAAAATTATTTGCATTTTTATATTGCACTAAATACTATTTATCTTTTTAAAAAATTCATATTAGTGGTCCGCAGGATTTAAAATTATGAATTTAGTGGTCCCTGAGGTCTGAAAGGTTGGTGACCCCTGCCTTAGATCATACAGGGAGGTTTAGGAGAATCCAGAAAAAATAATTCATGATATTAAAGCTTAAATCTTACTTACACACACCTATAGTTCCAGTGAATAAATCCTCCAAAATTCAGTGGGAAATTACGTCTGAATAGATATGCATGAAATTGAACTGTAACTCAAGGCCACAACTATTAAAACCAAATGAAATGCATCATCTGAATCCCACATAATTCTTTGTGACTTCATAGACATATCCATATATCTTTCTTGCAATGACAAGGAAGGAGTAAGTCATTCTCTTCAGAGAGAGAGAAAGAGAAGGGGGGAGAGAGAGAGGTTTATTTTTCTAATCAGATTCAGTCCTTCTTAGTTTAACAAAGCTGAACTAGTGTTAGAAACAAGGCAATTAATAGAATAGAATAATAGAATAGAATAGAATAGAATAGAATAGAATAGAATAGAATAGAATAGAATAGAATAGAATAGAATAGAATAGAATAGAATAGAATAGAATAGA
>QLTV01001545.1:338218-357430 GCA_003457575.1 Thermophis baileyi
CATCGTGGCAGAGAGTAGGCAGACAGGCAGCTGCCTGGCTGGTTGGAATCGCTGAAGAAGCAGTCACGGTTCTCCTGAACCCAATCCCACCTTCGTCGCCACTGTTGGATAGTGGGTAGAGATGACAGGAGACAGACTTCCAAGCAGCTCTTTATTTCGGCTCTTGTATCAGCAACCAGCAACGGCGCCGGCGGGTGGTAGGTGGACATAGCGGCAGACGGCGGCAGGAAGATGTCTGCCTGGCTGGTTGAAAGTGCTGAAGAAGCTAGTCACAGTTCTCCTGGCCCAAGCCTTCGTCGCCACTGGTAGATCGTGGGTAGAGAGGACAGGAGACAGACTTCCAAAGCAGCGCTTTATTTCGGCTCTTGTATCAGCAACCAGCAAAGAGCAGTCTGACAGCTTGCCCTTTTATAGGGAGCTGTCAGACAGACCAGCCAATAGCGTTTGAGCTTTTTCCCGCTCAAACGCTGGACCTGGTTGGAACCATGTAACACAGTTTAAACAGTTAGAACATAACACAAAGAGACACAGATAAAGAGCTTCTAGATTAAAACAATAAATGTGATGCTATTTAAAATCACATTTTAACTAAATAATCAACTAAATAAATTATATTTGTTTAGAATAAGCACTTTTTAAAGGAGAAAATGATATGTTTTGAATGTAAGTACTTAAGAAAATGAGGCTGTGTAACTACATACAGGCCTGTCTAGAAAAATACAATAACAAAATCTAATCCAGGGTGGTCTGGCAGGCTCAAGCTGGCCCAAATATTGCTTCCACTCTTTGGGTGGTCATCTGGAGCTGGGTGAATTGCAGGGCTTGGCTTCCCAATGCATCACAAGATCAGCTCCTCTACCTCTAGGTCAAAAGCTGAGTCAGGGATTGGCAGAGACTGTTAAAAAGTGAAGGAATCTGCGCTGATTTGCCCAAACATGGAGTTGTAGCTGGCACAGATGGAGCAAAGATGAAGACAGAGATGCGGGGGGAGGGAGGGATCCAGGGGATTGATTAGTAATAGAAAGAGTGATCATCACCAAAGAACAATAAGCCATAAATTGTGAGCTGTGTGTCTGATTTTCTTTCTTTTCCAGAATACAATGCAAAGGATTTCAAATTATTCATGCTAAAACTAAAACAAATCAGCAAAATTATATAGCGCAAACTTGCGCTTTTCAGATTGCACTGTGATGAGTGGTATACATGTACTTGCCAAAGCTTCTAACATTCATTTTATGGCTTTTGCACTGCAGACAGCTTTGTTGTCTTATTTACATATCTACTTGTAAAAAGCAAAACAGAAAATAGAAATTCATGGCCATTACACTTAATCTCTCCATAGCAGGAGGGAACACCATGTAGTCCCAGGACTACACATGGACTCAACTCTCCTTTTTGTAGCCCTTGGAGCTCCACCTAAACAAGACTGCTAAAAATAGTTATCCATGTTTTCCCAGAAATAAGACAGAGTCTTATATGTATCTTTGCTCTAAAAGACCCATTAGGTCTTATTTTCAGGTGATGTCTTCTTTTTTCATGTAGAAGGCGGCGAGCGCGCGAGGGCCGACAGTGTCCAGCAGTAGCTGGAGTGGGAGAACTGCTACCACCAGGCCAGCCCTCTCCGTCCCACTGTCTGCTTGCCTGCGGCTGCAACAGGGCAGGTGGCTGCACAGTGCATCCAGCGGGCCGGTGCTGCCACCACGAGGTGAGTCAAGGCAGGTGGCAGAGGGGTGAAGCTGCCTCCTTCCGCCTGCCAGACACCCACCAAAGCCGTGCAGAGCAGGGGAGGCATGCGCCACCCAGCTTGCGGGGCACGTGGGGCAGCTCCAGTGGGAGGTAGTCGGACTGGCTGAGGATCACCGGGTTGCACACAGCCAGCTTCTTGTGCTGGGACAGTGCCTAGTGGAGGCTGCTGGGCAGCAGCGGGGGCTTGGCAGCAGGCCAGGCAGGTGAGGCAGCGGCAGCAGCCGGTGGCAGAGAAGCCACAGGTGAGGTAGAGGCTGAAGGCAGCCAGGGGCAGCCCCATGCCTGCCTCGCACAGCCGGCACAAGAGCTGCAGCGCCCACCAGGGCCAGGGCCCGAAGAGCGCTGGACTCAGCCCATAGCCCTGCACCTGCAGCATCGAGTAGGCATGTAAGCTGGTACTCAGCAGCCTGAAGGCATTAAATAATACATCTTCCCACAGCCCCCCTGTCAGCTCCTTCCCCTTTTTGGGTTGGGGGAGCTCATGCCCACCAGGTCCGTTGGGGTTGGAAGTTCGATTGAACCCCACGAGAAAGCCTCCACCCCTGGTGGACGGTTGTCTGCGAAAGTCCGGGAGGGGGGCTTGAAATGGAGCAGCCAGAAGAGAGGGGAGGAAGAAGGGAAGGAGAAAGTACACAAAGCAGCCGGGCCTCGGGGCTGGCCAGGCGGTGACAGTGGTGGCTTCTGGAATCGATCCAGGGAAGAATGGACGGCTGAGGAGGCACTTTCTTCCCTTTCAGCCTCTTCTGCAGTCACCGAAAGAGCCAAGCAGCAATTGCTCAGGTAAAAAAGGTAAAGGGGGGTGAAGAAATCTTCCTCCCCCTACAGGCATCCCCCAACATGAGCGACGTTGAGCTGGCCACACCCCCTGGGCAATCACAATACGTACTAATGTAAATTCATCCATTGGGCTGACAATCTTAACTGGGGCTTATTTTGGGGGTAGGGCTTATATTACGAGCAGCCTGAAAAATCATGCTAGGGCTTATTTTCTGGTTGGGTCTTATTTTCGGGGCAACACAGTATTTTATGATGGGAAATAAATGAAAACTGAAGTTTGTGTTCCAAAATAAGCATGTATTTGATTTAAAAAAAACAACAGTGAAAATATTCAGTTCCCTCCAAATCTGTCTCCTACTGGTATGTTGTGGCCCCATCCTTTGAGCAACTGAAAGTACCTCAAAAAATTGTTCACCCCTGCTCTACTGTATAGATTTTCATTTATAACTTCAATGCACAATTAGAAGCAAGTCAATATGAAATGAGCACACCACTCCAAATGGATCATACCAGTTCTAAGAAAGAATCTAAGACATCAGAGTCACTGTCTGTGCATGGAAAACTTAAAAAAAAATCTGATTACACCTATTAATATTTTGTTCTTTTATCCTATCAGCCAATATATATAGAATCAATACCCAAAGAACTTAACAATTACAATAAAATAAAAAATAAACTAAGCTTATCTATCAGATTGCATAAATACACAGGACCCATAAATGTTTATATTAGGTTGCAAAATGTCTCTGCATGGTTTTCAATCTAATTTTTGTGCAGCAATTTATTTTTATTGCTGACTGCCACATTTTATAACTGGCAAGCTTCAGCTTTTTAAAGTCGCATGCTGTTCCTACAAACAAATGTTCCTACAGCGCTGTTAGAAGATAGGAAATAAACTGGTTTTAAAAAGATTTATTATGCAAGTTTAAAACCCAGTTTGGAATTAATCTGAGTTTTTTTTCTATACATGGAGCTCAGCAGCCTATTTTACCTTCATCTTAGTTCCTTGAACCTGCATTCAGGCCTTTAACTCTTGATTTATTGTACAGGTAGTTCTTGGCTTATAATCATTTGTTTAGTGACTGCTTAAAGTTACAATGGCACTGAAAAAAGTGACATAACTGGTACTCAGTTACAACCATCACAGCATCCATATGGCCATGTGATCAAAATTCAGATGCTTGGCAACTGGCATGTATTTACGATGGTTGCAGCATCTTGGGGTCACGTAATCACCATTAGCGACCTTTCCAGACAGCTTCCGACAAGCAAAGTCAATGTGGGAAGCCAGATTTGCTTAACTTCACTGATTCACTTAAAAACCATGGCAAAAAAGGTTGTAAAATTGGGTAAAACTCACTTAACTGTCTTGCTTAACAATGGAAATTTTGGTCCCAGTTGTGGTCATAAGTCAAGGACTACCTGTAGGATAGTGGCACAAAGAGTCTAGATACACTGGTGTTCAGATCAGCTTTACAGCATTAACATTTGCAGAAAAATGAGTGAATAGGAAGCAAAGCTGGGGAGAAAGACTTGTCACGCATGTGTAATGGGAAGTAATACTATACGTGCAAGATAAAGGGAAAGATGGAATATTCCAACAATTAGAAGCAGAAGCACTACATAATTACATGCTGGTTGTTGATACATGCAAGTGGTAGGATCTTAGTGGTATGAATTTTCTGAGAACCTATCTAAAGTCTACAAGCATGTATTGTTGATTTTATAATGTTCTTTGTTTGTATTTGTATAACACCAGAGTGCTTTGGGACTAGAGCAGGATAGAAACACCGTAAATAGATGTGTACAGGAGCCAATTACTGGTTTAGACAAGCCTCCAGCCTGATTCAACAGATTTTTTAAGTTCAGTGGAACTTTGGGCTAACAGTTCCAAAAACAAAAACTAGTTGCAGAATAATAACCTCTCTAGAGATGTCTACTTGGCATCTATTCTTTTCATTTGATGTGCCAGGTAAAACCCCTTTTTAAACTTCTCAAACACTTTAATTTACTATACTATACTATACTATACTATACTATACTATACTATACTATACTATACTATACTGTACTGTACTGTACTGTACTGTACTGTACTGTACTATACTATACTATACTATACTATACTATACTATACTATACTATACTATACTATACTATACTATACTATACTATACTATACTATACTATACTATACTATACTCTGCCAGTTGACTCAGTATTGTTCTTTCTCACAATTATGTACTTCTAGCACTTGCTAATTTTTATATTTCTCTCTATAAACAATGTTTTACCATTGTTTTTAATTTTACTTAATTATCACCTATTAGGATTCTAGTGATTTAATTTTTTTAATTACTGGTTTGTGATAAACCTCACCCTGAGATTCTCTTTTTAAATATTTTTTTATCCTACCTTTATTGTTTTTATAAATAGCTCAAGGTGGCGAACATACTTACTACTCCTTCTTCCTCTATTTTCCCCATAACAACAACTCTGTGAGATGAATTGAGCTAAGAGAAAGTGACTGGCCCAAAGTCACCCAGTTAGTTTTCATGTCTAAAGTAGGATTGGAACTCAAAGTTTCTTGGTTTCTAGCCTGGTGCCTTAACCACTAGACCAGGGGTCTGCAACCTTAAATACTCAAAGAGCCATTTGGACCCATTTCCCACAGAAAAGAAAACACCAGGAGCCACAACACCTGGGTGGGCATGGCCAACTCGACGTCACTCACTCCCATCCAGTCACATGGCCATCCAGTCACGCCTATGCAGCCAGTCATTAGGGCAGAGAACCGGTTGTTAAATTATTTGCAATGCCTAAACCCTCCCCTCCCAGCCTCCTCTTGTCACACCCTGCCTCGCCTCCTGGCCTCTCGCCTCAAAAGCCTCAATGTATTTATAGTTCTGTAAAAAATGTTGTTCACCTTTCTCTCTCTCTCTCTCTCTCTCTCTCTCTCTCTCTCTCTCTCTCTTTCCCTCCCCTCTCTCTTTCCTTCCCTCCCTCTCTCTCTATATATCTATCTCTGTCTCTTTCTGTTTCTCTCTCTCTTTCTCTCCCCCTCTCTCTGTCTTTCTCTCTCTTCAAGCTTTTTTCATCCTTTAGATTTAAGATTTAGGAAAGGACCTAGGTTAACTATACTAGAACGGCTAAACTGCAACATGAATTCACATGAAGTTCCAATTGAAGCAATTTATGCAATGTTAAACTGTTCAGATAATAACTCCCATACTATTTAATTGCATTTAGTTTTGTTTTTTTAACAAGGAAATCACAACACTTCCCAGAAAAGACATCATAGGTGAGGCATAGAGACACATTGGTATAAAAACTATCCATATGAAAGATTGCAGATCCCCCCTCTCTCTTTCTCTCTCTCTCTCTTTCCCTCCCCACTCTCTCTCTCTCTCTCTGTCTCTGTTTCTCTCTCTTTCCCTCCCTCTCTCTTTCCCTCCCTCTCTCTTTCTCTCTCTCTCTCTCTTTCCCTCCTTCCCTCTCTCTTTCCCTCCCTCTCTCTCTTTCCCTCCCTCCCTCCCTCCCTCTCACTCTCTCTCTCTCTCTGGGGTGGGGAGAAGGAACCTCTGAACTGTTGCTGGGTGGTGGGAATCTGACGTCCGGAGGCAGATGAGCCCAGGAGCAGCATGCTGATGATCAGCTGGTTGGTGGAGAGCCGAAGGCCAGCTGGCTGGCAGGGAGGCAAGGCATCACAACACCGGCAGCTCTGCAGGAAAAGCAACTGACATCCGGGAGGGGAGAGCAAGCCGACGACAATGCAGGGTCGCATTGTGGCTCCGCGTTGTAATGGGCTCCAGGAGGAGGGGACCCCGTCTCCCCCATTGTGAAGTGCGCTAAATTTCACTGTGCTGCGCAAGGGTTAGGCAGGCCATGGAGGCAGCAACAGCAAATGTACTGCGATGAAGGTGGAATGCTGTTTCGCGCAAAGGCAAGTGCAGGGGCGCTTCACTCCCGCACTAAGGCTCCAGCCATCGCCACCGCCGTGACAGGGCTTGCTAAATGTTAAAAAGAGAAATCAGCCTCTGCCTTACCACCTACTTTTAATTTGATGGACAAATCTACCAACAAATCAGAGGAACACTTATAGGCTAAGTACTTACATTTTAAGTACTCGTAGCAGAGACTGTAATGCAGCATCTAGAAAATAGAACACTCCCAAACAAAAGTATGGATCCAGTATGTAGGTAACATCTTTGTCATAATAAAAAAGGAACAATTAAAGAACATACAGGAAACAATCAACATCTTCAAAGGAAGAAAATTCAAAGGAAGAAAACAACAATATACTACTCTTCCTGGATCTCTTCATCAATAGAGGAAAAGTTGGTAAATTTGAAACACAAGTCTAATGTAAAACTACCCACACTAACCAAATGCTCCACTACAAAAATAACAATCCAACCTAACACAAGAGGACCTGTGTAAGAATGTTATTCAAATGAGAACAAGTGCACTGCAGCAACCCAAACATTAGAAAAAGGAAACAGATCACCTATATAATATCTTTCAACTAAACAGATACGCATGCAACTTTATCAAAAAGTATCTGAGCACCCAATCCACTACAGCACAACCAATACAAGCTATGAAAAAGATAACACTGCCATACATGGAAAAAAAGACCCAGTGTCCCAAGTAGAAAAAACAGGAGTCATCTACAATGTACAGTATAAGGACTACAACAGCCACTATTTAGAACATCAAGACAGACGACTAGCAAAGAGCATCCATGAGATACCGTAGCAATCAAAAGACACGATGAAAATTCATGAATTTACACATGGAAGACTTCACCATAGTTTCAACTGGGAAACTGAGCATCCTAGACCAAGTTAAATCCAAAAATGCTAGCGAATTCCTGGAAGGTTTGCACTCAGACAAATCAGCCATCAATACGTACATAGAGATAAACAACATTTACATTCAAAAAACAATGAAAAAGCTAAAAAGGAAACAAAAGACCAGAACATTTCCTATCAGCAATCAATACTCAGATAACCAAACAATCAAGTACTGTTAGCAAATTAGCAGTATAAAACAGCCTAATCAAAGAACTACCAAGGAGAAAACCACACACCCCAGTAATATTGACAGAGCAAGTCACCAAATATAAACAGAGAGCAAACCCTGCTCCCTTCCAGCCATGAAGATGTTACCTAGTCAGGTAATGAAATGTCTGCAAGCAAACAACCAAGCTCAGACTCCAAAGGTTTAATTTGTATTCTAGCATTAAGCAGTAGGTTGAATTCAATGGCCCTTTCCAAATCTTGATTCTGTGCCGTGTAAATTCATTGTCATGTTGTTTCTCTTGTGCAGGGATGGAGTTAATTATTTCCAATTAAATCTAAGTATATTTTCAGAATGAGGGGGAAGCCCAGATATAGCACTTCTCAGCTTCACAAGCATCCTTGCTGTGCTGCAATTAGGGATGTCACAGCACCAATTGTCTTCACAACTGCAAGGCAATCTAATGGCTTAATAAACAACACTTTTCCCCCCTACAAAATGAGTGTCTACACATGCTAAATTTGCAGCATTAATTAAAAACATTATTTCTCAGTGGCTTTTGGGAATATAAGAGCACATTATGCTGCAGCAAGTTCAGCAGAAAATGTGTGTTTATGGAGGTTTGAAGCAGCACATGGTCTAGGTAGAGGTTTTTGGTTTTTTTTCATTGTGTGCTCACCAGATATTTTAGATTATAACTAGTACTTAGAACTATGCAAGTTGAAACCGATGGTCTCACGGGCTCAAGTCTGAAGGGCAATTAGTTGGCTTCCAGACAGTGATCCTAGTACTTATTAGATCAAAAAGCATCTTGGTTCTATAATCATGGGATCTTTTTCTCCCTAGCAGATTTTTTTTTTCTCATAAAAACAACAACACTGAAAATATTGTCACATATTGAAGCTAACTTGTTGACACTACACAATGAAGAAGTGTCATTGTGTTAGAAAAACAGCATCTGAAATTATCACAGTCTTGGAAGGGTTAGGATGTGGAACATAAACATAAACAGAAATAGTTGAATATATTCAGGTATCTTGGCATCACATCCTGACTTCCACTTTCATCATTGGCTTCCATGGAGAATTTTGCATGGTTCTTATTAGGAAGTTAAAAAGTTAATAAACCCTTGGTGACAAATTATGATTGATTGATTGATTGATTGATTGATTGATTATTTCCTTAATAATTTGCCTTCCATTTCCCTCTCAGTGAGTAGACTGATAACCATTTATTGTTCTTGTTCTTTTAACCTGGGAAATAAATCTCCTCTTATTAAGAGCCCTGGTGGTGCAGTGGTTAGAATGCATGTACTGCAGGCTACTTCTGCTGACTGCAGGCTGACTGCAGTTTGGCAGTTCAAATCTCACCAAGCTCAAGGCTGACTCAGCCTTCCATCCTTCCAAGGTTGGTAAAATGAGGACCCTGATTGTTGGGGGCAATATGCTGACTCTGTAAACCGCTTAGAGAGGGCTGTAAAGCACTGTGAAGCGGTATATAAGTGCTATTGCTTAGTGCTATTGTAGGTATATTGAACACTCAAAGCTGCTAACAATGAATGACCCTAACCCTAACCCCAAAACATTAAGGAGTTTAAAACACAGGCTAACATTGACATTAAAGTAAGTACTAAAATCAAAACCTTGCAAAGGAGATACAGGTAGTCCTCAACTTACAACCATTTGTTTAATGAACATTCGAAGTTACAATAGCACTGAAAAATGTGACTTATGATCGGTTTTCACACTTACAACTATTGCCGCATGCCCCTGGTCATGTGATCAAAATTCAGGCACTTGGCAACTGGCATGTATTTATGACAGTTGCATGTCCTGGGGTCATGTGATTACCATTTGTACCCTTCCAATAAGCAAAGTCAATGGGGGGAGCCAGATTCACTTAATGACTTTATGATTCACTTAACAACTGCAATGATTAACTTAACAACTAAAATGGGGCACAATTCACTTAACAGCTGTCTTGCTTAGCAACAGAAATTTTGGGCTCAATTGTGGTCATAAGTCAAGGACTATCTGTATCTCTTTGCATATTATCTAAGCATTCAGAGCTTGGGGGCCAAATTTATTGCTCAAAAAAATAGGTCTCATAACCTAAGAGTAATGAGAAGATCCTTCTACACATCCAAGAAAGACAGGATCTGAGATCAAGAGATCTTCAAAGCGGGCATTTTCTGCAGATCTTAACTTTCAGGCCATTGTTAGATTTGTATTCCACCTTTCCTTCAGGAATTCAAGATAGCATGCATAGCACTTTCTCCTCCAATCCTTTATTAACACTGTGCTAATCTTTTGAACTGAGAATAAGAGAGGTGCAAAATTACCCCGAGAAATGTTGTATTTGAAATTGGACTTGAACCAAGGCCTTCCTGATATAGGCCTTCATCACAACATCACACTTCACCACACATCATTCCATCTTTAAATATAAACTTTCCTTAATAAACTGTTGTCAAATTCTTCCTGTTATTGGGTTTAATGTGTCTATTTCCCACATTTTCTCCATGGTGGACCTCAACAGCTGACATACTACTTATAGAATGCTTGCTGTTGTAAGCTTTGTAATAAAATAAACAAATAAGAGACAACACATATTGGATTTCCAACCCACCACTCATCCAGATGCTAAGTAGCCTAAAACCATTTACGAAGTTCACTGCATCTCATCTTCAGAATATGCCTTTTTGAACTGCATAAAGTCAAATCACCAAAAAGATAAGTATAACTTTAGTATCCAAATCTAGATATTTGCATAAACAGCCACATACCAGATAAGACAAAGTCACCTTTTATAAAATTCAGCTTTTCCAGGACAGAGAGGCAGTATCTCTAGAAACTGTAGAAATGAATCAAACCTGCTTCTCAGAAATGACAAGAACTAACTATCCTGAGAAGCAAATCTTCTATTATTGAATCACAGCTCCTTCCATAACAAACAGGTATAGTAATAATTCCCTTTGTGGTCTTGCAGACACGGTAGATACTTTCAGCAGAGAATATTCAATACCTGTGCTGTGTATTTACTGAACTCAAAGCACCAAGTTCTTTGAAAGGAGACAAGGAAATTAAACAGGTAGAGAATCATAATGGCTTGTTATACATAAATACAGTCAAAGACTAAGATGGGGAATACCATAAAGTTCATAAATCCAACATCCTTGTTTGTAATGCTTCTTTAACCTTGAATTCAACCAAAGAGCTTGGGGTTCTAATCTAGTTTTCCCCATTTTTCAAATATGCTAGACTGTAAGTCCAGTTGGCTAAAAGTACTGAAAGATGCTGTTTGAAGAACACTAGCTTCATAAAAACTATTCCAATCTCAGTGTTTACTTATTTAAGTAGTAGCCAGTCACCCCAAACCAGTGAATGATCCATTCTAGGTGATTACTAACTATAAATTAGTTGAGAATTTCAAAGGATAAACTTGGAGGGTGAAGATCTGATGGATAAACATCCTTTGTTGAGGGACTGGAGAGAAAGAGAGAGATAACTGTATGCAAGACAGGACACATCCATAAAACCCCTAATATTACTCCCCCAATCTAGTGCTTGTAAATGTGCTGGCCAACAACTTTCCTATTCTCCAACTAATAGACTCATGTTTCTTGCTTTTACATCCAGAGACATTATGTCAGGGAAGGCTGATATTACTGATATTTTGCAGCTTTCCTCAAAACTGATGCCTCCTCTTGTTGTTGGAGTATAATTTTCAGAATTCTCGCCAATAGAAAAGCAGACAAGCAGACTCCAGAATGCTGAGCTAAGACTTAACCTAGATATTTTACATCATATCCCTGAGTGTGTGATCCATAGATTCTAGCCATCCAGTTCTGCCCATCCATCTGACATTTTTCAACCAAAGCTAAAATTTATTTGTTTGCTTATTTATAGGTTGTTTTTGGATACTGTATATCCCTTCAGATTATATCCTAATAGTTCCATTTAAAGCAGTGCAGATGGACTAGATGAGTGGCGGATGACTGCTTGCAATGCCTCTTACAGTGGCCAACGACAAGGGCGGTGGAACTCAGTGTCCTCCAGAGACTGGGCGTGCTGGTTTGGGTTTAGGAAACCCAGTCATTTGCAGGCACAGGCTAGGAAAATCTGCGCTAAAACGCTTTCCTTCTTTCCCCGCGCCCCCCGTTAGATGCTTCACTATCACCAGCTAGCAACACCACCCCTTTCTCCGCGAAGCGGCAGACACGGAGGCTCGTCTGTTATCACTGCAGAATGGTCACCTTGTCGGTTCAGGGGAGGGAGGGGGAGCGGACCCCCATCTTGCGCCGCACGCCTCTCTCACGCATGCACCATGTGGGCCTCCCCCTGCTCACTCCCCAGTCTCAGCCGCGGAAAAATGGGTCAGGCAGATCGCTTCAAAGTCTAGGGTGGCGGAATGCAGGTTGCCCCCCCCCCCGTTCCTTTCCCTGCAGCTATAGCCGGGGACTCCTCTGTCTCTCCTCTCCCCGCCCCCCGCGCTTCACCTTCTTCCGCATGAGATCAGCGACTGATCCCCTCCCAGCACGTTAGGCGTCTCCCGCGCATCGCCGCGCCGTTTTCCACGGGGTGGGGGATCACTCGTTCTCCTTCTAATCTAGCCCATGGAACGGCTCTTCTTCACGGCTGGAACCGAGAGCTCGAGGATGCGGACTCGAGGCAGGTGGGAGGACGGGCTGGGGGGGATGCCTGAAAGGGGAACCGCGGCTCATCTCCATGCCACCCACCGAGTTTTCTCCGGCAATAGCTTGGGAAACCAAAACAACCCTAAAGCCCTTTTTGACAGAAATGGCTCGTTCAAATCAAAGGCGCGCGCACACCCCAATCAACTTTCCGCACACTTCATCTCGGCCCCGGAACCTTCCGCTTCCTTTACCCCCCACGTCGGCGAATCTGTCCCATCTGCACTTCTCGCAGAGGGGAAAACTTTCGTCTGCCGAAGCTGCATCCTTTTCCAGCAGAAAGAAGGGCGACGGGGGGGGGGGGAGAGATCGGGAATAGCCGCGTTCAGGGATTCAGAGCCACACCTCCCCGAGATGCCCAAGCAGCACCATTTTATCTTCCGCGCCCCCTTTTCCTCCCTCGCTTGGCACCAGCATCTCACCCACCAAAGCAAATCTCGCTTCCACTCCCCACTCCGAAAAAGCGAAGGAAAAAAGAGAGCCAAGAGCCATCCACAGATTGCCTCCCAGGCGCCCGATTCCCCTTAAGAGCGGAGGTTAAGGTGAACCAGCGCCGAGGTCGCCTCAAGGGGAAGGAAGGGAGAGGAAGGCGTCTTCCACTTACGCACTGCCTCCTGCTTGGGATCCAAACTGTGTAAAATGGTTTGGACGCCGCCAATCCGGCTGTGCAGTGCCTGGACCCTGCGGTGAGTGAGCTGGATCTCGCTCTCGATTTCTTGGAAAAGGGTGCAGGCGTGCTTGGCCACATCGGAGAGTTGCCGGAGGATCCGCGAGAGAGCCACATTGCTGACCGAGCACAGATCCAAAAGCATCAGCGCCGCCGCCTCCTGGTTCTCCTTTCCCTCGGCGGGCAGCGCGGCAGCCAGCCCAGCCGGAACCTCTTCCTCCGGCTCGTCCATCGCCTCCCCGGGCTCTTCTTGGTAGCTCACTGGCTGAGGAAGCTCGGATCCGGAGTTCTCGTCCAGCACCGAGGCGATGTGCTGCCGCCGGCATAGCCTCTGGGGCTTCACGATCCTCTTGGCGAAGGGCATGACCAAAGCCTGCGGCGTCACACTCTGTGTGGATGTCGCCGCTTCCCAGCCCGCTTCTTCCTTCCCAGCCCAACAGCCAGCCGTCCAAGCCGCGAGCCTCCGCTGTCCGGGCTCTTTGCAACCCGGCTGCGGGATCGGGGGCTGCTTCCACCGCCTCTCCCAAGCCCTTCACTTGCTAACAGTCGGCATCGGCAGACGCGTTATTCCCCCATGGCGATCTTCTTCGCCGCCTGGATCCTTTCGCTTTTGGAAAGCGACCGCTGCGCCGCGTCCCCGGCCACCTTCGCCGCCCGCTTATCGGTTGCTTCCCTAATCGCTCCTTCTTTTCCCTGCTCTCTGCAAGCTTCCTCCTTCTGTCTCTCGTCTCTCGCTTCCCGACACAGCTCCAGCTTTCAACGCGAGAGCGCGGGATGGATTTTTAAAAGATGGCTTGAAAACCCGGAGAAAGGAATTCGCCCAAAGCTTTTGTGAGGAGGAGCAGGCAGGCAGGCAGGCAGGCAGGCAGGGAGAGACACCCGCGCTCGCATAAAAGAGAAAGCGAGAGGTATTCCCCCTCATGACCGCATGGAGTCACTGCAGATTCCGAGCAGCCGCTGTGTGCCAATGCACCATCAATGAGCAACAGGAAGAAAACGGGAGGAAGGAGGGAAGCCTTTAAAAGTTTGACAGCTAAAGCAAAACACCTCTTGCAAGATGGGTTCATAAAGGCAGTAAGAGGTGCGCGCGCATTTAAAATAGCATGCATAAAAGATTGATGGAGGAGGATTTTCCCCCTGGGAAAATCCTTGTGGTTTAGTCTGCAATCCAATCACAGTTAAATACCTAGGATAGGAATTAACAATCACCTGTTTTGTGCTCTTGTATGCATAAGCCTCAGTTGCCATGCCCAAGAACACTAGAGTTGGATCCAAAACTATCAGAAGAACATGAGGCTGCAATTTCTTACTGCTGAAGGGTATGGCTTGAATAATGGTCAGATATAAGTGAAGGAAAATCGACTCCACTTCTTCAATGGAATTAAAGAGGATTTAAAATGTCCTTCACTTGAACTGGATTTCCATAGTTTCCATGGCCTTTAATTTAATAGTCTAGCTTAGAACTCTACAATTTCTTGGATGTCTAACATCCAAAACCTGATTGACCCCACTTACCGACAGTATCCAGGTCCACATAGCAGTGGGGTAAATGTTTAGCTGACTACCAGTTTCAGCCCAAGGAGAGTGAACTCAGTGATATCTTCGTCCTGAAACCAGAGTTCCAGAATCACAACCTCTAATTCCCACCTAGCTAGTTGAGAGTTCTGATAATTGTAGTCCCAACTTCTTTCTACCACACCAGCCCAATAATAAGACTGCAACAAAGATCCATGCCTCCTGAGTTTTGAAATTATTTGAATGTGATTTGTTCATGACCCAGGGCATAAATCCTTTCTTTTGAGAGGAAGTTCATCTTTTGACAGGAAGTTTAAATTACTTTTGCTACTAGTGGTGTTCTGTTTGTTTTCAAAATACTAGAAGGTACATAGAAGGTAAGGCTGAGGACATTCAACTTCAAGCCCATCCTCAGCCTGGAAAATCACTGGCTGGCAACCCAACCAACCCTTTGGAACTGTTTTGCAGGGATGAAAAATAAAAGGATTTCCACGTAAACCACCCTGAGCTCTTAGAAAAAAGGAGAATATAAATCTAAGCAATAGATACCGTAATTAAATCTCACTACATGAGTATAATAATGTGGATATATTTTGATAGACTAAGCTGTTCTAGGAATTTTGGAATTCAGAACAATAGGTCATAATAAGTACAATAAAACTGTTTCCAGAGAGATAACACTGTTAGTTTTTAGCAGCAAGAAAAACAACAAAGAGTTTTCTGGCACAAAGCATAAGTGATAATAAATTATATATATATATCTATATCTATATATATATATATAATAAAAGATTATAAAGCCCTTTGTAAATTAATGATGCAGGATCAATTGCCAGCAGGAAATGGATGTCTGGAATTGCCCTGGAAATGTCCCCAGAAAGATATAGTATTTGAAAGCCATAATTCCTAATTAATCATTGAGGACATTTTATGCAATTAGGAATTTATCATAGATATGCCTCCCACCAGAGTTTGCTTATCACAGTAACTTGCAGAATGTATTGCTTCCATCAGTAGATGCTGGGACCACATCCATAGCCTTGTGCTCCGGTCCCTTTTGGCAGCCATCCAGCCTCCTGTAATTTGATGGCAAATGGCTCTCCTTTTTCAAAGAAGTAAAAAAACTGAGCTGAGACTAAAAGTATGTTTACATAATTCCCCCAGAAAAAGACAACCCTTCCTTTGTAATGACTATATTTGCTTAGTGCCATGGCCCAAGTAGCTCTTCATTGCCACACCTAGCCATAAAATCATTATTTACCTTTAAGTTACACATGCTTGTGCAAACATATGTCAGATGGCACATTAGGCACAACCTTGCTGAAGCAACACAGATATGGGTCTGCTCAGTACCATAGATGAAAAATCCATTTGAATTCTTTGGGCCCATCTTAGGGTTTCCCAGTTGCAGAAAGGTATCACTGTACTACACAAATGGCCAGGTTCACACAATAAGGCAAGTCAAAGCCAAAAATACATTATTATTTTTCATTGTATTCAAAACAACAAATGTATATACAAATTAAGTATATATGAATATATGTACTTTAGAACTGGGCAATCCATGATTCCATGAATTTTCACATGTCTCCATGTCTCATGCTTCCAGATGTTTTGCACAAATGATGCAATTTGTGCCATTTGCACAATGATGTCATGACGTATATGACCGCCCCCCCCTTTGTGCCTAATAATGGATGCTGGTGGATTAATGTAACTTCCACTATGTGTTTTGGATTAGACACCCCCCCCCATTTCTAATAGCTGAATCAACTTCAATTATGGCTTAATTTAAACTCTCAATGTTCCCTAATAGTTTTTATCATAAACATAGGTAAAACACTGTTTTAAGATGCCATCTGGGTGACAGTGCTCAATATGCAACCTTACTTAGCTACAATCATTCATGCCCTTATTACCACCCAATTGGAGTACTGTGATGCCATTTATATGGGGCTGCCCTTGCATCAGTGAGATGGGTGGCATAACAATTCAATACATTTAATAAATAAATAAATACTGTTGGATTGTTTCTTTCATTCTGCAAAACAGAGGAAGGACGCTGGTGTCCTACTTTCTCTATTCTGATATTGTTATAACTGGAAAACTGTTCTCAATTAAAAATAGAAAAACAAAATGGCATTCACTCTGGGTCTGTCCATGCTAATTACCCACAGTATTGTTTCTAGTTGTTCTGGAAAGTTCTGTGCTTTTTGATGGATAAATAGATATAATGTAAATCAGTGGTTCCCAAAGTGGGGGGTACAGCCCCCTGGGGGGCGGTGGGATGACTTAGGGGGGTGCTAAGAGGCAAGGGGGGCGGCACGGGGCGCTAAGAGGCCACGTGGAAGGCAGGAAAACATGTCGGGGCGGCGGGGAAGGGAGGTAGCAGCCTACTCCCTTCCCCGCAGCCCTGCCATGCTTGGCGGCCTTCCACACGACCTTCCTGGCAGTCCCCCATGCCCGCTTGCCTTCCAAGGTCAGCGTCCAGCCCAGCCCGGCCAGTGGGTGGTGGAAATGCAGACGCTGAGAGGGGTGGCAGAAGGGCAAGCAGATGTCCCGGGGCTGCTGCACATGCGCCCGCCTCATTTCTGCAAAGGCAGAGGGCCTCCCCTTGCAGGGCGATCCAAAGAGGGGAGGGGGATGCTGCAGAAAAGGCCGCCTTCCACCTGTGCCAGCTCCGTGGCACTCCAAAGCAGCCCACTGGCTTCTCACCCAGCCACATGCCTGCTCTCTTTGCGGATCAGCCCAGCCGACCGCCGGCGCCACTCTGGGAACTCGGCCCGCGGTGCCGGGTTGGAAGCCAGTGGGCTGCTTCGGAGCCCCAAGTCCTGCGGAGCCAGCACGGGAGGCACAAGTGGAAGGCGGCCTTTTCTACAGCATCCCCCTCCCCTCTTTAAATCGCCCTGCAGGGCTCTGCCTTTGCAGAAACGAGGCGGGCGGTTTGTATGGAGGATTGGCGGGGATTGGCGGGGGGGATGCACAGCCCTCCAGGATGGAGAGCAGGGCAAGAGAAGGCACAATAGGCTGTGCTACCCTGGCCCCGCTCAACCACGCTTCTTCCAGCCCCTCTGCCCCACGGCGCCGTGAATGAGACAATCGGCCACGACTCCCCGCCTGGCCTTCCTCACTGGGCACTGCTGCACCGGTGGCTCTGCCCTGCCCAGCTCCGCCCACCGCCACTTCCCGCGAACATCCCAGGAGACGGCCGGAGCGAGAGGCGGGCGGGAGCGCGTGGGCCTGGCCAGCGCTCAGCTTACCTTCCTGGCGAGGCTCGGAGACTGCCTGGCACGCCCATCTGCCGGCTCTCCAGGAAGCGCCACTTTCTCCCTGTCCCGCCAAGGCCCCTGCCAGCCCAGAGACCGCGCTCCGGGATGGCACATGACAGGGGATGTGCTGCTGCCAGGTGGGAGCGCAGTTGCCGCTGCCATCGCCCCTCTCACCTTCCCGGCTTCGGCTCCAGGACCTTCGCGGGGTGAAGGGTGGGGTGGGGGGCACTGAGGATGAGTTTGTAGAAGGTGAACTGAAAAAGTTTGGGAACCACTTATGTAAATAATTACCTGTTACTCATGTCTCTCTTTTGCTTGCCATCATTTCATTTTGCCAATTGTACATGTTTGTTGATGAAGTTATATATTTTTTGTTAGCTGAGTTGAATGGTGTATGTGTATTTGCTTTGATTTGATTTGGACATAGGAATATACTGGGTGCAGATTAAACTGGAAATTACTCACAGTAATTTTTCAACAAACACTACTTGGAAATTACAAACTGGTCCAAAATGCAATAGCCCATCTATTCACAGGCTTCCAGCACTGGGAACATCAATTCTGCAGGCCTTGCACTGGTTATTAATTACTTTCTGGGTCCAATTTAAGGTGCTTATTATGGCTTGGCCCCTGGGTATCTTAAAGAGAAAGTGACTGCCAGCTCTCACTAGAATCAGCCCAACTCACTAGTTCTTGTATGGTAAAACTATTTTTAGCCCCACTTTTCCAAACTGATAAAGACCAAAGCTACAAGCCTTTCTGTGTTGGCACCAATGTTTTGGAATAATTTTCTGAGGGAATTCAGGTTAGTGCCCTCATTGTTGATTCCTTAGGAAAATATTAAAAATGAAGCTATTTCTCTTAAGCATTGTGTCATCTATCACTTTTCTGTTTTTTTACCCATTTATATTATTCTTTTAGCTGGGGAGTTATTTGTTGTCATTTCAATCATACTGTGGATGTTTTAATTTTTGTTATATACTGGGTAAGTCACTGAAAGTTGTTAGAATGTGGTAGTCTGTAAGTTAAATATAAATATAAATCTTCATATTTTCATATTTAGATAATATGAAATTTAGATAATGTGCTGTGTTCCTAGAAACTGATTTAATAATTGCTCTGTTTTCAGCATGCAAATGATTGTCTAACCCTATCCCTGCTGAGGGAAGTCATCCCTCCTAGAAGAATGAAATATTTTGAGAAATATTTTAAAAGGCAGAATATTATATTTCCCCTAAAAGAGAAATGGAAATCTTAAGGGAGACAGAAACTCAGCCCCAGCTCCCTGCCAACAGCAGATATTTGGTGCCCATTAAGAAGGACTGGGCCAGCCTATCTACAAAAGACAAAAGACCTTCAGCTGCAGGGTGATGGGATTAAGACATGACCCTCCAGCAGGGGTGGGTTCCTCCCGGTTCGTACTGGGTTGCCCGAACTGGTAGCGAGGCACTGGTGACATCATGATGGCATCGTGGACCCGCCTTGGTCGGCGCCGGTCCGTGGGCACCGCCATTTTTTTCCGG
>QLTV01001547.1:28759-40281 GCA_003457575.1 Thermophis baileyi
CTCTCTTTCTTTAACTTTCCTGCTCTTAGCCATTGCCAAGTCCTGTTATTATATGCTTTCCCTGCTATTTTTTTTTATGTACTGGCCATGTAGTGCTTTGTCTTCCCATGTTGTTGTTGTTGTTGTTATTGTTGTTTTTCATTAAACATATGCTGCCCATCTCACTCATATCTCAGCATTATCTCTTGAGTTACAAACTGTTTATTCTACACACAAATTGGAATGATGCAAGCCACCCAGAATCATTTACTTATTTACTTATTTACTTATTTACTTATTTATTTATTTATTTATTTATTTATTTATTTATTTTGTCAAACATGTACAAGATAACAGGTATAGTATAAACATAAATATAAACATAGTAAATGGGTACGGAAAAAAATGGAGACAGTACTCAGTAAGAACACCTTACATGTACAGAACTGTTCCACAATTCTTTCATGACGTCAATCATGAACTCCTTGATAGTCATGAACTCAGATGTTTTCATGCTTGCTGACCCATCAAAAAGAAACACCAGGTCCACTTTTCCTTTCAGGCACTCTGTGGGATGAAAGAAAAGAAAGAACATCTCAGGTGAAAAAAGGGCAGTTGGGATTTCTAGACTGTTGAGGAAATTCCTGTTGGCCAAAAATTAAATAGACCCCGGATAAGGACATATGTGAAGCTGAACAGAAACTAAACTGGATTGGATTAAATATTCCCCAAGTGTTTAATAACTCCTTTCCGCTGTCGTATTAACCATTACAATTAAAATATTAATAATAATGCATCTTCTTACTTTGATATCCAGTTGTTATGTTCTTGGGGTTGTGCAGTTTGGTGTCAAACAGGTAGCAGATTCCACTTACATAAAGATTTTTGTCACAGTGTTGTTCAATGCCCGGCCCACATGCCTGCAGAAGAGAACGTTTTACTGTTCCTATTGTTATCAAGAAAATGAAGCAAACTGGAGATGAAGAAGTGCAGAGCTTAGTGGCCATATAAAAAGCAAAAGGGATGTTGGGATTCTCGGAAAAGAGTTCCAGAAGAGCAATGAAGATCATCCGTCCAGAATGAGCCACTCCTATGACCTATGCTCTTCTGGATGTCCTTAAATTGGTACCTTTTAGAGATTTTTTGGGGATTGTAATCCCAGGAGAGATTCTGAAGACCCAACTCATCTAGAAATTGACAAGTTGGAGAGGTCTGAGCTAAATTAAATGAGTTATTCCACCTTTATCCCTGAGCAGAACGCTGATATAGTGGATGGAACAGAACTTCTCAGGTGTGACCCCTTCTCTCTAGAACTCATGGCCCCCAGAAATATGCTTGGATTTCTCATTCTTGGTTTTCTGGAAACTTCTGAACAGTTTTCATTTTAGAAACTGTTTTGATTATTCCAATGCTTAGTGAGATTAGAGCAGCCATCAGATTTTATGTTTGTTTATGTTGATTTTGGGGAGTACTTGGTGTTCTCTAAGCTTGCTTTCCTTCCTGCAAACCTTTCATCACGAGGCTGAAGAACATCATCAATGCAGGGAGGAGTAGAGTTTTCTGGCTCTTTATATGTGGTATCTTGATTGGGGTATTGTTTCTCCCCTGATTGGTTTTTGGGTGGGCATCATCTCTCCTTTGATTATTCTTGTTCATTTGGTGCTTCTCTTAATACATGTGGGATGAAAAAGGATGCCTCTGAAGTTTCTCAGTCATGCTGGTCATGGTTGTCCCAAAGGTGCTTTTTAAAAGAGGCAACTGGGCTTTCTTCGTTTTTCCTTGAAGACATTTCGCTTCTCATCCAAGAAGCTTCTTCAATTCTGAGTCAGAATTGAGTCAGAACTGAAGAAGCTTCTTGGAGGAGAAGCTAAATGTCTTCAAGGAAAAACGAAGAAAGCCCAGTTGCCTCTTTTAAAAAGCACCTTTGGGACGATGAAGAAGATTGTGAACCTATTAAAGAATCCCAAAGAATCGCCTGCAGGAATTCTCTGATATTTGTGGATTTGACTTGGTTTAAGATGTCTACGTTTCTCACTTGCAATTGGGATTGAACATGTCAGTGTGTTGTGAAATTAAGGAGTTTTTAATCTGTCTCCTGACTATCACTTGATGTTCATGCATGCATTCTCTCAATTTTCTGTCTGTTGTGCCCCACATAGTGGTTTTCACTGTCCTTCCACTTATAGATGACTCCTGTTATATCTTCCTTGGCTGTGGGCCTTTGGGTTGCTTAGGATGGTCTGGATAGATTTTGTTGGTGTATGGGCTATCATGACGCCTAAGACTGTACGGTGGAAGCTTCAAAGAGATATTTTTCATATAGGGTAAATGTATCCCTTTCGTGGTTAGGAATTTGGATAGTTGTTGGATGCATAGATAAAAGTTTTTGATGAAATTATACGGGTATCCATTGTCTTGGGATGTGTTATATAGATAGTCTATTTCTGCTTTTTGGAATTCTGGATTATTGCCATGTTTTCGCTTGGCAGTAGAGAGTTTTTACATAGCTTCTCTCTCTTATGTACTATTGGATTGTTGCTTTGCTACTTGATCAATGCGAGTTTTGCAGCCCATTTGGGGTTGTTGTTTGTCATAGTTTTCCTTGTGTGTGCAGGAAGACTCATTTCTTGTTGCTCTCCCTGTTCTGAATCAGATTCCATGAAAGGAATTACTGATGGTTTTACCTTTTTTGATAATAATGATGAATGTGCTAGTCACATAACTTGTGACTGTGACTGATTGTGGATAAGAGATTGGATTGGATAGATTATATTCGTGATTGTATCTGTAAGATTATTATTTCCAGATATCCCATCACTGGTTTTTGCTATGAATCCTGAAATAGGTTATCCTCTGGATATTCCTTTGATCTGTATGTCCATCAGATTTGAAGTAGATTATGAGAGAGAGGACAATAAACTTCAAAAGTCTGGGTGTTTCAAAGTTTGTGTGTTCTGAAAATAGAACAGGGCAGGGCAGGACCGAATATTTGATCCGCTGCATAAGTGTACACACATATAACAACAAAGTGATAGGTCATAGATCATAAATCATAGTTACAATCATTAATCATAAGATACAAACAAGTGATAAATCATAAGATACCAATAAATCATAAGATATAATCATAATCATAAGATATGGATGTCCTGTTAGGTTTGGAATTGAAGATTTGGGGGAGATTGTTATCTGAGATTCTTTACTACTAAGAATAATTTATTTTTCATAACACATGAACTAATTAACCACCAAAATAATTCCCAGCACAAGTTTGATCAAAATATATGGACGCTGAGTAAATACTTGTCTGCAAGAAATGTTGCCTGCATTTTAATTCATGCTCACTTAAATACTGCTTTTCTTCCAACATTGATTCAGGGATGAGAAGCAGTTTTAAAGATCTATCTCTGCCTGTCAGAGAGCAGTTTAAACCCATGCCCAAATTTATCCTCCCTTCCAGACCAAACTCACAATCATTTTATTTCCCTGCATATTGCTTGCCAGGGTCATGCCAAGATGGGGTACCGGAGAGTTCTCTGCAAAAAGAGAACAAGAGAAAGAGATTGATTAGTTAATGCTGAAGGAGATATTACCTAAATTTCCTCCTTACAGGTAGTCCTCAGCTTATGACCATAATTGGGAACAGAACTTGCTAAGTGAGGTAGTTTAAGTGAGTTATCGCCGGTTTTATGACTTTTTTTTGGCTACGGTTGTTAAGTGGATCACTCTGGTTGTTCAATGAACCACATGGTTATTAAGCAAATTTGGCTTCCCTCATTGAGTTTGCTTGTCGGAAGCCAGCTGGCAAGTCGCAAATGGCAATCACATAACCCCGGCACACTGCAACGATCATAAATATATGCTGATTATCAAGCGCCTAAATTTTGATCACATGACCAATGCTGCCTGCGACGATTGTAAATGTAAGGACAGGTCGTAAGTCACTCTTTTCAGTGCTGTTGGAACTTCAAACAGTCAATAAACAAATGGTTGTAAATCGAGGACTATCTGTATCCATAGATATTAATCCTTTAGGTCTGTTTCACAATATTTCACCCAGCCTCTGACCACCTCCTTCTCTTCCCTTGCTGTCCTCACACATATGTACGTAGAGGCACCCATCATGATTGCAGCTTTTAGCACTAGCAATAACACTTAGACTTATGTAGACTTATAGGACTTTTAGGAGCCGTGGTGGCATAGTGGTTGGAATGCAGTACTGCAGGCTATTTCTGCTGACTGCTGGCTGACTGCAATTTGGCAGTTCAAATCTCACTGGCTCAAGGTTGATTCAGCCTTCCATCCTTCCGAAGTCAGTAAAATGAGGACCCAGATTGTTGGGGACAATATGCTGGCTCTGTAAACCACTTAGAGAGGGCTATAAAACACTATGAAGCGGTATATAAGTCTAAGTACTATTGCTATTGCTATATACCGCTTCACAGTGCTTTACAGACCTCTCTAAGCGGTTTATAGAGTCAGCATATTGCCCCCCAACAATCTGGGTCCTCATTTTACCCACCTCGGAAGGATGGAAGGCCGAGTCAACCCTGAGCCTGTCAGGATCGAACTCCTGGCTGTAGGCAGAGTCAGGCCTGTAGTACTGCATTGTAACCACTGTGCCACCACAGCATCTCTACTTTTTAGAAAATCATGGCCTTTGCTTTCTCCACTATTGTACCCTTCAATGGGCCTTTTACTCACAGCCACGAAGAATTTAAAATCCTTCATTTTACCCTCGAGTGGAATGTCCTCACAGTCTTGGCTCTTCAAATTACATTGGTACACTTTGCCTGTAGAGTTCTGCTCTCCAGGGGCTCCTACAATGACCCTGGAAGAGAATAAATAGAGGGGGTGGGATAATATTAATAATAACAAGTTAATGTTTTTCCTAATAGCTCCAACTACAACGCTGCATGCTACTGTTTTTTTTGTCCTGAAAGTGGTTGGAAAACCAATTTTGGAATTTTAATCTTGTCTTTTTTATTATTATTGTTCTTCCTGTTAACTATTTTGTTATTAATATAGTATATAGATGACAACCTGCAAAAACTGTAGAATTAGTAGTTTAGTAGTTTAAAATTATTTGGGCCTGTTTTGCAAGGGGTAGGAAACTAATATGTAATATATTAATCAGCATTCAGCTAGGGGGAACCATATGTATATATATATGTGTGTGTGTGTGTGTGTGTGTGTGTGTGTGTGTGTGTGTGTGTGTGTGTTAGTCTTTTTTTAATACATTTTTTTTCTTTTTAATATCTTGTTTATTTTGTTGTTTCTTTCTTGTTTGTTTCTTTAAAAAAATGTGGTGTTTTGTATTTTAACTTTTTTTGAATAAAATAAAAGTAGAATTTAAAAAAAAACATCTGTTGGAAAACAACTCGGTCCTGTATTTCTTGGAGGAGAGAGAACAGGCAGGGAATGATTGACCATGAGCCAATCCCTGCTCTTCTACTAAATGATAAAAAAAGTAAATTCTAATTTGATTTATAAATAAATAAGTTCCTGCAGGTCCTGGAAGAACATTCTCATTTGTCCTGCTCCATGCAAAGAAATAAAATAATTAGCTAACCCCACCGTGCCTGTTTCCATGTTTCCATGACAAATTGTGTACCATTTACCTAGTCATTTGTAAAAAAAATCTGAATATTTGCAATAGGATGAAATTGCCAGACTACCAAGCTGTCATTCCCCTATATTAAAATTCCCACTGAAAGCAATGAATGGAGCAATACAGTTTATCTTGGCCTTAATGTTGTACACCCAGCTATCGCATTTCCTTCCAAACATATAATACAACTTCATCACTGCAAACAGAACTGCTTATGTTTCTGGATACAGCAAATGAGCCAGCAGAAAAATCAACTCAGTTGCTGTACACAGATGATGGCCTGATAACACCAAGGAACAACCTTGAGTTTGGAGTGGACAAAGACCCTGTAACAAAATCAATCAACAAAATCAATTAATTGAACAATTAATCAGCGGAACAGCTTGCCTCCAGAAGTTGTGGGTGCTCCATCACTGGAGGTTTTTAAGAAGAGATTGGACAGCTATTTATCCAGAATGATATAGGGCAGTGTTGGCAAATCTTTTTGGCACCGAGTGCTGAAACAGGAGCGCACGCAGAGCCATCTCTCCGGGCACGTGAGCCATCGGCCATTACTCTTCCGGGTTCCGGTGCGCCGGCCAGCTGGTCTTCACGCGCACGGGAGCGCCGGAAACCGGAAGAGCAGCCACCCAGTGCGCATGCGCGCACTGGGAAGATGATCTTCTGGTTTCTGGTGTGCGCATGCGCACCGGCCACCTGGTCTTCCAGTTTCTGGCGCACATGCGCGTGCGAAGACACCTGGCCGATGCGCCGGAAACTGGAAGAGCAACAGGCGACGGCTCGTATGCCCGGAGAGATGGCTCTGCGTGCCACTTCCGGCACGCGTGCCATAGGTTCACCATCACGGATATAGGGTCTCCTGCTCAAGCAGAGGGTTGGACTAGAAGACCTCAAAGGTCCCTTCCAATTCTGTTATTCTGTTAAAATGTCCCAAACCTCAGCTTTGACTTTCTGCATAGAGCTATCTTCTCAACAAACGGGCTCCTTCACATGACCAAGACATAACCATTTGATGTCAACCTTAACCCAACCTCAGCCCAAAGCAATGGCTGTCTTCGCCTTTTCTTGTTCCACGTCAAAAGTGGCATTTTTCTATTTTAGTCTGCAGCAAATAGTTCCCGGTTAATATTAGAGAGGGGGACAGTTCCTCCCCACCCACCCCCCAGAGTTACTGTGGGCATCTTCTTCCTGATTCCGACCAATGATTTTTAAGGTTGTTCATCTTTAGGCAGTGAGGGAGTCAGGATCCTCCCACTGTGTTAAAAATGGCTTTCTCACTTCTCATGAGTAGCAGGAGGTGGGAAGAAGAAGACTCACTTTCCCACAGAGAGCGGCTGAAGAATGGGTCTCCCTCCCAGGGTCTCTTCTCAATGGAAAGACACTTAGGTGGAAATAGGTCTTCCATCTGTGCCCCTTAGTACAGTAAGTACTTAGTACAGGTAGTCCTCGACTTACAACCGTTCACTTGATGATCAAAGTTACAATGAAAAAAGTGACTTATGACCGTTTTTCACACTTAGGACCATTGCAGCATCCCCATGATCACATGATCAAAATTCAGACGCTTGGCAACTGACTCATATTTATGACGGTTGCAGTATCCCAAGGTCACGTGATCTCCTTTTGTGTCTTTCTGGCAGGGAAAGTCAATGGGGAAGCCAGATTCACTTAACAACCGTATTACTAATTTAAGAACTGCAGCGACAGAAAGTTTAAGATTGTTAAATAGTTAAAAACTATTGTATATAGTTTTTGCCTTCATGGTCTGGTTTACCTAATGGGCTGACACCCAAGACCTGATCCCAGAAGTTTGGAAATGAAGTCAACTCTTCTTTAAGCCAGCCTAGTTTCCTACCAACTCTTGTACCGGATGGCAGCACTTAGCTCTACTTGGTGGAAGAGCCCAGAAGCCGGTGCATTATGACAATGTCCTTCAATGGGGAAGTTGCACCATCTGAATTCCTGCCGATCGTATTGCTCTAAAGGGGAACCCTTCCCTTAAGATAATAGGTATCCATTTTACTTCCTTCCCTATTCCACTATTAGCCTTTACTCTCACTTCCTCAAAACTAGAATGGTAGAAGGTAGGAGATACAAAAACAAAAAGGGAACCTGGTTGGAAATAACCACCCTCCTCCTAGCTACAAATAAATACAGAGTAAACATGCCCTGAAACAGAACAACAGGGTTCAAACTCAAAGCTAGGGAAACTAGCAAGCATGAATAAAGCACCTGATGTCCAGCCAACTAGTGCTTGCAGGCTGTGAGTATGTGAATGGGACAAATCCAGTTCCAATGAAATCTCACTCAGTCAATATAGTTAATTGTCAACAGACATCTGGACAAATTAGTAACAGCAGCTCTGGGAATGACAGGTAGTCCTCGATTTACAACTACAATTGAGCCCCAAATTTCTGTTGCTAAGGGAGACATTTGTTAAGTGAATTTCCCCCCCCCATTTCATGGCCTTTCTCGCCACAGTTGTTAAGTGAATCATTCAGTCATTAAGCGAATCTGGTTTCCCCCATTGACTTTGCTTGTTGGAAACTGGCTGGGAAGGTCACAAATGGCAATCACATGACACAGCAACCATCATAAATACATGCCAGTTGCCAAGCACCTGAATTTTGATTACGTGAACATGGGGATGCTGCAAAGGTCATAAGTGTGAAAACCGGTCATAAGTCAGTTTTTCAGGGTTGTTGTAACTTCAGTCACTAAACAAATGCTTGTAAATCAAGGATAATTTGTAGTTTTGATGCTCTGAAGTTGTAAATGCTCCAACACTGGAAGTTTTTAAGAAGAGATTGGATAACCATTTGTCTGAAATGGTATAGGGTTTCCTGCCTAAGCAGGGGGTTGGACTAGAAGACCTCCAAGGTCCCTTCCGTTATTCTATTCTGTTCTGTTCACAATTTAAGAGTTTTTCTGGGCTTAAACAGCCGATGGAAACTGGAACCAGGACAACCCAGCTGCAGATGGTATCAGCTACAAATCTACAAGGACCAAGATGCCTTTGGGATGGTAATCTATGTCCTCATAGCCACTTGGATAGGCTGTGGTCTACAGGCAATCCTTGACTTATGACCACAATTAGAACTATCATTTCCATTGCTAAGCGAGGCAATTGTTAAGTGAGCTGCACCTGATTTTACAACAATTTTTTGCCCCAATTGTTAAGTATATCACTGTTAAGTGAATCATATGGTCATTAAATGAGTCTGGCTTCCCCCATTGACCTTGTTTGTCAGAAGCTGGCTGGGAAGGTTGCAATTGGCAATTACATGACCCAATGAAGCTGCAACCATGTTAGTTGCCAAGAATCTGAACTTTGATTATGTGTTTGTGGAGGTGCTGCAATGATCGTAAGATTGAGGACTGGTCATATGTCACTTTTTTCAGTGTCACTATAACAGTCGCTGAATGGTTGCAAGTTGAGGACTGTACTTGTCAAGATTGAAAAACGCTTAAGGTTCCTGTGACTATTATTGCTTTTCAACCTGCAAAAGAACTGGGGGGAGGGAAGGGTGAGAAGGAATGTGGAGGCTACAATCTCCAACTGTGAGACCCAAGGACACTTCTGCAGGTGTCTGCCAGGATGTGGACTGTTATCAAAACAAAAGACTGGTTCCTAATTGGACAATGTGGCCTGTTCCATGGGATGAAACCCATCTTTAACTATACAAGAATGTGCGGGAAAATTTAGAGTTTGTTTTGCTTTCTTCTGTGCCAAAATGATATACTCAATAAAGTTTTGCTTTTGGGATTTTAAAGTTCCTGAAGATGCCTGCTTTTATTGGGTCCATTAATCAGATGGTTGACAGTACTGTAACATACTCTTTGGAGATGATCCAGAAGTTACAACTGTACAAAATATAATACATGGAGTTGTGACAAAGCAACACTGTGAGGCTGAAATAACAGATATTTTGAAATTGCTGCATTGGTTGTCAGTCATCTTCCAAGATGCTGATGAATCACAGCTTCACCGTATTTTTATGTGGACAAGTATTAGAGCATTTTTTTATTGATTTGTAAGCTTATCAGGAGAGACAAGCAAACACTTTTCTTACAAAGCCAGGGCTCAACCTATATACTGAATTACAGGGACTTTACTGTATTTTTTTTTCTTATCTTCAACCATCTCTACTTCTGATGTAGAGCATTCTCACCCCTGTAATTAACACTCTACATATGTTGTCTTTCCTCTTGTATTCTTAGTGTCTGCTGCTAAGTTGCAAACACACCCTTGGTGCGGGTTTCCCTTCTTTGCACGATGAGTCTAACAGCTATTAAAGCATTAAAAACTTGACTAAGAAAAAGGATGCCAATTCTACTTCCCCCACCTCACCCCTATAATTAGCAATAGCACTTAGACTTATATACCGCTTCACAGTGCTTTACAGCCCTCTCTAAGCAGTTTATAGAGTCAGCCTATTGCCCCCAACAATCTGGCTCCTCATTTTACTAACCTCGGAAGGATGGAAGGCTGAGTCAACCTTGAGCCTGGTGAGATTCGAACTGCCAAACTGCTGGCAGTTGGCAGTCAGCAGAAGTAGCCTGCAGTACTGCATTCTAGCCACTGCGCCACCACGGCTCTTAATTAGAGGAATCCCAACAGGCAATCCAATTTCTCCCCCCAAAACTTGGACTATACAGCTAGTCCTCAAATTATGACCATAATTAGGACAGGAAAATTCTTCGTTAAGTGGCATGTTTGTTAAGTGAGGTATCACATGACAACACTCAATTTTACAATATTTTTTGCCACAGTCGTTAAGCGAGACATCATGTGACGCTGACTTGCAACTTTCCGCTGGCGTCCCCATTGATTTTGCTTGTTGGCAACCAGCTGCAAAGGCTGCAGATGGCAAGAACGTGACTCTCGGATGCTGCCAGCCTCATAAACATCTGCCAGTTTTCCAGGCACCCAAATCACGATCAGGTAATTACAGGTAGTCCTTGATTTACAACCACAACTGAGCCCCAAATTTCTGTTGCTAAGCGAGACATTTGTTAAGTGAGTTTTGCTTTATTTTACAACTTTTCTTGTTCACTGTTGTTAAGTGAGTCACAGCAGGTGTTAAGTGAGTAACATGGTTGTTAAATGAATCTAGCTTCCCCATTAATTTTGCTTGTCATAGGGGGAATCACATGACCCCGGAATAACGTAACCATCGTAAATACGAGTCAGTTGACAAGCATCCGGATTTTGATCACATGACCATGGGGTTGCTGAAATGGTCCTAAGTGTGACAAATGGTCATAAGTCACTTTTTTCAGTGCCGTTCTAACTTTGAATGGTCACTAAATGAACTATTGTAAGTCGAGGACTACCTGCACAGGGACAGTCATAAGTGCAAGGACTATTTGTAAGTCACTTTTTCAGCACCGTTGCAAATTCGAAGGGTCATTAAACAAAGGGTCATAAGTGGAGGACTGTGATATATCGAGTGTGGGAACAAGGAGGGTGGGCTACCTTGCTTCAGAGCCTTTTCCAAGTTGGAGGACCTGATAGCCAAAGTGCTTGCTGTGATTCGATGAGAAGAGAATCGCTGGAGAAGGATCGATGTTGTACCCCAAAGATCGTGAGGGGCCTGTAAAAAAGAAGAGGGGTCGCCTTTATTCAGAGTACAGGCAGTCCTCGACATACGACCATAATAAGCCTGCCCATCACAGTCATAAGTCAAGACAGTCATAAATCCCGCCCCAATTTTACAAACACTTTTGCGTTGATCATTAAGCAAATGCGGTAGTAATTAAGCGAGTCAATGGTTGAGTATGGCACATGGTTTTTGCAGAAAATTGGAAATAACTGCTGGTTTTTGTCAAAACCATCATCAAGATCATGCAATTGTGGGATGCTGCAAATGATATAAATGTGGCCCGATTGCCAAAAAACAGGCTACAAAGGTGTGTATATATATATATA